>JASVER010000129.1:1329631-1434059 GCA_030449065.1 Oceanodroma leucorhoa | reverse complement strand
CTTCCCTTCCCTTCCCTTCCCTTCCCTTCCCTTCCCTTTCCCCTCTGAATTTTTGAAGAGGTTCCCGGTGCATTTTTCCACGTCCCTCAGACAGATACTTGAAGATAACCTTTATGAACAGGTCCTAATACACCTACATCTTTTCTTGAAGCAGGCCAGATGTGAAACAGCTTGTGTCTGGATGCTATACAGTCCTAATAGGATTAACTGTGCTTGATTTAGTACCGCAGCCCAGAGCAATACCAACACATGTGCTTTTTGATAGCACACAGAGCAAGCTCAGGACTGCTTTCAGCCAGTCTTGTAAAGATACTCTAAGACTTTCACCAAATGCCTACCTTAGCTTGCCAGTGGGACATCAGCAAGATGCTGCTGAAGCTGTTGTCAGGAAGATGTGGGTTATTGGTCTGTAGCAGGAATCAGTGCTGGAAACAGCATTTGATGCCCAGAGAAATGCTGGTTCTTGATTAATTGTTTAAAACAACCTTAAAAATGAAGTAAATCACCTCCAGACTCAGAAATATTCCCTTCTAAAGCAAGTAAATGGCATTCCTGCAACAGGCAACTTGCCAGAAACTTACTGGCCATTGCCACCAATCCCACTGAAGGAAGTAGAGGTGCTGTGTGTAAAAGACTTAGGCCTTTCCTCATTATTTGATTGTTTCCCAAGCAGGAATAATTTCGCTGCCAACTCTGGCAAATTAAACTAAAAAAAAGAAAAATTCAAGCAAGCTAGTCCCTGAGATTTATTTCCTCTGTATCAACCAGCAGTCTGCCTCCTTGCATGTCAGACCAGTGCCCATGAGCAACCTGACCTCACACGGTATAGTTAAGATAGTTTTTTAAGTAACTTGAGAAGAAGGAATGGGCAATGTATCGTTTCCTTTGCAAATATATGAGAGGTGGAAGTAGAAATGTCAAAGCATTTTAACATTAACTCTTCATTCTAACCAGTTTTCATGACTCATTCAGTTGATAAGTGAGTAACCAGATTGTGCCAGACAAGGAAAATATTTAAATTAACATACGTTACTCAGGAAACTGTTTCCTGTTCTGATTGCAGGTAGGGGTGAGCTAACTTTGTATTGCCATAAAAAGCTTAGAAGCAAAGAAACTAAAAGCATGGATGAAGCAGTATAAGTATCATAACACTTCTGCTTGGTAATACATGCCTAGAAATTCTGCCAGGTAGTACCATGTCCACATGCCATGTGACATACTATGTCATGCACCATACTAAGGTTAAACAACCCTGTCTTCTGTGAGTAAAGCAGCTTTCACTACCCCAGTGAATTTTTTAACAAACAGGCTCCTAAATGTTGTTCTACTAAGCACTTACTGTTTTTCTTTACAGTGCTGGAAAGGCACATGGTACAGGTTTTCTTTTACTTAACTAGCCAAAAGGTAAAAATTGCTGCTATAGATCTCTTATGTGACAGAGCAGCAATGAGAGAGAGTTCAATGAAGAATGAGCTTCCTCAGGTTTCCCTTCAACAAATTCTGAATTATGCTCAACTGAGATAGACATGATAAAACCAGACATGCTAAATGTGTTTAATTTATTATTACTGTCGTGGGTTATCCTTGGCTGGCTGCCAGACTCCCACCCAGCCGCTCTCTCACTGCCCCTCTTCGACAGCACATGGGAGAAAATAAGATGGAAAAGCTCATGAGTTGAGAGGAAGACAGGGCAATCACTGACCAATTACTGTCATGGGCAAAACAGACCCGACTTGGGCCTAAATTAAATGTAGTTTATTGCCAATTAAAAATAGAGTAGGATGGTAAGAAACAAAGACAAAACACCTTCCCCCCACCCACTGCCTTCTTCCCTGGCTCAGCTTCACCCCTTCACTCCCGACTCCTCCACTTCCCCCGTCCCGAGTGGCGCAGGGGATGGGGAATGGGGGGCTGCGGTGGGCCAATAACAGCTCCTCTCTGCTGCTCCTTCCTCCTCACACTTTTCCCTGCTCCAGTGTGAGCTCTCCACAGGCTGCCCGGAAATATCTGCCTTTCCACAGCCTTTCACAGAATTGTCTTCTACATTCAAGTTTGAACTTTAAATACTGTATCAGCCAATACTTATTCGCAATGCAAACAGTTGATAAACTGAGTAATGCAGTTATGAGGGTAAAGCAAATAAAGTTGCCTAACGAGGCTCAGTTCCTTTACAGAAGATGGCTTCTCATACCCAGCATGGGTCGTGTGTGTTGATGCTGTGGCTGCCAGCAGCTTCACGCACCACACTTCCATTGACGCACACTGCTTGGTATGGTGTCAAGACTGATCTGTGCAAAGCTGGGGATGCTGTTCCCACACTGAGATTCAGGGTCTAAACTAACACATAAGCCTGGACTTTCTGAACCCTGCTTTCCTCCCTATGTGTTTGTTTAACGGCTCCTAAAATGAACAATTTCCTACTTAGTCTTTCTCTGAGGACTGAGGTGCAGTACTTAGATGAGGCAGCTGTAGTGAACTGACTCATGCTCAGTTTATACTTAATTTTCAGGTATTAAACTGACACTCTTAAACATGGTAGAATTGGTATGCTGTGCCCCACTGGGTTTCGGATTGATGCTCTAACACATTTTCTCAGCATTTGGCTGCTTAAGGCTTCTTTTCTCCATTCCCCAGATTATTAATCATCTCAAGTCTTTTTACTTGCATCCTTTTTCTTACTCAGAGTTTTTCTTACTCCTCTTATTTACTCACTGGAGATTCACACAGCTTTTCTAAAACAGTCTCCTTGCCACAGTATCTAATAAGATTTTTATATTTCTCTGCTTGTAAAGTGCTTTTATTGTCAGTTTCTTTTTAACCAGAATGACTAACGTCACATCACTACCTAACATGGAGATGGCAGAGACTCTGGCCGATGAAATTTCTAGCTGCAAATGTACCCATTGGAACTGTACTGCTACAGAATTTAAATAAGGGGTTTTTTTTAAATTAAACTCTGTGTGTGTGTGTGTGTGTACTACCTGAGGATAGGGTTTTTAGCACAGAAAGGAGTATAGTGCTTTGACCTCCAACCCCAAGTTCAGGTTGCCTGTTGCTTACATGTTCAGGTAGGCAAGCTCCATTTGTGGATGGCAAGGAAAGCTGTTCGAGCTCTTATGCTGTAAATGCATATAAACCAACGTATTTAAACCATTCTGAGCTGGACACTCTGCTAGTGTAAAGCAGCACAGCAGTTTTTTGATCATTAATCATCTCCTAAGAGTGTCCTAAAATCAAGATGAGGATCATTCATCTGGGTTCTCTTTGGTCTTTTGGAGGGCTAAGTGATATATTTTCATATTACTTGTCACTGAAACTTACAATTCTCTTTTCTAGAGTCAATGTGTTCTTTATTAGTGGACTGGTGAGGGGAGACTGTGGATTGTAATGGTGTAAAGCTAAAGGGCAGAATACAGAAGCCTCAGGGTGATTATAAAACATCGTAATGAGAAAACCTGACCTTACTGGGCTACACAGTGCAAATATAGAAAAGTTATAGAGAAGTTCTGTGTTAAATATAGAAATGTTATTCTAGATTTAAGTACCATTGTATTTATCTAGTTGATGTCATGTTGCAAGAGCCGATTCAAACATACATATGCAATAGAGTTGAAAACACTGTATTTTTTGCAAATTCTAAGAGCAATGGTTCTTCCCGATGTGCTATTGCAGATTGCAGTGCTAATAGTTTACTTCAACATCCATGCAATACACATGCTAGCAGTATTTTTCCTCTTGTGTACCAGCTGTGTTGCAGATAACATATAATAGTAATCACTTTCACTTAGAAAATATATAAAAGTATGTTGAAGAATGGCTTAGAATCACCTCTAGCTTCACTACTACTACTACCGATGAAAATCCTAATGAAGAACTACTTACACTCTTTACAACATTTCCAAGCCAAATAAAAACATTCTGTGTTAAAATATATATATAAAAAACTCTCTAACCTCGGTGGTATAAGTGCAGAGAGATACTGCCTCATAAATACATGAGAAAAGACTGGGCAATTTACCTTTCCTTTGACAGAGATTTAAGATCTTGCTTCTAAATTGAAAAGCACTGTCAAAAAATTTAAGCAATTAACAGTTTTCCGAACAGCCGGATTCTTGCATCTTATCTGAGAGGCAATATAAGAAGCTTTTTTCAAATTAGCAGTCTTAATTGCAATTTATATAAAAAATGAATTTATTAATTATATTATTCCTTCTAGCTCTGTAGAGTGAAAATAGCATGCATGTGAGGAAGAGTAAGAGAGTAAGATGGTAAACATTCTTATTTGTCATACTTCCTAGGATAAGTGAACTGCAGTGTGGTAACATCTTGTTACCCAAACAGGACAGGAGGAAGAAGTCAGTGATGTTACTGCTGTAGGGTGTATGAGAAACAGGCAAGCATTTCTTTGAAAATATTTCACAGAAGAAGAGAAAGAGAACATCCTTTTCAAAGTTGGAAAAAGTCTTCTGAAGAAGCCAGCTATTTCTAAGGATTTTAAGTAAGGGACAGATTCTCCACTGGCTGAAAATGTGATTAAGAGCAGCAAGTTCTAAAAGTTTTGCAGTTGCTTAAAGATAGGTGCCTTTTGACTTCAGTATGAAAACAAGTACTTTTGCTCTAAAGTGGTAAAATTCTGTCAGAGTTTAGGATTAAGCTGATTGCCTGGTAGCGATTGTGGGGTCATTTACAGTTTGGGGCTCCCAAGTACAAGAAAGGTGTTGCCTCACTGGTGCAAGTCTAGTGGAGGGCCACCACTTGATTATGGAGCTGGAGCTCATAATGTACAAGGAGAGGGTAAGAACTGGGTTTATTTGTCCCTGAGAAGGCTAAGGGAATATCTTACTGGTGTTTGAACTATGTAATGGGAGGGTATAGAGATCAGGTAGCCAGACCCTTCTCAGAAGTGCAGGCTGGAAACACAAGGGGCAATGGACATAAGCTGCAACACAGAACATTCAGACTAGATTAAAGGAAAGCATTTTTACTTTGAAGGTTGACGAGGACTGAAATAAGTTGCCAAGGGAGGTTGTGTAATCTCCATCTTGGAGATATTAATATTTCGACTGGATGAGGTCCTGTGTAAACAAATTTAAGGTAGCCATGATTTGAGCAGGAGGATTAGACCAAAAAAGCTCCAGAGGTCACTTCCAGCAGGAAGAACTATGGGCAGAACTATGCAAAACAACAGGTATATCTCACAGCACCAGTGGGTATCTTTGCAAGAAAAGTAACATCCAAACTGCTAAGGCTGAACCTACCTTTACGGTAATTCAGTTACTGAGATGTGGAAGGGGATATGGGATGCTAGGGTAATGTCATGTTCCTGGTGTCCTTACCTCTCTTCGGTGCAAGAACACAACTACAATGACATCATACTGCTTTTGATGCAGATCTTAACAGTTCTCAGTTCCTCTCTCACCCACCCAGTGACCTTCCAGCAGTCTTTCAAAACCTGTGTGAGAAAGCATTTGTCTAACTCCTCCACAACATGGGCACTTTTAAGAGTCTACACTGGTGTGTGAGTCTACTTTGCTGTGTGTCTTGAGACACTTTGAAACCTTCTTCCTTAATCTGTCTTCTCAGAAACTATCTTTTTTTTTCTCTTAGACTGGATAATAAAAATAAAAGTCTGTGTTCTTGAGACAGTGAGAAAGGTGTCATATACCCTCTTAATCTTCCTTTGTTGATACCACACTTACTTTTACAGCAAAGTGCAAGATAATTTGTGTAAATTTATGTGAATAGATTTATTATTAATTATTTAATTAAATTTAATTATTTTAAACTTATTAATTTTAAATGTATCAGTGCATTGGATCACTTGGTTCAGCTGTCTAAAGAGCTCATTCTAAATAACCCAAACTGCCCTTTTGCCTTCTCCCTCTTCTCTGTACATTATATTCATCACTGCTGCCTGAATAGCTTGCTCTATTTTTATACTCTCCCCCCAACATGTTTCTGGCATCTGGTCTCTAATAATCTCCTCAAATTAGCTACGCCCCTTTTTTAAATGCTCATTTGATCTCCCACAGGGCATAGACGACTCAGCTGAAAAAGGTGGAAAATGGGAGTTTGTATTCCACTCTTCTCAAAGAACGGAAAATGGAGCTGTGATGACAAAGCTGGTGGTTCACATCTTCACCTCTCTACAGACACTCTCTCTTCTCTTTCCTCTGTGAGCATAGACAGTTGAAGGGATCAAGTGACAAACATGCTGAACAAGTGTGTTTATCTAGTCTGCCCAGTGAAGTACAGGAACTCAAGAGAAGGAACCAAGAGCAAGTGCTACCTTTCAGTACAAAATATAGGTTGATATCCTTTTCCAGACCTCAGATACTCCAAATGACATGCACCCTGGATAGAAATGAGATTATTGATGGGAAACTTTGTAAATGTCTTTAGTTTATAATGTCTTTAAGTAATTATTATCTCTACAGTATTATTTATTTTCAAAAATTAAAGTGTTGGAAATATCCATCTTAAACTGATTATTAAAACCCCATATTTGTAGGTAAGAGTTAAAAAAAAGAGTTTTCTGCATTCATCGTCCAGGTACTGCAGAACTGAAAGAAGCTGGACAGAATCCTTCACAGGAAATGACACTTCCTATTTTCCCCCCAGAGATTCAAAACAGTAAGTCCTTGTTCCATAGACAAATCCTGACAGCACAAATGACTCCTTAGTGTCACTAAGAACATTAGAACAATTGTATCGGGTCAGAGCAGACATCCGTCTAGCCCAGCATCCTGTCTGGCGGGGGCCTTAGCGGATGCCTAGGAAAGTGTATGAGAACAGAGCAAGCATATAATGATGCTTCAAACATCTGGTGATTTGTAGCTCGGAGATTTTTATCATCGAAGCACATGTCTTAGAACTAAGTCAGTCAGTCAGTCCTGGTAGAGTTTTTTCCCCTTTTATCTTCATTCCTTGTTTTCTTTTGAATACCTATAAGCTTTCAGACTCCACAGCCTATTGGCAAGTATTTCCACAACTCAATGATATGTTATGTCATGAACCATGTCCTTCTATTTCTTTTGAATCTGTCAGTACTACATTTATTTGATGGTCTCTCGGAGGCTTGGAGGCTTGTTTCACATCAGTCATCTCCTTTCCAGGCTGAAGTCCTAGCATTTTTTTTTGTGTTTCTTGTATAGAAGCTACTCCATACCTTTGATCACCTGTATAATCCTTTGCCAGTTCTACTTTATTTTTTTAAGATGAGGAGCAGAACTGATTTCACTGACTTTCATCTTCCAACACCAAGAAATGTAGACTAATGCATAAATGTATCAATCCTAATGCAAACCCCAATCCCGACTTTGCAGATAAAACAATGTGCTCTCATTGTTGAGGAACAGCAAGACTGGGGCTGCTCCACAGGGTAAGGTGAGCCAGAAGCCGAGAGTGACAGCAAAGCAGACAGGTATAGTCACCTCACTTAAAAGAGGTGCAGTCCCACACCAACCAAAACCGAAGAACGTGCAGAAGTGGTGACCAGCTTCAGCTGACAGACCAGTGACTGCCACACAAGCCTGTAGCAATGAGCCAGGCCCAAGGTCAAGCCAGGCAGTCCTGTCACCAAGTCAGGGACAGCAAGGTACATGGCCAGGCGCAGGCACAGCTGTGACATGGCTCAGGGCCTGAGCTTACCTGCAGCTCCCAAACAAAAGGATGGAGATACCCAGCAAAGCTTCTCACAGCTCTTTCTCTTGTGCCCCTTGCACAGCGCTGTGGTCTGAAGCACCACAGCAGCATCCTGCCAGAGCCGACTGTCAGCTCAGGCAGTCAAACCCCAACCAGGCTGGAAGATGTGGCAGAGTTTCTGCACCTTGTGCAGGGCCCAGACAGTCATTACATAGAAACGAGAAGCTGGAAGTGAAAAATGATTGTTTCCAGCGAAGAAGTAGAAAAAACCTCATGGTGCCGTTGTCACAAATCCAATACGCACGTTTTAAATGCTAGATGCAGTTTTATCTTTCTATCTCAACAAACCTAGTAATTGTTATTTGTCAGTTGTTTCTTTTTTTTTAAATGTTTGAAATGTTCTGTATGTTTTCCAAATGAAGTGGAAAGATTTGGCTAAATTTCTTTCATGGTTTTCCATGTTCATGTATTTTGAATTTTCTTTCTTCTCTGTTGCTTCCCAAATCAAAATACATTTCCACTCCAGGCTGTGATTCACACTATTCCTGTTTAAACATACACAGGAAAAGATAATATAATATCTGGAACAGCAGAAAGTAACAGATCACCTAACAACTTCAAAATTGGGAAGACCTGTTTGCAGTAGATTGTGAGGAAAGCATGTAATATTTCTTAAAAATAACCAAGTGAAGTGATGAAAATATTCTTTTCAGATATTTAGATCATTATTCCCTTAAAGTGAGTGGCAAAATCCTGTTAGTTTCATTAAAAGTTAGAATTTAACCTAGAAGAATACCACAGCTATACAAATCAAGCAAGACAGCAGTTCTGGAGCCCCTTGTTAGCTTGTGTATATTATTTGAGCTGACCAAGACACTGGATGCCTCTATATCTGTGTGGGTATGTAAATATTCATGGACTTTGTGAATTCAGTTTAGATCTTTTACCTTGATCCATCAGGTCATCTTAAAAAAGAAGTGAAGCTTGCCTCAAAATCATATTTATACGCTAGTGCTGCTCCAGGTCAGATCTCACAATTACCTACACTTTCTTTGTGGCTCTTTGGCTGTAAGCCTGTGAGTCACAGCTAATGTCACTTACCATTAGTTGCCAAAACAAGAACTTTTTGAAAAGTTACCCTCAGGTCATGAAAGAGACCTTGCCGTAGAAAAAGCTACAGATAGCAATTTTTCTGTTTGCAACACTTTTGAGGTGACAGTAGTTGGAATAAACAAAAAAGGATGCCAAGCGGTCAAAACTGCCGGACTGAAAGAACGTACAACAATGCAACTTACCAACTACACGTACGGCTTCAGGAAATGATGCTCCACTGGCAGCAACAAAAATTCCAGGGAATGGCTAAGGCCAGGGTGCAAAACTGGATATGTTTTGTTATCTTTTGTATAACATCTTCCTTCAAAAAAATTGAATACATCAAAAATAAAATAAGCTTAAAGATTGTGCCACCCATGTGGTACACACAAAAAAAACATTAAGTTGATTGAATCTGACGGGTACTATCAATTTTCAGAGAACATCTTTCACAGAATAATAAACCAAATCATTTCTTAGCTGGTGCTGAAAATTCACCACTTCTATTTATAATACAGATAGAAGACAAAAATTTTAAACACTCAATTTTTCCATTTTCTCTTAGTCACCTTTGAACAAACCCTGAACTGGGAGTGACCTGGAGATAGTCTGGCCCAGAGATAATTTCGAGCTTGTTCTTTTCTCTCAGTCCTGAGCACCCACGCCTGTGGTATTTCCAGAACTGTAAGATTTTGAATTATAAGTCTTCTTTCCCAAATATACTTAAAATTATATATTTTTTAACAACAACAAAAAAAGATCTTATTGTTTAAATATTCTCTTTTTCAAAGGTTTTATTTACAGGCTCATCCTCCAAAACCTGGGGAATAAGAATTCCAATTTAAAAAGTCACCCCCTTGCAAAATCTGATATTCTCAGGCAATCATATAACTCAGACATTAAGAAAAATACCAGATGTTATAAAGTTGGCAGTAAACACATGAAAACATTTAAAATCCTTCATCTCAGTGATGAATCAAGGCAGTGTCAATATATAAATTTGTATGGTAAATTAATTACAATATTTGCATTTTTAAAGCTGACACCATATGGAGCACAATATACAAGGGACAACAGTCCTTGCGTATTATTTTCTTTGGAGTTACTCTTTTTTCCAGCAAGAGGAAAACTTTGTCTGAAAACTGCCCTGGCTATTCTCATTTTAAGGTGTTATTGTTTGTATGTTAGCAAAACTACATCTAAAATGTAGAACGGTATTTATAGACCAGGTGTGCCCTGGTCATTAGTCTAAATGAAATTTATATTTTATTGGGAAATACACATTGCTAACTGGGAAAAAAAAGAAGCCCACAACAAGTACAATGTTAATACATATTTGTTTTGGAGGCATAAATACGTATATGCTGTAATAAAGAAGCTTATGACTGCCAGTGTGTTTATCACGCTCGCTAGTCTGTGATGCACTCATTGTGTCAACAGTGTGTATTTGCTCAGGAAACATTAGTTCCTGTCAGCATCTGCGTATTTTACTGGCAACAAAAGTGATGTAGCACACAGCCATGTCTTGGAAAGCTCGGGTCTGCTGAAATGCCACTCTCTCCTCTATTCTAGCCAGTATTCTAACATTCAAACCAAATGCAACCAAAGCACTCATTCCTGCTCCGTAAATGCTCAGCTTCTGTATTCTGCTATTTATTTCTATTTCTGTCATTGCAAGGCCCCATTTTAGAAGCTGATGCATTGCGATTTTTACAGTGCAGGAGATAAGAGAGGTGCTTCTGCACAGCTTCCCCTTCCTCCCATCATATCCCTCCCAGATCATTGCTCCTGTGGCTTTAGAAAAACTGCATACTACTTTTGCTAAATTAAACTCTCTGTAGCCTTTAATTAAACTTTCAGTGCTTTTGTTAATAGTCGTTCTTATTTGGGTGTAACTTAATGATAATAGCTACCCTGTAAAAATATGCCGCTTTCAAGGATGAAATGTCACCATCTAATCTTTTCTCCTTCATTTATTTTTGTCTTTCCTTTACTGGAATGTTTCTTATCAGCTTGCCTTGTCAGAAGAAATAAACTCTTTCTAAAAGCTAATTCTCCTCTTCTGAATACTAACGACCTGGCACTGGAGGGAGGCTCTACACAGAGCCACATCTGTGCTTTGCTTCTGTTAGAGCTGAATAAGAAAATGTACAGTTCAAATCTGATGTATTTTTTACTTGAAAAAGAACAGAATTGATAAATATAGCCTCAGTTAGACATGAAAGAAGGCCTTGTGAGAGTGTTAAATTCTACATTTGATACATTTAGTTATTATTTCTGAAGCTGTTTTATCTCAGTCCAGTTAAATTAAAGTAGATTGGCTACAATTACTTTTGCTATATTGAGAACCATTCTCAAAAAAAACCTTAGAAAATAATGTGGCAAATTTCCAAACACTGTCTTTCTCTCTAGTTTTCATACAAAGAGTTGTGGTTGTGCTAATTGTGAATCTGAACAGTCTACCATGAAACTTCAAATTTTTTGCTTCTGGACAATTCAAGTATTTTTACATCTGAAATTCTGATAATTCTACTGTTTAGCACATCTGTTGGTAACATCAAGTTAATTCTCACACAGCTGTGTTAGATGACCAAGGCTAACAAATGTTAATTGTACTAACAAATGTATTTTGTTCATTAAAATAAGCAGATACAATTTAAAAAACCCTACAATTTAGTAAAAGTACCTCTTATTTCTACTCCATTTTCAAGAAGTTATGACAATGAAGCAAGTAACACTTACATTGTGTGTTTAATAAATTTCATATTGTGTGTTATGACTCATTTTATCAGTTATAGAAATGTAACTTCATCTGGAATGATGGTAGTAAACAATTGCTCACAGTGATGAGAAAAACAAAGTGGTTTTTTAAGCCGGAACTCTGTGATCTACAGAAAAGAAAAAAATTGATAAACAACATTTTAATGAAACCCATACCTGGGGCCTTAGTAAAAGCTACTTAATGTTCATCCAGCATATACAGAAAATTGGATTCTGCACTAATGTACCTAAATATAGACCAAACATAAACCTAAACATAGACCAAAGGGCTCAATGCTTAATTACCATTTTTTGACAATTTTTGCCATTACCAATGGCAGAAAGGTTGCCATTGGTCTTCCAGTTCTCCTCCAAAATACCTATGTAGTGTGAGCAGCCAATGTCCTTATAAATAGTTGAGTTTGTGTTTCAGGAAAACAAAGAAAATGTGTGTAGCAGATGTGATTAGAGCCAGCTGAGATTTTCTGCTGAAATGGTTTACTGATGCAACAAGCTGTTTGTACCAAGTGCAGTTCATCCTAGTAAATTTTTGAAGCCCTGATTTTCCATCAGAAAGCTCACAGCAAAATACTACATTTCATCTTGATTTGATCCTAACCAGAGTATTTTCTGTTGCCTCATGAGTCTTGTATTTCTAACATCTGGTCTCTCCCTGGGGTCAGGCTACAACTCCCACACGGGACTGTGAAGATTTCTAGAGCATCGCAGGACTGGTGAGGTTCTTGGTGCATAGTGAGTACTGTCTGACACATTGGGAATCTCTATTTTAATCCAGTTATCACCTTCCTCCTCAAGGGTAACATGCCACCAGGGAAGATACAGATTAACATTAAAATAGCTTGAAATTAAGCACTTCAGGTCATCTCACCAAGCCAAGAGGAAGTAGTTAAATTTGAAGGGTTTTTGAAAAGCTTTGAAATGAAATTGCGGACATTTCTTGCCTTACACTTTTCAGAAGTTCTCATTTCAGAAAGGAGACTAAATAAATATGAAGTTCTTTAGACTTTCCTACAGAAATTTACTGGTTTTGTAGAAGGACAATCCAATCTGAAAGGTTGTCTTCCAAACTTTTTTGCTTCTTAGAGCACTTTACTAGTGCTACTGTAGAGAGCAGCACATGTCATCCCTTCAAGAATACAGAAATATCTGAGTTGTGGAGAAGAAGGTAGAGCTGACTGTCTCTTGTGAATAACGGTCTCTCTCAGCCCACCTCTAGCATCAGGTCTGGAGGGAGAAAGAGTGAGGCAAGTCTTAGCAAATGCTGGGAAAGCAGATATAAACACCTGTGAGGGTAATTAACTGCATAAGGTGGGGACAACAGAAAATTATTTACACAGATTATTTACAGAATTTGGGGAACCGGGAAAATGTGATAGCTGCCTGCATAAGCAGAACTCTTCCAATAGGATCAAAGTGATTTCATGCTTTAAGAACTTAGACTTTCCAAAAGAAAAACATTTCCTGCACATGAAAAGGATTAAAATTAAAGAAATCCATAATCTATTTGGTTTTGTGGGGTTTTTTTTCCTTATTTCAGGGAAATCTTACAATTTCTGGAGGATTGGTTGAGGATTCTTTTTTTTCTAAGTTTTGTTGTTACATTTTACACCTGATCTATAGGGCTGAGCCATCCCATCTGGAAATAACACCTACAGATAAATCATGTCCAAATTGGCACAACAAAAAATGTAATGGAAAATTATATAATATAGCCCCTCATTCTGCTGGAAAAGCAGATTTAAATAGGCATTTCATAAATTGAGTGGACTAATAGGTTGATCTAAGATCGGAATACAGCAGGCCAACTGAGACCCCAAAGACAGTAAGAGACCTTACCTCACATGCTGACTTCTACACTTTGTGACCCAAGTGCCTAGCCAAAAAAAAAAGAAGTTCTAATTACAGCACAGTCATTTGTCATCAGCAACAATGGCTATATTTCAGTATTTGAAGTTCTAGGAAATATCTTTCTATAAGAACATTTCTGCCCAATATGAGAGACAAATCAGAAATCAAGACTGTATTATTATAGTAAGTGTCCACTTGCAACAGTACTGACTACAATCTCACTTTGTTCAATCATCAATGACTGGTTTGAATTACAGGTGTGAAAATTGCCTGATCATAAAAGTGCCTCCAGTATACATATATAAAAAACAAAAATCTTTTTTCCCCTTCCTATTTAATAAAAGTATTACTATTTGGGGGAAAAAACATAAAAGAGAGGTTTTATTTACGTTATTTGCATTATTTTTGCAAAACGCACATAAACCACAATATCAGCATATCTAAAAGACAAAAAACCATGCAGACAAAGCACCATTGTTACTGTAAAGACAGAATGTCTATAGATCTGCCAGCACCTTTACAGGTCATATTCCAGGGCTCTGGAATAATTTCTTACAGTACCTTCAGCACCAAGTAGGAACCTTGGTGGAGGAAACGTTCTGGCTGGATAGTCCCCGCAGCACTGGCGGGACCCTGGAGATATATGCACTGGTCTAAGCTGCTTCTATGCTACAGATCTAATTTAAGGGCTAAAGGCATACACTGTCAACGGTGTTCATTACTGCTTGCCACCTTATTCCAGGTTAATCCAATGTGAGTGTTCTAAATTCAAAGGCTGGACCTAAACTTGCAAACTACTCAAGATAGGAAGAGTCCTGATGGAGCTAAGTGGGTGCAGAGAACTGTCTGTCAAGCTTTTTCCTCTGGTTTGGAGCCCTCAAGGATGGAAAAAAAAAAAAAGTAATTGCGTAATATATCAAACCACAATCTTGATTCATCCAGAAACAAAAACTGACACATAATAAGGAAACTTGTGTCCTGGCTTCAAAATGAAAGAACACCACTCTTTTTTCCTGAAGCAAAATAAAAATTCTCATTCAGATATGATTTATAAAGATTCAGGAAAAGCGCCAAAAATTGTTATCTGGCACCTTTTGCGTTTACCTCTGTGCAGCAACAGAAGCAACCTCTCATGGCTGTAGAGAGGAATCGGTACCAGCAAGACTCTTAATGTCTTTGCTTTTTGCAGCAAAGGAACTGGCAGCAATGCTCTATTACTGCTGTGATGCACAAGTGACAGACACAGCCTGCCGTACATCTTAACTCGTATGCTGGGCTGCAGAATTGCTTTCTGACTGCTATTTTTTCAAAAGTGATGTTTCTCTTGTGAATCCCAGCTGTGAATGGGCAGTATGAAGCAACAGCAGTCTCTGTGAGGGTGGTAGCAACATTACATGAGATGCAAAACTAACGCTCCCTCTCACCACCTCCAAGCTCTCCAGAAGCCAAACAGAACAAATGCAGCAGCCAGTCCCTCCAGCAGATTTCTTCCAGTTCCCAGAGCACTCAGTTACTCCTCCAGTTATCTTCATCCTACAGCTACCAAGCAAGCCTAGCAAAGATTCCTCCCACACACATATACATCCCACACCTGTAGGAATTCATGATACCAACCACCCCATACTCCCCATATGTCTGCTCAGTTTTCCAAGGCAGGCAGCTCCCAGCTTTCCTGGTCCATACATGCGGGCATGCTCTGAATCCTGTCCTAACAATGCACTTGCAGGTTGAGTTAATTAAAGGCTGACACTTGGCATATACCAATCTGCAACATGCCTCAGTGAGTTTGAGAAAGTATCCCTTGTGAAACCACACAAAACTTGGTAGCTCCTTTAACAACAGAAAACAGATGGTAATATTGCATTCCAAAGGATCTTAAAGAAAAGCTCATGACATGGGAACAGGATATCAGTCGCTACAAACGCTGTAGGCTAAGATTTCAGATAAATTGTTGAAAAGTCTTCAGCTATAAAAAAAAAGCCTCGCCAGCTCAGGTATCTGAAGTTCTGCTCACAGCTTTTCCTGGGGCTATTGGGGAGCAATGCTACACTCTGCTTTCCATGGCCAGGTTGCTCTGCTGAGAGGACCTTATGTCTTTGCTTCTCTTTGCCCTTTGGCTTTTCTTCAGCTTCCATGAACATGTTGGGTAGAGAGAAGCCAGGTGCTTTCTTCCTTTGTCTCTGCTTCTGGCTCTGATGTTTAGAGACGCTTTGGAGCCTTACAGACTGGGGAGTGGGCTTATTAAAGGGGATCCCAGAAGATGCTCTAAGTGTTTTCTGGGGTTGACTAGACTTTAAATGGGCCACCTCTGGGTGCTGTTGCTGCAGCTGCTGATGTTACCCCACTTATTAGGCTTGGAGAACAGTCTGCATATGAATTGGTGCAAGAAAGGAGAAAGGGAACAAGCTATTAACTGAGCAAGGAGATGGATTATTCATGGCTTTGACAGATTTTGGAGCTGGCCCAAAGTGCTGTCAATTGCCAGTAGTAAATAGCCAAAAAATGAAAAACGAGCTTTTTTTTAGGCTGTGTCAGCAGTATCAATCAGAGCAGTATCCAAAAATCTTGAAATGAGTAGAGCACATTTCTGGCTGATGATGCTCAAGCAGAATATATTTAAAATGGACATAAAAATAAGGACATACCACCTTAAGGTTGTTTGCCTAACCACATTTGTTTCAGAGGCTATACAACAAGGGAGTGTTTTTTTGAGCATGTATCTGTTTTTTCTTAATTGATTCTTTTCCTACTTAGAAATGCTTAGGTTGATTTTACTGTGAAGCTTTTTGGTATGCTAATGTTTAATCTTCAGGAAGAACAAAGATTTGTTATGATATGCAACATACATTTGTTATGCTGCAGGGCACTATGGAGAGACATGGCAGGGGGTATTAGCTGATGTTAGCTTTGCCACAGACCAATGTAAAATTCACATTTTTTGTCCTCATTCTTTTAGTTAAAAAAAAAAAAAAAAAAACAAAAAACAACAAAGCAAAAAAGTAAGTACTGGAAAATCTCAGCATCTGTGAGGCACTTTAACAATTGCTATTAAATTGTCTGTTTCTGAAAAACAGACGAAAAGCCCTTATAAACTAATGTGGAGGTCCGCATAAGAGACATAAAGTAAACAGAAAACAGTGGAGAGCTGTGAATATTTGGGCCATGGTTTTTTTGGAAGGTTATGAAACCTATCCTTTTAACTTCTAAGCAAAACCAGCACATTGGTGACAGTCCAGATTTAGATTTCTTGGGCTTACTGTTGTAAAATGAACAAATAATAGTGATAATCATGCACATTTAAGGAAATGTTATTCCTGAACACTTTGTCCAGGTCTTGGAGAAGCATGGAGAATACAGTACAGATAGAATGGGGACTGTGTTAATACATACTACATGCTAAAAAAATCCTGTAAAAAACAGGACTTCAAATATTGCTTTAATATGTTTTGTGAGAAATTTTCACAAATTTCAAGTTGAACTCATTTAATTTCTTTAAGATTTTTTTTTTCTTTTTCTGTTTAGTAACCCATAGTACCAACAATATCACTATGTCTATTTTCATGCCTTCCAATTTTAGGACTTGCCTTCAAGGTGAAAAGATAATTCAAATATCTCATTACTTTTTTAATGTAAGCCTTATAACTAGTCTCTTAATTGAACTTCAAAATAGTTTAACTGCATTTCCTTCAATACTTATCTCTCTATCTTTCCAATATCTTTGGATTACCTTTTCCTTTAATTCATTATAAATTATTCAGTAAGTAACTTCTTTCTACTTTTCCATTTGAGGATTATTTAGGCAAAATTCTATGGTCAGTAATGGAAGACCTGATCCTCCAAAATGATTTTTCATGTATATTACTTACACAGAAAGTAAACTTCTTGCATAGCTGTTTGTTTTAGTAAGTTTTAGAAGCTCACATAGAAGAACTGAACAACATTCAGTGGGGTGACTTGCTCCTCACTGTATGCCATATAGTTTCTTATAATAATTCCTACAGCCTTTAGTACAAATATGTACCAACATACAGTATTGTCTGGGTTTTAGCTGGGATAGAATTAATTTTCTTCATAGTAATTGTATAGTGCTGTGTTTTGGATTTAGTACGAGAATAATGTTGATAACACACTGATGTTTTAGTTGTTGCTAAGTAATGTTTACACTAGTCAAGGACTTTTCAGCTTCCCATGCTCTGCCAGGTGCACAAGAAGCTGGAGGGAGCATAGCCAGGACAGCTAACCCAACTGGCCAATGGGGTATTCCATATCATATGACGTCATGCTCAGCATATAAAGCTGGGGGAAGAAGAAGAAGGAACGTTCAGAGCGATGGCATTTGTCTTCCCAAGTAACTGTTACGCGTGATGGAGCCCTGCTTTCCTGGAGATGGCTGAACACCTGCCTGCCGATGGGAAGCAGTGAATGAATTCCTTGCTTTGCTTTGCTTGCGTGCATGGCTTTTGCTTTCCCTATTAAACTGTCTTTATCTCAACCCACGAGTTTTCTCACTTTTACTCTTCCGATTTTCTCCCCCATCCCACCAGGGGGGAGTGAGCAAGCGGCTGTGTGGGGCTGAGTTGCTGGCTGGGGTTAAACCACGACAAGTATATAAATCTATAATTTGAATGTTCTCTCTTTTTACTTGCAGCTATATTAATAAGCATAATATTAAATTATTATACTAAAAAAATTAGGTTCTTACAAATCCTACGCTAATAAGAATTTTGAAACCTGGATGGGATTTCATATCTAAATGAATGCAAGTAGCTAGCTTCATATTCTAGCCTCAGTGTAACATTAAAATCCAATGAGCTTTGGTGGGAACCTTAGACGTAGGACTGAAGCTGACCACAGTGCTTGACAGAGTAGTCAGTCATTAATTATGCATAGCCTGTGCCTGTGAAACTAGGTTCTCATCCTAGGCCAAAGTTTGGTCTTTTTTATGGTTTAGGAGTTTGATTATACGGATTAAGGTATTAGTGAAAATGCTGAGAATAGCTCTTAGTTTACTGCAGCTTGAGAATTAATTTGCTGTCCATTGCTGTTCATTTTCATTTGAAACACCCCTGATGAACTCACAGGGATCCAGCCGACGCAGCATGGTTGTTGCACTCCTGCAGGCTTATGCAGAGGCAGGGCGGCGGGGCCTGGGGCGAGCAGCGTGCTCCAGAGCAAGCTGCTCCAGCACCGCAGCCCCCAGAGCAGCCTCCAGTCCGGGATCCGCCCTGGCTCCCTCCTCCACCCAGCTGGGAGACAAGGGCAGCTTGATGAAGAGGTCACGCAGCCCCAGCTGGGTCCTGGGCTTTCTTCCATCCCATCAGCTTCCCTTGTATGCTCCCTCGCTCCTCAGCTGCAGTGACTTCTTCTCTTCCCTCTGCCCTCGCCCTCCATGCCAGGGAGGTTTGGGACACTCCCGTTCCTCTCCTGACCCATTCAGCATCTTCCCTTCCCCCCCCAGTGCCAAGGGTCTGTTTGCTTCAGTAGGTGCTTTTCTCTTTTCCTTGCCTCCCCTTTATCTTTTTACTCCGTGCCTGGGGGGGGGCAGTCATACAGAGCCAGCAGGGCACGGAGCTGAGGCTGTGGCTGGGCTGGAAAGTGTCACGGGGCCCCTGGAAACAGAAAATGATCTACAAAGAGTTGTGAAGAATTCTGAAGCTCTGGCTGTGCTAAACTTACAAGATGGTTTATCATGTGATGTCCAGACACTCATTTAAACAGAGGAACATTGTCAAATTAGCAAGGAACACCCCTGTGCTCCTTCAATAATGGCTAATATTATATATATAATATGCATTTGATATACTATAACATGTCTAATAATGATAATATTTCTACAGCCTATTTCTTCAAATTATTTTAAAAGTCTTTTGCAATCAGTAATTATAGCTTAGAAATCTCTTGTGGATATTACCTTCAATTCATGGCTGAGGAAATTTAAAGCATTTAGAAGAAAAGGTATTTTTTTTATTTTCCTAATTTTAAGACTGAGTGAAAACAAAATTTTCCTTTAAATGAATGGCACAAAGACATCTGTACCATAAGTGGACAAACACTGTGGAAACTAAGGGTAATACTATGTATTTGAGATGATATATTTTAAACATAACCTAATATTTAGATGATGAGCATAAAGAAGTCTAATAAAATGCTAGATAGTTGTATGCATATTATTAGATACATAAACAAATAATTAACTATGTAATTTTTTATTAGAATATGTCATTGCAGCATGGCATGTAACACATAACCAAATAATTCAGAACAATTTGAACTGTATGCACCACATTGTCCCAAGATAAAATCAAAGCTCTGTCTTTTCCAAAGCAAATTACTGTAGAAGAGCATTGCAGGGACTATCTGGGTCAGAGCAGTAACGTATGGTGACATTCTTCACTGCTGCAGAAAATCAGTACAATTTCATTACCCTGACTTCCTGCAGGGCAGCTTGATGCACTTACATTAACATCTCCATCTCTTACCTGTTTCTTAAAACGCTTGCTGCTTATTTCTTCAGGGGTCTACTCTAATTTTAGCACCAAAGAACCCTCTAGCTTTATAAAACAACTCATTTTAGAATTGGCTTACTGTATTTTTATCCTGTATTTAAAAAACAAGCCAACCCTGTAATAAAAATGTGGTTTGGTTTAACAATAACGTGATGCAAATCCTATAACATCTTTGCTTACCAATTTGTTTTTTCTCTGTTTGTTGCAATCTTAGATAAAACCCCTCTTTTATTCTGCTGTTTGCTTTACTGTTTTGTTAAGGCCATCGTGTGACGAACATTTCATGAAGGACGATAATGAAAACACACCATTAGCCCTAAGTTGCAGCAATGTAAACTGAGATAGGAAGCAAAAATGAGAAGCAATGTGGAAAGCTGGAGGAAGGACAGGTTTCTCTAAACTGGCTTTATAGATAAGACAAACAGTCTCAAACTAATCTTCTAAATCATTAGCATTGTAGTACTTCACACCACACAAGACTAATGATTAATCTTTACAGGCAGTGGAGATGTGCTAAGAGAAAAATACTTTTTTCCATATATACAACTGTATAGTTTAGTAAGCCATTTTTACAAGATCTTCAAGATATCTTTGCTCTTAAAGTAGTTTAGCAACATCTCTGTTTTAAAATAATGGTATATCATCATTTTCTAACTTCTGTTTCTGTGTATCAGATGTATTGCTCACATCAATGTCAACTTGAAAACAGTGGGGACTAGCCTCCTCTGTAGAAAGAGTATTTTATAGGACACAGCAGTGCAAAGTTCCACACGATGTTCTGCATTATAATTCAGTACTTAACAGGAAAGGCCACTTCTCAAAGTAAAATGTAGTTCAGTTTTCACTCTGTTTTCCCTCTTTGGGCTGCTGACAGCTTCTCCAGTTAGCAGAACTGAGAGCGCTTATTTTAATAAGAGTTGCCTGAGGGCTCAAATTCCTTCACCTTGCACAAAGTATAACAGTAGCAGTGTTACCCATCCAGACTGTGATCAGATGAGTTTCCTGACTATATGTTAGATGTTACAGAACTTATGGTGTTTTGAAGGGCAAAGATGGGGAATGCAGCTGTAATGTTTTATATGTGCACTCACATCTTGGGACTTAATTTAAGACTTCTTTTCAACTAACTAATAAACAGCTGTCAAAATCAGTAAGTCTGCTTCTTCATGGAGGAGAAACTAATAATATGAAGTCTAATTCTTTTCTAAGCATAACTTGTTCTGTTTACACACATAAGCCCATTCTTAGCAAATGCTTTTTCCAGCTGTTCCCCATGTCCCTCAGGAAAGCTATATCTCATGTACTGCAGAGTAGTAACATACATGGAAATCTAATTATCTGACATGCTAAATAACCAACGACAGCTGCATAAAGGTTGCCCAGTATGCAGATTGATGCTTGTGACCAGCTTTTACTGTGTAAAGATTTTGCTTGAGACGAAGGGGATCGTGAGTCTCTTTCATGCTAGCTGTTATCTTCAGACCCAGCCAGAACAATAACTGCAGTGGCCACAGCAGTCAGCAGATATCTATTAAATCCTTTCTGCATGCAAAATTCCCATTCCTGTTTATGCCATGGCTGACCAGAGGTGCTGTGAAGCAGCATGGCAAGTTCCTGCTCCACAATTGGGCTGGCCTGGAGACATAAATCTGCCTCATCGTTGTTACCGCTGCATGTAAACCAGTGTCTGTCCTTCACCTGCCCAGAACCATTGGAATAATAATACACCTGAAGAACAAGTGCGCACAGCATGGTATGAACAAGCCAGATGATAACCTTTAATATTACTGAATATTGGAGAGAATGTGCTGTGATATCTCTAGGTCTCTTCTCGTAGGAATACTATTTTACCAGCAGTGATGAAGACCAAGTTTGACACAGTCATGTTTTCTCCCTCTGGTCTCATGACATCTCATGCTACTGGTCCACATGCTCAAATACACTCAGAAACTGGAAGATGATACACACAAACACTTCTGTTTCCCCCAAAGGTATTCATCTGGATGACACTGTTATTTTTCTTCTTGCCTACTTTGTCTCCTTTAGATCCAGTATGTTCCAGGAACTTGTGAACATTATTCTGCTTCAGGCTATACTTCTGGTAAAAGTCACATACCCTTAAATCAAAGAATTTATTTTGTTGCTGTTGTATAATATGATTGACTTCATTCCTGTGTAGGAGCTGGGACGGAAGCAGACACTACAATAGCCACAAGCATTTTGATAATGGGAATCCTCTAGTCATAACCAGAGAAGGGATGCTTTCAGTTCTGCCTTTGATGTGTGGCACCAGTCTTACTTCCTTACATAAGCAGAGCAGGCAGAAATGAGCTAAAATGCTGGGAAATAATGAAATCCATGACCTAAAAAAAAGAAGATCAATGAAATAAAAAACAAACTAAACATTCTGTGCATGACAGTTAAGGAAACCTGGAATGGCAAGATTTTGAAGCTAGCAAAACCCCAAGAAAGAGCTTAATTTCCATTTTACATCTCAAGTGTCAATTTTGCAATCTTTTTTACATATGGAGGTTTACTCTGTCATTGTTATATGGATTATCCTGAAGCCTCTACCAAGTGAGTAATCTTTGTTTGTTCATGTGAACATCAGCTTCAGTAGAATTCATATGAAGTCAGTGACACTCATGCTGTTCAAAAATTAGTCCTTAGCTGAAAGATAACTGGGGAGGGAATTGTCATACTGTGTAGCCTTATACCAAAATTAAGTGCTACATACATTATGTACATTATTCACAATGGTGTTACTGAGCCTGTACTGAAGGCTTTAGTTAATACTTAATCAATGGAGGTTTGTGCAAGGAAGAATGAAATAAAATTAGCTATACATGACCACCAGTTACACAGAGCAACCTTTTTTGATTAACGAGTAAAACATCCCTCTTTTTTATTATTATTTTTTCTGAACAATGTATAAATAGCTAAAAGGGATAGTTCAACTTCATTTGGGGTTGATAAATTTTCAGGACTAATACATCTGATTGAGTGTAGCATATAACATAGTAGTTCTGGGATGTGCTTCATCTCAAATACAACAAGCAAGATGTGATTCTTGGTGCTTTGATTAGTTCAAGAGGGTGTGCCAGGTTGATGACTTCTTTTATTTGTTACCCTCTTGGCTTATGCTGGGGAGAAGAGTCACTGGACTCTTCTTCAGCATGGAAAGTTGCGACCCTATTATGCCATGAGTCCTCTTGTTACAGGGGTGTTTTCTAATTCATCATCTTTTCCTGATAACAAGGGGTTTTTTGTAAAGCATTACAAATGCCATTTACAGAAGCATAAAAGAGGTGTCATGGGTTTACTTTGGATATAGTGACTTCTGTGTGCCTTGTAGAAATTCAGTGAGATTATTCACTCTCTCAGTAAGTCTAGAAGCCTTAAGGCCTCCTATGGTGTAAACAGGGGAGGAATATATCTGTCCCAGAGGAGATGAATTGCAGCTACATGCAGGCATCTTCTACGGGGACTGTGGAGGATGACACTTAGAATTACAGCTTGTATAAGCATAATGTGAATGCATGGTGGGAATGGAAGCCCTTCTTTTCTCTTTACGTGTTTGTTTTATGGTAACAACGTGCTATATTTCCTTTTATTCCTCCTTCTTTCATGGGCTCAGAGCTCGGGGGTGTTTCTTTTGTACATGCAATATTTTTAAAACATGTATCTAGCCCCCTAAACCAGATTTAATTTAAGGAGAATGCCCATTTTGATTATAAAAAGCTGCAGCTTTTTTTTTCTCTTACAGTAATAAAGAAAAATGAAATTATATCAACATACAGATATCTAATTGATACCAAAACAGAAGAAAATTGGAGATACGGACTGTTCTTCTTCATCCCTGTAATAACTTTTTAGGAAACTCAAGAACTAACAGTTCAAGCCAGCTTTTTAAATAATTAAACATGCAGGTCTGCTTCCACAATAATTAATGTAATTACTGCATCTAAATACTGGTCTCAAATGGAGTATAATAAAGGAATACTGATTTCCTGAAAGTGTCCATCATCATTTATTCCAACCTCTCCTAATTTGAAACTTTGTTATTACTGGTTAAGCGGCGTGCCAAGCAAGTTACCTTTCACTATAGGTTTGTGCAGCCCTCCACTTCTTACTGATGTGGGCTGAGGATAGTTGCCTGCTCTACCAGGGGTTTAGGCTTGATCCACGAGCCCTGATGAAGCTGCAAGCTTTGCACCAAAATATTTTGACATTTCTACCTCTCCATAGAAGTAAATTAGATTACATTCTCCGAATTTAGCAGTGTCAACTGACAGGAGGAGGGAGAATGAGCTCCTGGGTTGCTTTTGGTGTTTGTATGGCGTCATGGCAGGCTGTTTAGATGAGGGCTGTATACCTGCCAGTATGATTGCGTGATGTGTAGTGCTTGCACAACGGTGTTGCATGTAGTAGAGTACTACATGGCTTGTACTACTAAGTTCCTTGGGTAAACCATGGTATCCGAAGGCAAGCACGCTTAGAATTGCCCTTGCTCTATTTAGTGCTCTGGTCTTCAGATACTGTTGAGTATGTTAACACTCATTTTATTCTCCATATGATGTCCAGGGCAATATTGTTGCCCAGGGGGAAGTATGTTTTGGTTTGTAACAAATTGAGTAAGAAAGCCAGCTGTAACTGCTCAGTGCCTTAACCAAATCCACCCTTTATTCCTCCTGTGCAAAACCATCTCTTTCTAGGTTGGAACTTGAGTTTTCTTGCCTGTTAAAAACTTTATCAAGGACACATCCAGTAACATATGGCTATGGTTTCACTGCTAGTAAAAGTACTAAATATGTTTCAAGTTCTAAGAGGGAAAATATTCACTATATCATGTTACACTTTCTTAATTTGTGTCAGCTGGAACAACAAACCAGAATGTCTACAGCTCATCTTTGTGCAAATTTTGTGTTACTCCTGGATGCTCTGCACATTTTGGTGGGCCTGCCAACATATTCCAATTCTGTCAGAAAAAAACCTCTTTGGATTTCAGATTTCAGATAGATTAGGTGGACTGGATCTAGAACTGGATACTTACTGAGATGATTGCTCCTATCATTTCAATGATCATGAAGTTCCTAGAGAAGCTTGAAATGGAATGAACAGTGTGAAAAGCTAGAAAGAGAGTGGACAAATTGTAATTATCTCACAAAAAAAAAAAAAGAACTTAAATCTAGTTACTATAGAAATCCCTCCAAGGGCCTTCTAATTACCTTATAACAGGCAGGATGAGTATTAAAATCTTTTAAAATTTAGGTCTAAACCAACATAATTGCAGAAGATTCACTGTTCAGAATTGTCTCCAGATACTGTAAGTTGAACTAACAGAAATACTAAATAACGTTTGGAGAAAAACTAATGTTTCAGATGATGAAATTATCTCTGTATTTTTTCTGAGAAGCGATGTAGGTCATTCTAGCCCACTAACACAACATTTACATGGGTCATTTACTTTCACAAACAGCAATGAGTTTTAAACAGAACCTGAGCTGAAATACAGCAGAAAAAGGGCATTTTTCATTTGCAACTACACTTAAAAATGTTTCAGCTGCATTTTCACTTGCTTCAGCTGCTGCTCAGGGTTAAAATATCATTTCTCTACTGTACCAATCAAACAGTCTCAAAGTCTGTTATTTTAAGAAATGTAAATTTGTCATGTTCACTCTCTCTTCCAAGTTTTCTTCCTAAAGCACCAATCTCAAAATCTGCTCTGAGCCTTTTAAGGTTTCCAGTGGAAGTGCCTTTGCACTTTGAGGTGTCATGATGTCAAGTCTTGAAAAAATGAGAAACAAAGCTTTGCTTATGGCTCTTAACAGTACTCCAATGACAGCCGTTGTACATGAAGTATATTTCTTTACTTACTTACACTCCTTTGGGGATCTGATTGGAGCAGCACGGTGCAGTTGTGCAGTAATTTCACTGGGTGTTAATTCCAGTACTTTGTTAACTCAAAACACAATTAGCTTTGGACATTTTATTAATCAAATTTTATATTATGGTATGATTGTACCACAATCATCATGCTACAATATACACAATAGCTGTTTTTGAATCATTACAATTTGTATGGTCTGCAGCCATCTTGCATTTCCAAGATGCTAGTGAGCAGTAAAGTTGTGGGGCCTCTCATTCACTGCAGCTTGAACTGCAATGAAAACTCAAATCTGTGAAAAAAATGGGTAAAAGAACAAATAGATGGAAAGTAGACCTACAAAGCAGTGAGAATGAAAATTAATATCTGTCTTAAAACAAGTCTTCATTTTTTCCTTGTTTAGGCTCAAATCTCAATCCAATAAGGTCTGATTTTAGTTTGAATGAGCCAGACTTACTCATTCTTTTTCACATTCCTTTCCTGTCTCCCATGCCCCACCTCAGCCTTCTGTCCTCCAGGAGCTCAGGTGTCTATGTATGGGTCTGCATTTTTTTGCAGTCACTACAGAATTCATTCGGAAATACCAAATAAGTTAGAAACATAAAGTAAATAAAAAGAGAGAACACTTTAAGAAAAAGAGGGATTTTTTTAAACAATTGTGAAGCTCATTCAAGTAGAAAAAGACAAGATGGGCTGGTGAAGTCAAGAAGAAAAGGTAATATAATTGGGGGCATTTGTGTTATTTTAAATGAATGTTAAAGAGTTTCATAAGCTTAAATGTTTTTCGTTCTTTTGCTCCATTTTTCAAATATTAAGAAGAGTATTATAAAATTCAGCATAGCAATTTGATGATGCCTGCTGTTTTGAAACATAGTATGTTACCTCATTTTGCAAAGGGCCCATTACAATTTGATCTGGATACTCTCTTTTAGGTATAAGTTAAGGCTACTGTTTTTCTTGTATTCTGGAGCAAGAGAAAAAGAGCAATATACAATGAAGCAAACTTAGATTGTTAGTTTATGTGATAAAAGCTCATCTGCACTCCCATAGAGGAGCACAGAGAGACAACAGTGGAGAAGCCCAAGTAATGCCTTGCCCTGGGTACTCCCAGGCCCATCACAGGAGCCCTCAGCCCATCAGAGACACATCTCCACAAGCCTTGAGGAACACAGGGGCAGGTGGGAATCAAAATTAAGGACTCAGAGGAATGAACACCCTGTCTGGGCTCCTCACAGGGCTGTCCCAGGAGAGACCCTCAGCCCCAGTCTCCAGGTGTGACACTCATCCCCATGAGCCATGGGGGGCAGCTCTGCAGCTCACCTTTTGGATTAAGGGCAGTTGCTGACCAGGGGTGTGGGAAATATTATGAGATGCAGGGGAAGAACATTTTAGGATTGCGCATGAACTGTTATGGGATGTTTAGGGGAGGAAAAAAAGGCAGGGAAAGGGAGGTGTTTAGGTGATTTGGGAAAGATCAAGTGTGGGAAAATGAAAGGGTAAGGAGATTAGAAAGTGCCGGTCATGCATAAATGGTTTGCTGGTCAGTATGCTTCTCTGGCCATGCCCTGGACCTGACCAGCACAGTCTGTCCTGCCTTATTAAATATCTTTCTAACTCTTTACTGGGTGTGCACGTGTGTGTGTGTACAGGGTGTGTGCACAGCCACGGGGGTCGGACCGCGGGGCCCGTGTGTCCGTGCTGCTGTGGCAGGTGCGCGCATGAGCGAGTGATGGCTAGTGAAGGTCAACCCAGACAAGCTGGTGAGCAGGTGAGCAGGTCTGGGAGCAAGAGGTGGGGGTGTCTCTAAGGGCAGTTCTGGGTGTGAGGGCTGCAGGAAAACAGCTGAAGTGAGCATTGATCCCTGCCTGGACCTACAGATCACACCTTGTCTAAGGTGAGGTCAAGATGGTTCTCATGAGTCGCTCCTCTGGCATTTTATGATTAACATTTAAAAAGGTCATGAAAATGCTAGAAGACAATATACTACAGTGAACAAAGGGTTACTCAAAAGTCATAATAGTCCAAATCAACCTAAATAATTGTAAGCATTGAATCGCATTATTGTTACAGAGAAACATTGCAGACAAACCCAGTTCCCACACAGAATAAAGTTGTAGGAACTTGATTATTTTTTAAATAACTTTTTCTCCCAACTCTAGGCACGTCTGGGAGAGATATGGCAAAATTATGTTTTTTGCTGCTACCTGACTTGTCTAACTCTGTTCTGTCACTTTGTATCCCACGCTCATCAGGAAATGACAGATTTTTTCACAGGCATACACAAGCCAAGAAAAACAACAACCACTAAAACAGGGGAAGAAGGAAGATTTATACGATCACTCCAAAAGTATAATTTAAAAGATTCTTTTCCTCTCATGAAACAAATTTGTTCAGGGACAATATGAACCCGGGTACAATATCAAAAACAGAACAATTATTCACAAGTATAGGCCTTGTATATCTCTGAGTAGAATGGTCATTTAATATCTTCTTTATACAATACTGAAATATAAAATGCATCTAGTCCAACCATTCTCTGTATTTTTCCTCCCATTCTAAAATCACTCATAAGGACATATCTGGTTATGCAAGGCTGGATAAAACATGGTGGATTACTTAGATTTTAAATAAGAAATGGAATGAAAAAACTCCACTGATTTTGCTAGCAAAAGGGCACGGACGGGCAAAAACTAGTTAGTTCAGAGATTTTTGAAGAAAAAACACATATTTTAGTGCTACAAATATGAATATGTACTGTACTGTTTAGTTCCACCTGATCTCTGTGATAGACACAGTAAATATCCACAAATGTTAATGAAACACATTGAGTCCACTCTTTCCCTTTTTTCATTTTTCCCATAAAAATAAGCAATATAGCAGTAAAAAAAAAAAAAAAACAACCAAAAAAACCAAATTACTAATTATTAGAGCAACTTAGAGTAAACAGAAGTAGACCTTATCGTAATGAGTAAAGACTACTTATTTCATTACTTAAGGCTATTAAAGAAATCATTAATGTCTCTTTAACAAAGACAACATGCCCTGCAGAATTTTGGGGGAAGAATGAAAAATCCTTGACAGCTTCTTTTTCCCGCCTGCACCCTTGCTCCCATTTACACTGTCTGGTCTGTGGAACTCCTAAGCATTTTTTTCAGCACGTAGTTTGAACAAATGGTATCAACTAAACATGTTTTTGTTCTCTTTCCCCATAGAAACTAAAAAATTATCTTTGACTGCTTCATGTCTAGCAACCTAATGCAGTATACTTGCCTACGTATCCTGAAGTTTTCTATCAGATTTGTCTGGACAAAATACTGAGAATCTGAAACTATAAATGACTGTAGATATCTATCTAGAACATTTCTACGCTGGTCGATGGATGATTGTAGTTGAAATAAAAGTGTCATGCCGCATTTTCAGAATCAGTTTTCATTTATGTGTCTTCCTTTAATTTTTTGTAGATAAAAAAGAGTAGTCCTCCACTTTTTATCCTGGTAATGATTTCCTAGCCACTGCCTCTAAAATTGTAAAATTTCACAAATACAGGAGTTTTAGTTTGTACTAGTTTGCCATGTATCCAGTTCCTAAGCAGAATTACAATGCATCAGAGAATAATCTTAATTCAGTAGAAGTAAATACAGTTTTATATCCTTTAGGGGCTTTCAAATAAAACAATTTTGATAGTGACAGATATTTTTCAAAAACTGTGATCTCATGTTAAATTTTGTAAGTTTTATGACAAATAATTTTGGGGTGCTAAGTCACTTACTTACATTACTAATATTATACAGAAACATATCACAAACAAAGCTTACTTCTTATTAAGTAAATATATACAGAATAAATATGGAGGAACTATCAAAGAAACCTTTCATGTTTTTTAAAAATGTATCTGCCAGCACTATGCATCTAGTAAAGATATACAGAACATTCTGAGCTAGAAAGGCAAAAATCCCAAGACGATTGAATTCATCCCTCTGGAAGCACAACATATGCTATATTACACTTGAATCAACAGATTGGCATTTCTGAAAAGATAAATGAAGCTACGATTCCTAACATGTATCAACAAGGTTTGATGTAGCTTTAAAGCATACAAGTATTTTTGTAATCTGATTTTAAATGTTCAGCTAGAACTAGTAAAATAAAAATAGTATGGCAAAGATGATTTTCAACAGCACTAAGTATGTGTTGTCTGCAATTGACCTGTACAGCAAAACTGTTTTCTGACTGTATTTGGTTTATGTGGCAAGGTTTTGGTAGTAGGGTGGCTGCAGGAATGGTTTAGTCTAGAGAAGAGGAAGCTGAGGGGAGATCTTATCGCTCTCCACAGCTACCTGAAAGGAGGTTGTAGTGAGGTGGGTGTTGGTCTCTTCTCACAAGTAATGAGCAATAGGACAGGAGGAAATGGACTCAGGTTGCACCAGGGGAGATTTAGATTGGACATTAGGAAATATTTCTTCACTGAAAGGGTTGTCAAGCATTGGAACAGGCTGCCCAGGGAAGTGGTGGAGTCACCATCCCTGAAGGTATTTAAAAGATGTGTAGACATGGGTTAGTGGTGGACTGGTAGTGTTAGGCTTACAGTTGGACTCAATGATCTTAAGGGTCTTTTCCAACCTAAATGGCTCTATGTTTCTGTGAGAAGCTGCTAGAAGCTTCCCCCATGTCCGATAGAGCCAATGCCAGCCAGCTCCAAGACAGACCTGCTGCTGGCCAAGGCTGAGCCCATCAGCGACAGTGGTAGCCCCTCTGTGATAACGTAGTTAAGAAGGAGAAAAAAAACCTGCACAACTGGAGCCAAAGAGAGGAGTGAGAATATGTGAGAGCAACAACTCTGCAGACACCAAGGTCAGTGAAGAAGGAGGGGGAGGAGGTGCTCCAGGTGCCGGAGCAGAGATTCCCCTGCAGCCCGTGGTGAAGACCATGGTGAGGCAGGCTGTCCACCCGCAGCCCATGGAGGTCCATGGTGGAGCAGATATCCACCTGCGGCCCATGGAGGACCCCATGCTGGAGCACGTGCATGTGCCCTGAAGAAGGCTGTGTCCCCATGGAGAGCCTGTGCTGGAGCAGGCTCCTGGCAGGACCTGTGGACCCATGGAGAAAAGCCAAAGCTGGAGCAAGTCTTCTGGCAGGACTTGTGACCACGTGGGGGACCCACGCTGGGTCAGTCTGTTCCTGAAGGACTGCACCCCATGGAAGGAACCCACGCGGGAGCAGTTCGTGAAGAACTGCAGCCCATGGGAAGGAGTCACATTGGAGAAGTTTGTGGAGGACTGTCTCCCATGGGAGGGACCCCACACTGGAGCAGAGGAAGAGTGTGAGGAGTCCTTCCCCCCGAGGAGGAAGGAGCAGCAGAGACAACGTGTGGTGCATTGATCGTAACCCCCATTCCCCATCCCTCTGTGCCACTCGGGGGGAGGAGATAGAGAAATCAGAAGTGAAGTTGAGCCTGGGAAGAAGGGAGGGGTGGGGGAAGGTGTTTTAAGATTTAGTTTTTATTTCTCATTATCCTACTCTGATTTGATTGGTAATAAATTAAATTCGTTTCCTCAAGTCGAGTTTGTTTTGCCCATGATGGTAATTATTGAGTTATCTCTCCATGCCCTTATCTCGACCCACAAGCCTTTTGTCATATTTTCTCTCCCATGTCCAGCTGAGGAGGGGAGTGATAAAGCAGCTTTGGTGGGCATCCAGACAGGGTAAACCCGGCACACTGACTCTAAATACTAGTTTCTGATACAACTAATAGTAGCAGTATTGAAGTAGTATTCAGGGATTTGGAGTGTTTATTTGGGTGTATGTGTCTGTTAACAAGTTACAGATAATCTATCTGATTTTTTCCCTGAGATTTCAAAATTATTTTGCTGGGATTTTTTTGAGTGTCCTTCCTGCAAAACAAGTTGCCAGAGTCACTGGATACAGTTATCTGAAGAGCTTATGGAAACCTTCCAAGACAAATTAAAGTGTTTTTTTTTAACTGTTTATTTTCAAAATATTGGACTAGCCACAGATTTAAGACCAAATACATTTAAGACTGAACTTACTAGAAAGAGAGATTCTCTTCCCTTCCATGTTCTTATTTGGGGACCAGGAGATTCTGTAAAATAAACTAATACCATTTTTATGTCACTGTTACATCCGTGAGAATTTCCTATTCTTGACTTGACTAGATGTGACTTCAGGAAACAGAGAGAATGAGAAATCAAAGAAGGGGGAAGAAATGTTTGCTTTGTCAGTGGCGGTAGGTAAAAACTACCCAGAGTTTGATTGGGCATATTGATGTGTAACTCAGAGTTCAACGAATAAAAAATATTGCAATGAAGCAGTCACCCTTATATGATGAATGATTTGCTTATACTGCATTGCAATTTCTATGTAAAAGTCATGCTACCAGTGAGAAATGCTGCTTTGACTAGATATTCCCATCAACACCAAAGTTTCTCTTATGGGAAATACGGGTTGAGTCTTAGTGACACGACAACCGTGTGTGAGAATGAACAGCAGTTTCGACTAAGAGAGTTCAATTCGTAGCAAACACATTTCCTGGTAACGTAACTTCACTTAAGCCAGTGAAAATATCTCTGCTAAGACTTGTGTGAATGGAATTGTCCAAATATATTAAGGATGGATGACCAAAGCTACACCATGAGATCCCTTTTTGATTAAAGTAGGTATTAGTGAAGTCCAGGAAAACTGTGAGTGTTTAGTATCTTGAAAAATAAGATCACTTGTTTTTTAAATACCTGGCCTTTGCCATTAAAGCTTCAACATTCTAGCTTTACATAATTTATCTATATATATATTTATATATAAAAACTTAATATAGTTCCCATATCAGTAAAACACACATTATCCTTTCCTGCTCTATCTCAAAGAACTATTATGAGGCCAAGTTGATAAAACCTGATATGAAGTTTTGAAACTCTTCAGAAAATTTTAGTATCAAAGAATTCTTCATGTAATAAAACCCATCTGTCATGATCCGGACCAAAGGATTGCCTGAGCAATGCCCAGACAACTTCTGCATGATGAAATGGAATAAACAAAGAGGAAATGTGATTAGGCAAAAAAGCATTTCAGGGTCACTGCAATGAACAAACTTGACCAGGTATGATTTACTGGCTAATTCTCTAAAATTTTTCACTACTGGCATATGCTTTTGAACATCATAGTGTGGCCTTTGATATCAAGGATATATGCAAGGCAAAGGTATGTTAGCAACAGCAACATACTAGCTTATTTATTAATTGGCAAGGTGGAGTGTTCATTAAAAGATGGTTATCACACATGTATCTTAGAGTCATCTGTGTAACAACTGCTCACCTCCTACCTCCCCCAGCCCTGAAGCAATGCCTAACTTATCTACAACAGTGACAACAGTAACTCTTATATAATGGAACCTTCATGGCACATAAAAATACTCTGGAATATTTTAGGTCTTAATTTTTGTCAGTAAGAAATATTTTCTGAACCCAGGTTCAGGAAGAGCTTTATAGTTCTTGCAGTAACATTAAACATTGAGAACCTCAGTAGCTACTTGCCTGAAATATTATTTCTGTTAAAAGAGTGTTGGTACATTTGTAAAAGCCCATATGTTTTCTTGCTCACAGGTTCCATAGTTTATGAAGTCATTAGTATGTGGGTTGATTCAACCAGAGTTTTTGTAGGGCTTTCAGATGTCACTGATAATGTTTCCCAGGGCAAACAGCTCAGAAGCTTGGAGTCTTGGCCATTTCAAAAGGATGGACATCAAGAAATCCATAGTTTGGAGTGACCTAGGTGATAGGATTACTCCAGAACTTCAGGATACAGGCCTCCATTTTGGGTGTTAAATGCATTAATTTCAGGGGGAGACTATGGCCCTTGGCCAAGTGGGCCCACCAGTCTTATCTTCTTGTAGAGGAGGCTGACTGTGTCTATCCTACTTGGTACTTGTCTCTTTTGGCCTGTCTGTTGTCCTGTGGCATTGTGACATTATTATTAGTAACATTGCAAAGGCCGTGCTGCAGCCCACCAGAATTGTTATTCTCTAATATGAAACTGAGGATATTTCCTGCAATGTGGCACACTGAGACACAAACTATTCTGAGATAAGGCTGATGTATTGCGTATGGCAGATAAGGCGATGAATTGCATATGGCAGTAAGAGTCAAAACTGCTCATCTTTACTGCAGGTCAGGAGGTGTCCCAGAACCACAGCTGGGTTTTGTTCTGGATGCAAGAAATTGATGCACTCCAAAAGACATCCTGAGGCTGAATTAAAATAAGTGAACAAGCAGCAGCAGAACCCCAGAGGGATCTGTGAATCTAAATTATTTGGCAGCACAGGCTTATCACTTGAGACAACTAGCTTCTTGGATCTGAAGAAGGAAGGTCTTGTGAGTCTGTAGAGTGTCCCAGCCTCAAACAGCATCTTGGGGAACCTAGAATGTGTCCTCAGCTTGAATGGAGATTCCCAGGCATCTAGCCACCCAGGTAAAGACTTGGGAATGCAGAATGTGGGAATCTTGGCTAGAAGAAGGCCTCCCAGACTTTCAGGATTTCCAAAATCAAAACTTGATATGTACGTCCTCCTATAGAATCACAGAGCCCTGTTTCCTTAGAAGTCAGCTGGGAAACCACACTGCGTAGGAAATCCAAGGAAACCACATCATCATTTAATGAATTTGTCAAACTTGCAGCATTTTCACAGCAATTTTTTTGGAACTGATGAATTAGTATTTTTTTACTGAATCGGTCTTTTTCTTGACAAATACAATTTTACATATCAGGAAGCTCCTGGTGGCAGCATTCATATGACTATGTTACGGAACTAGAATGCCAAACTATAGTAACCTAGCAGTGCAGCTCACCTGCAATTTCCTCTCTTGGTGGACGTCTTCAAAATGAAACTTTTTATTGGAATTAGAAAGTTTAGCAAAAGAGTTCAGAGAGGGGTGGACTGAAAGTAAATTGGGCATGAAAGGCACATAAATAGAGCTTTCATATACCAGACACAACTATAGGAGCAAAGGAAAATTTTAAGTCATAAAGTAGACATTACTGGAGCTTTGTTTATCTATTTTTAAAGTAGTTCCAATTTTGCCAGCTGATATTTCCACTGTGTACGATTTTCACTGTAGTCATTGTTTTGCCTTACTAGGAGCATATCTGGGTCCCTTTGAACGAACTTTTTCTTGGATTTCAGACATTGAAGGTGTGTTCAAATGCCAAAAAACTAATAGATTCCTTAAAATGCTAGAGGTGGGACTAGAATTCCTACACTAGAACTGCAGATGCCGGCATATTCACACTTCGAAGTTCTGAACATCTAAAATAGGATGAAAGTGAATCTTTATTAGTGGAAGCACACAGGATTTTTTCCTGTCTCAATTTACCTGCTTGTTAGTTTTGCAGCTACCACCAAATTCTTATTCCCTAAAAGGTATCCAGAACATAAAAGATGAAAGTCTAGTATCGATACCAGGGAAGCACAGAAGGTAGTAAATATACTCAATGTATTTAGTATTTCTACATAAAAATGTCTTCTTTCTGCTACTTAAAGCATAATATTAATCTTAATAACAATATATGTACTGATTGTACGGAAGTCCTCACATTTATAGTGATCCACCTAGCTCCCAAAATACAGCCCTCTTGCTCTTTCAATTTGATTCCTATCACATAAATTCCCTAGAGTTACTCAAAGAGCAAAGGGATTCCTGTAGCTAGATGCAGGGAAGCTGCAGGAAGCCCTGAGAGAAGTGACAAATTCCCCCAGGTATCCAACAGACTCTAGCCTAACCATCCAGGGCCTCATTCCAAGTGAAAAAGACCCTTCAATCTTATTTGAATACTTAGGCATCTGTGCTGTAATTGGAGGTCATGCATGATTCATCACACCACGACACTTTCTATTCAGCTGTTTTATCTTCACATTTTGGAGTTTCCAAAAGACATTGCAAATGCTCCTACTTCCTACTTCTGAAGATGGTATGCACCACGAGCTTCATCAAACAGCAAATGCAGCCAGTGCAGACATTAAGGAACTTCCCTTATCCAAAACTGCTGAAAAGCTTCCTATCCCACTAAAGGCCCAACCGATCCCATAATACCTGGAAGATCCCCTTTTCAGAGCTGGCATTACAGGATACAGGTCAGCACTACTACCGACACTCCAATACTAAAGAAGATAACCATGCTCAGCTAAATAGTGCGTTTCGCAGTGTTAGCATATCACTGAAAGAATATACAACCGCACCCAGGGCGGGAATAGGCACAGGACAGGACTGAAGATGGTTCTGGCAGGAAAAAGAGCAGAAACGTTGCCAGTCAACGTCGCTGGACACCTCAGAAATTACCTAGATGACTGCCAAGAGCTGGCCATGTATCTACGCACTAGCTCTCTACAGGTCATTTGTAAATCCAACCAAGATACAGATAGGGACATGGCAGCCTATTTTCTAGGGCAGAGGACCATATTGCCCATCTGGTCAGTCAGCCCACCTAAGGATGGGCTTTTTGGGAAATAGCTGGCACCTTAGTTGCACACTGGAAGAGGTTAAAGCATTTCTACACAAATATAAAAATCAGCAAAGGTAAAATATATGCCTGATTTAAGTAACAACATTCAATTTAATTCTTCTAGTCTTGTAGTAAAACAGTCATAGCCCCACTTTTGGCCCACCACATGGACAGATACATATAGATCTTTGTCTCTCACATTTCATCCCCTCCACTTGGCCACCTCTTGTTCCTCTCAGTGTATTTTTCTGGAATACAGACATGTTTTTATTGCTCTAAATTACTGATGTGAGCCCTTGGACAAGATGCTGTTCTCTTCCATAACTCAGGGAAGAGGAGGTTCTTCATCTGGCAGGATGTCTCCCAGTACACAGCATCCCAAGCATGCAAATCAATTCTCCAGCCAGTGAGGAATCTACCACGTGAGAGTCATCACTCAGTTCTGACCACAACCCCTGGAATTTCTTGCCCTGCACTTACAAATGTTTTTTCCCTGTCTCTGGAATATACTGATAAGGGATTATAGTAATGACATGCCTGTGGTCCTCCCTTCTTCAGATTATCTGATGAGGAAATGCACACAGGGCAGCTGGAGTTGATGCAGGAACTTGGAGTGGTGTTGAATACTGATGACCTTCCTGGAGCCACCTGCAGTGAAGAGCTTAGTGGCTAGATTTTTTCTGCTGCTGGGTGTGTTAATGAATGAATGTCGTTTGCAGTAAGCAGAGAACACAACTGTTTTTTTCAACATATTTTTTGACCAGAATGGTCATTTCTTGACCAGAATGGTCAAAAAAATCAATGTGAAATGACTTTTTTAATTCCCTAAAAAATATAGCCATTCCATCTGGCCTTCTGAAACAGAAGAAACTGCCTGCTCCTCAGGGAAGCTACATGTAGTATCAAGAATTCTAGTTTGAGTTTTGAGTAGCAATAATTTTCTTCCCAGTGCTCAGCTATACTACCAAGCTCCTTCCATATTCAGAAACATATAAAAGACTTGCTAATACAGACTTCTAAAATACAGTAGGAAAAGCACTATCCGTTTTCCTTTTTTTTTCCCCGAAGCTCTGCAGTGCTGTTTGTTACCAGTATAATGAAGGCACTGTAGGCTTAGTATGCAATTGCTAATATTTTGTAAGCACTAAACCATTTTCTAAAGTTCTACCTACTACAGAGGCTCCTGGTTTCTCAGAACAAAAACCTTTCTTTTCTATTTTATTAGCATCTGCCTTACATGGCAAATACAGTGCAGCTGAGATCAAGAGGAGATAGAATGAGAAGACCAAAGCAATGGGTATTGTGGAAGGAGTACAAGAAAGATGAATTACTTCACTACCTGTTGAATTCATATTTTACTTTGTATTGACGTGCAGTTGCAAGAAAATAAAATATCTCCTTTTCTTCTCTTCTTTGTTAAGAAACCGCTGCCTGTCTCCTTTATCTGTATAAGTCTGAGATAAAATGTATGTGTTTGCTTATATATTTAACCAAGTCTGAAGTATAACAGTTGGGAGCTAAGGAAAGAAAAATAGTATTGATAAATGCCCTGTTAAAAATCTTGATTCAGAGGAGCTCTTTAAATGATACCAAAGAGTTGTCTCAAACTTTCTGCAATGAGGACTAACGTGTTCACCAGTGTGGCACAGAACCAAAGTCAATGACAATAGATTAACTTTAATATGCTAGATGTAATGGCTGCATTTTAGAAAGAACATTATCTCAAATTGGCTTTAGCCATGCTGCTAGAACAAATAAGGCCAGTACTTATAGAAGTTAAATGCATTTCAATCCATTTAAATGAGGATGTATGCAGTTGACACTACCAAACATGCATTTTACTTCAGTAGAACTCTGGGACATCTCTCTGATGACTTTGGGTATGATCATCTGTCAGCCACAAATACAATTCTTACTAATCCAACCAATGCTGAAGGCAGGTAAAATAATTTCAATAGAAGATTCAGTTGTTTAGTGCCTACCCTGTATACTAAAAAAACTGTACCTACTGAAACCAGTTAGAAAGCATTTCCAGATCCATTTTCATAACATGCAAATCTTTTCTGATCTCCCCCCTATTCCCTAAGACAAAGATTATTGGATATATTACAGTTCTGAGATAGCGGTGAGATGTGCTGCCTCGTGACATGTTAAGGAATACATTCCCATTTCTCTGTGCACTCACTTTTTTCAGACATTTTTACAAATCCTGACACAGTTTTGAGATATTTTATCTTCTACAGGTGATGTTAATTGCTTTTGAAATAGATTACCCACTAGAGGAAGAGAGGTGTGAGATAGCTGAACACCTAAATCCCTGCTTCATTCATTGTTTAAGAGGTAATTTCAAAATTTAAAGCTGTCTAAAGAGTATGTCAGAGATAGCTGGGAGATAGAGAGGGCAGTCAGAAAAACCCTCAGGGGATAATTTCTATTTGGTTGAGCAGCTCAGAGTGCTTGTCAAACATTAGTGGAGTAAGACTTCATGAAATGACAATCAGAGGGGAGCTGAGATGGATTCATAGATATGTGCCAGCCTTGGAATTTAACCAAGCTCTTCATCTCAGTAAAGGATTTTTTTTTACAGCAGCAGCAGCAGGTTCCACAGGTTGATTATGAACTGTTTTGAAATATTTCCTTTCTTCAGTTTACACCTCTCTGAGAAAAAAAAAAAAAAAGAAAAAGTATGAGTATCCCAAAATATTTCTCTTCTTTAAATTTTAAGTTGACATAAGTGGCTGCTGTTTTAAAAGGGCCACCAACCATATGCAGGTTAAGAATACCATCATTCTGACCAATGAAAATACAAATTACAGACTATTTTTTAAAGAAATATTAACAGTAATTGCTGTTAGCATCTCTCTCTTCCGTATGCCCTTTCTTTGTGAAGGACTCCTAGAATTATCTGTGAGTCTGTGGATAGAGAATTTTACAAAAGTGGATGACAGTTTAGATGTGGCATAAACAATCTGTTACATGAACGATGATGTAGAGAAAAGTGCTCATTATATGCTGAAAATGAAATTATTATGTTAAAAGATATCACAGTTAAAACTAAAAAAAGAGTATCTTAAAATACCATGTAGAATTTAAGCTATGGAATTAATTCACTGTCAGAAAAAAATAGAAGCAATTTAGACAAAAGTTAACAGGATTTCAAAGACTACTCATTTATACAACTGATTTCAACTTAATGGCTGGCAGACTTCTGTCTACCTTTCATATTCATTGGCATGCTTTCCCCCCTCCTTTTTCCGAAGTACCAAATATAAGATGGATGTGCGTCTCACTTGAGGGACTCTGTTTCAAAAAGATCTGAATGAGTAACAGAATTAGACGGTTACTACAGAAGCTGCAGGACAGGTAAGGTGCTCACCAAAGGGGAGAATACAGCAGGTACTGCTGAAAGAATAAATATCATGCCAGCAGAAGGTGATTGGTGGAGTTTCTTAAGTACTGCCCCTGAAACTGATCTTTTCCAATATTTTCATTAATGATGTTGACATAAAAAAAGATGCGTTTCACTAAAGTATACTGAATATGCTAGGCTTGGATGTATTACCATAAAAGAGGACTGCAATAACTGAATGACCACAAGGACTGAAATAATGAAAATGGGAATAAAATCAGTATTGCTATATGCAAGATGATGCACTCGAAAAACACTATAGATCTCAGTGTAAATTGGGAATTTCTTTTTGGAAATAACTTATAAGCCCCAGGACTTGTAATCTCAACTATTTATTTACAGGTTCACTACAAGATATCAAGATTAAGCACCAAGGAAGGCAAATGAAATTCTATTATGTATGAGAAAAGTATTTCAAAGAAAGAGAGGGAAATATTGGTATCATTATAACAGATAGTGGTGGGACCCCATCAGGAATACAAGATAAACTCCTGACTATCAGGGCTGAAAAATATGAGTGCAAAACAGATCAGGTACAGAAAACTATAAAACTATGTCTATGTTGTGGATATGGGCACCCCACAGCATTTTCTCCCTACATGTTGCTAAAAGGGTAATCATCTGGAAGCTATTGCTGCTCCATTTCACTTGTGTGCCTTGATTTTCTTCCCATGCAAATGGAGGAAAACAGAGTGGTCTACATCCAGATTTCACCCCAATACAGAACAAGAATCTTACTGGATAACACACCTGAACTGGGGAAGTGTCCCTGACTTCCAGAGGACAGGCATATTCTTCATGACCAAGTCAATAAAAAACTGTCTTTTTATTTATACTTTAAAGGAGACTAGAAGAACTTGGTTTTTCCTATTGTTGCAAAATTAAGTCTTAGCTGAAACAATTGCTATCTATAAATAGAGAGGAGCACTAATGCCAGGAAGAGAGAAGATCAAAATGATAAAACTATCATAAAAACAAATGGATAAAAGCAGCCTATATGTAAGTGTAGCTGCGTGAAAAAGAAGCTCCATAGCAAATATCAGAGCAGTGAAATTCTGGACCACGTTTCCAAAAGGAGATCTGGCTGTTCCCAAGCTTTATTACTTTTACAAATGGAATTTCAAGTGTCTGGGAGGAGGATTATCAGATTTTGTGCTTGTTTAAGGAGAGGCCAGGACTCAACAAGCCCTAGTAAGTCTACCTCTGCAAGATTTCACTAGAAGCATTGTTGTCAAATGGCTGTTTCTCATTCACAGTTTTGCAGACCATTATTTAACTACTTTTACTACATATGTGGACTGCGTAAAGCATTGTTTTGGCAGAACAACAGGTCAGCCTACGTTAAATGTCCTGAAAAAATTCAAGCATATTGCGCTAACACTTATACCTGTATTGAACAAATTTTCATTCTAATAAAGAAATACTACATTTGTTACACAGCATTTGCCATTATAATATATTAGCCAACAATGATTATTTGAGATCATACTAAATACAATGAGGTACACCTCATGTCACTGTTATGAAGTATGGAGATAAAGGTCAACCTCCAAACTTCTCTTTTCTAACTGCATAGAGAAGTCAGCATTCATTTTGAGTTGTGGAAGCTAGATATTGGGCAGTTAACTGCCTTGCTAGGAAAAAACATTTAATGCTTAGACTTTTTAAGAACCCCCTTTATTTGCTCTGGCTGCTTTCAAATTCAAGTCCACTGATAGCTAAATTGTCACCAGGAAAGTCCTCTAGGGTCTAACTGCACCCAAACCCCTTTGCTATTAAGCAGCTCAGCCAATGCATCTCATTTATTCTCTGTCATAACCTACAAACTATTTTTCCTCCATCTTGTTTTCAGACCTACAGAAGGAATTTGAAAAGATAGCCTGTGCCTATCCCAGAGCACGGGTAATAAACTGATCCCCTGACATGCTAACTTTGTGGATTTATGGCCTCTGACTTGGTGTTAGGCAACTGACTTGGGGTTGTAGCTCTCACTCCAAGAGCAAGGTAACTAAAAGTAACACTCAGCTGTGTGGCATTGAACTAATCACCTGTCTCCAGGACCATGTGATGATGCCAAGGCCTGCAGCCATTGACCCAAGCACAACCAACAGTCACAAGGCACATCCTGCCTATGCAGTTTTTCAGCAGAAAAGCAACAGAATGGAAGGAAATTGATATAAACAGTGGTATAATTTTCCAACAGGAGTAGAAGTAGATGCTTCTATTATTTCAGAGCCACACAGCTCAGCACTGCCAGCTATGGCATCATCACGGATGCGATGACTCTTCATTGTTCATATCTACAGCAATGCTTACACTAGTGAGGAAGACCCCTTTCCCAGTATTAAGCTTCTGCCTCATTAAGATGGCTAAATGGGTACCAAAACACCCAAACCCTCTTTTTTTTCCCCTGACAACTTGAAGCAAAGCCATGAGCAATGTAATCAGCTTCTGGGAAATGCAGAGCTGATTGTCAAGGTACTGCTTGCAGCTGGAGGCAGTCAGAGGACTCATTTTACAAATATCCAGAACAATTTTCAGACAACTTCTGTTCACCAAAGACTTATCCTTCTGTCCACCCCTCAGTTACCCTCCATTTTGTCTTGGTTTCTTTAAAAAGCATTCTCCATGTCCTTCATATTTTATATTGCATGTAGGTGTCAAGGTGTTGGTAGTGGGGGGCTGCAGAAGCGGCAGAGAGGAGGAAGAGCTCCAGAGTGGAGCAGATATCCACATGGCAGCCCATGGAGCACCCCACACCAGGGCAGGGGAAAAGACTGAGGAGGAAGGAGAGGCTAGGCCTCCTGCTATGTACTGACCGTAACAACCCGTTCCCCATCCCCCTGTGCCACTGGGTGGGGTAGTCTAAAGGAGTGAAGTTGAGCTTGGGAAAGGGAGGAGGAAAAGGGTTGTTTTAATGTTTGGGGTTTTGTTTCTTACTGTCCAAATCTATAAAATAGATTGGCAATAAATTAATTTTTGGTAAGTCAAGTCTGTTTTGCCTGTGACAGTAACTGGTAAGCAACGTCCCTGTCTTTGTCTTCACCCACGAGTTCTCTTATTCTTGTTTTTTCTTATTTTCTCTCCCTGTCCCACTGGGATGGTGATAGTGGTGAAGTGAGTGAGCAGCTGGGCGTGAGTTTGGTTGTTAGCCAAAGCTAACCCACCACATATTTACATCTACAAGATGCATATAAAGATGAAAAAACATAGCTGCTTCCAAGGCTGTAGGAGAAAATAAAATCCTAGAAGGGAATGAAATTATGTTAACTCAGATTCCTCATGGGTTTAGCTGATTTCTGATCAACAATCCTTCTTTTCTGTATCAGTAAACCAACTGAGATGACAAATAATGGGATTTCACTCTTTAAAGTGTCATTCTCTTTAGCTATGTTTTTTCTCTACCATATCTATGCTGCAGGCTCCTTTTTTTTTTTTTTAAACAAAGTTGGAGGTTCCTATTTCACATCTGTAACTCTTTTGCTGCAGCACAACTGCCCACAAAAGATCCCTTTCCACAATCCAGCAAGTCTAACAAATTCTTTTTAGATTCAAAGAACACTAATGTGAATGCATTGCTTTGTTATAGTCCCCTAAACTTTTTTTGAGGAGAGCACCTACACACGCTTGCCTTTGCAGAATTATATATTCATAACAAAACTATCAACTTTTTACATTTCTGAACATTTTAAGATAGTGCAAAACAATCCACTGAGTGGTAGTTCAACATATTGGCATGACATTCAAAGCCTGATGTGTGCGTGCCCGGAGGGTGTTGTGTTCTGGAATGAAACACAGTCAAGGGTGACTGTCATGGTTTAACCCCAGCCAGCAACTAAACACCACGCAGCCGCTCACTCACTCCCCCCTCCAGTAGGACGGGGGAGAGAATTGGGAGGGCACAAGAAGGAAAACTCATGGGTTGAGATAAAAACAGTTTAATAACGGCAATAAAACAAAGTAGAACAGTGATAACAACAATGATAACAACAACAATAACAGAATATACAAAGCAGGCCATGCACAATGCAACTGCTCACCCACTGCGTGTCTCGAACGAAACCACATGTCCCAAAAGAACTGTGTGTGCCGAACCCCAGAGCCCCCCCACCCCCTAGTTTTATACCGGGCATGATGTCACATGGTATAGAATACCCCATTGGCCAGCTGGGTCAACCATCCCAGCTATGCTCCTCCCCAGCTCCCYCTGCACCTGGCAGAGCATGGGAGGCTGAAAAGTCCTCGGTGCAAGCACCACCCAGCAACAACCAAAGCATCAATGGGCCATCAACATTCCTTTCATTACCAAACCCAAAACACACCACCCCCTCCAGCTACTGGGAAGAGAGTTAACTCTGTCCCAGGCGGAACCAGGACAGTATCCACCCCTTATTCTATACCATCTACATCATGCCCAGGTCTCACATTTTCCAATACGTCCCAATTAATCATCACCACTTTTCCTGTCTTTTGATATATACGCACAGATATCATTCCCTTAGTCTATGGGCCATCCCTCGAAAATGTCCATTGAGTTCATTTGGTCCATGACTTTGGGCTCCATCTGTCATAACAGTCTGTCAGGGCAGGAAAGATGGTGTGTGGCATTGGAATGTTGCATCCTGAAGCCAGTTCTGGTTTCATTATTGCTGCGCTCGTCCGGTTCTATCGTCGTTGCACTTTACTCGGTTTCATCAGAGTTCATTCTTCTTTAATCTGGGTGATTCTTACTGCAACACCATTAATGTAACATACAGCATTATATAGCAGTTAACAGTATACACCTCACCTCATTGGCTGTTTTCACCCAAAACCAAATCCCCTTGAGGTACACATCGGACTTCCCCATCCTTTCATATTACCCACCAAGTGCACCCAGGTCCTTGAGCAAAAGCAATCCCACGAATGGGTTTGCCTTTGCCCAAGGCAGGAGTAACCCAGACTGTCTTCCCCAGCATATTCCTTATGTGCACTACAGGGACTTTATCCCCCTCTACAGTGCATAAGTGTTTTGATTGGGAAGGGTCAGCTCAAGTGACAGATCCCCTAGTGTTGACTAACCAGGTGGCCTTTGCTAAATGTGTGTCCAAATGTTTGAATGTCCCACCACCCAGTGCTTTCAGTGTGGTCTTCAGCAGTCCAGTATCATCTGATTTTCCCGGAGGCTGGTGCATGATAGGGTATGTGATATACCCACTCAATGCCATGCTCTCTGGCCCAGGTGTCTATGABGGTGTTTCRGAARTGAGTCCCRTTRTCTGACTCAATTCTCTCTGGGGTGCCATGTCGCCATAGGACTTGCTTTTCAAGGCCCAGGATCGTSTTCCGGGCAGYGSCATGGGGCACAGGATATGTTTCCAGCCACCCGGTGGTTACTTCCACCATGGTGAGCACATAGCACTTGCCTTGGCGGGTCTGTGAGAGTGTGATACAATCAATCTGCCAGGCCTCCCCGTATTTATATTTCAACCACCGTCCTCCATACCAGAGAGGCTTTACTCGCTTGGCTTGCTTGATGGCAGCATGTTTCACATTCATGGATAACCTGCGCAATGGTGTCTATGGTCAAGTCCACCCCTCGATCACGAGCCCATCTATATGTTGCGTCTCTTCCTTGATGGCATCTTGTCCTGCCTGGACTGGCCCAAGGGCTACTGCCTGAACTATCTCCCATTTAATTTGTTCAAAAGCTTGCCATTGCTCAGGACCCCATTTGAAATCGTTCTTCTTCCTGGTCAATAACATGTCACTTGCTACTGTTGTTCTTCTGCATATATTTTATAGGTATGATATTTGTCAATGCCAAACACATGGAAGAGAGGATACTATACACAGTAGATGATAGATAGCATTGCACCTGTGTATGTATAGGGATTCAAACGCAACACTTGAACAGAGCTTTAATTTGCTGGAGGATGAAGACAGGTTTCTCTCCTGTCAGAAAATTCATTGCAGCTGGAGCTCTCGAGTAGGTGAAATATTCTTTCCTGCCAGATAGAGTGGTGCCTGCAATGCCAAACACTCCTTCAGAGCCTAAGATCCTGATGGAAGGTTTTCAGGTGTGCGCTGCCCTGGATGTGCCATGATTTGAGCCGGAAGGGTTTGCATGGCATTTGGTTATTTCCACATCTTAAAAAAATCTGGCCTCAGCTGGGCGTACCCTGTCAGTTACAGATAAACAACCTCATTTTCATTACAAAGACCTACCACACAGTGTTATCTATTTTTTCAGGTAGGTCATTTTGAAAATGCTCAATGATCCTGACAGAGAGAGTGAATTGTAAATTGACACTAGATGCTACCAGACATAATTGGGTACAGGATGGCTCCTGAGACTGGAAGCCTGCAGGTCATTAGGTGCTGAGGGAATGTTGGTAGAGACAGGCCGTGAGGTGCTGCTGCAGGCCTGTCTGCACAACCCAGGCTACGTGGCAGATGATAAGGCCGACCTGTCCTTGAGCGAGATATTAGAGGAATTTGGCGGTTGGGAAAAACAAGAAAACGAGAGAATAACAGCAGAAGTGTTAACAACAAGAGGGACGAGCCAGGACAGCAGCAGAGTGCGTGTTTGATTATGATTAACCAATTAATAGCTTATAAGGCTGCGTGAACAAGCATTTGTAACCAATAGAGAACTTGTAGGTGCGCGTGATAAGTGTGGCTTGCTTATAAAAGTAGTGCTGTGTTCTGTAATAAACGAGGATGACCATACCCACATTGGGACTCATCATTACTCCGGTAACGCCTCCCACTCCGACAATTAGGCTGCAAATTCCAGGCATTTTTTTATGACATCCATCATGTGCTAAGTATCATGTTCTACGTGGGGTGCATATTGTCTGTTGGGAGGTGTTAAAAAGGCCTCAGAGCTGGCAGTTGCAGGCATCTTAGGTAACAGGGAAAATTAAGTCAATAAAGCTGACAATGTTTTATACCTATCAAAATCGGGCTACTAAGGAAAAAGCTATGTGAAAATGCATGTTGTTGAAGTTAATATTTTTTACTGTCTTTAATCTGACTCCAAAAAGGATTGCTAATTCATTGAAGACTGTGGCTTTTTGTCACCTATTACCTATATGCCATGTAAAAACATATTTGTTCACAAAGGTCACTATGTTCTCTTTTCTTGGAATTAAGAACAAATTATTCTATTTATGGATGTTTGCACCCCTTTTAATTAACAGTTGCTACTGATGCACAATCTTTTTCTTCAGACACTTAATTGATCTTCATATGGTATCTCTATCTCATCCGTTTATCACTCCATTCTCCTTTCTTGTGAGAGACGCATTTCCTTTCCCAGACCTTGTCAACATTTAGATTGTGAACATGCAGATTTTGATAGTGCATCAGGTTAGAAAACTACATGAAGTTTTCCTTTTTATTTTGACAGTACAATTAAGTTGTATAATTTTAGAAGAAGACATGAATGCTGTCCCAACCGCCTACATTTTGGCAGAAATCTTGATGTCAAACAGGCACTCTGATTTGTGTCAAGATTGTTATTTACTTTACACAATATTGAGAAAATTCGAATAATTTTGCTTTGTAATAATTTGATAGTTCGTGCATATTTTGCAATATTGATTCAGTGTTGAAGCAAATGCCTAAATTACATTTTAAGGGGAAAAGGTACAAAATCATTTAAGTTCTATTATCTGTTTTTAACTTAGTCCCATTTTTCCTTTCCTCTTTTAAAAAGCTGTTTAAAATACTGTCCACTTAAAAATCAATGTTCTTTTTATGTTCTGTAAGTTAGTAGAAAGACTGTGAAAAACCATTGATCAGACCTGTTGAGATTACATTTTCCATGACATATTTTACAAATATGCATTTTAACTATTACCATCAGTTTTCAATTAGATTATGAGAAACAACTCAGAAGGAACTGACTGAAAAAACTCTGCAGTACTCCATTTCACAGAATTTTAATGACAATTTTCATTTCCAATTCATGCCTTATTAGAATGCTTTTAAAATCCCAATCCTTCACAAGGAAGAAAAAAACGCATAAGCTAGAAATATCAATATGATAGAGTTCTTTTTTCCTTGAAAAAAATCCCAATTCACAGTGAAATCAAGCAAAGACAGCTCTGAATAATAAAATGAATCTTTTAGGCAAATGCTTAAAATTAACTTGGTTGGATCGTGCATAACTGAAAACGTGTGCATGTACTTGTATGTATCATTTGTATGTACCAAAATTGTAGAGTTTTCAGGACAAATACTTGATATCAAACTCTGGTATTTGTTTTTTGTTATTCTAATAATCTATGAGAACCTTCCTTTTGTAATATAACAATTTCAGACAAGAGTCTGCAGAATCAGGATAAATGGCCAGTTATGAGACACATGCAGCTTGATTTTGTTCAGCCACCCTTTCAGACTTTCATGCTGGAGGAGTCATGCTCTGATCTGACACAATAAATGTGCTAAACTAGCCTTCGAGCTCTTCTATTTTCCAGTGGCAATACTGGTTCACAGGGACTGTTCTGGCTGTCAGGACCGCTGAAGCACAGTGTGTGTTGATCATAACGTTTTCTCACTCCCCCTGCATCTTCTCTGAAGTGTTCATTGAGCAAAATGAGGTCAAAAGCTGATGATACAGAGCCAACAGCCTCCTTATATACAGCATCTGGAGGTGTTGCTTCTGTAGAGGAGTCAGTTGTTGACTGTTTGGGACAATTTTAATTTTTTGTATGCTGCTGAGCATACAAGGTACAACTGAGGCAGAACAGAGCCAGATTCATGGCCCGTTGTTAATGTAACTATTTGAAAGGTTCTTGCTTTGCATTACACAGTGTATCTATAAAACAGACCTTGAGAAAACATATTTCATAAAATGGTTGTTATTAGTACAAGCTGAAGGATGGTTAAAATCACAAAGCTGTTCCTCTGGTAAGCGGACAGCCAAATACAAACCTTCCTTTTCCTATTCTTCTCTATTCCCCCTTCCACCTCTCTCCTTGTTTCTGCTGAGGTACCTAAAGCGATGCATTACAGCATGTCAGATAGCTCCTCTTGTGGCTTTCCCTGCACAGAAATTTCCTAAATCTGATTTCTCAGCTCTTCCCATTGATGTCTAAAATGTTGTAGACCTAACTGTCTTCAGTCTACAAGACAGTTCTGGAGTTTAGATGACTCGTAATCATTATTGCTAGTGTTATTAATTTCAGATAGCTGAATCACATCACACTACCCAGAAAGTCATGCAGTCATCTTCCCTCAACAGGAAGTCATCTTCATTCACTTACTGGGAAGCCCTGAGCAACCTGGTGTAGCTATGAAGCAAGTTTAGTCTGGAGGACTTTTCCACCTCAATTTTTCTATAATTCTTACATTACAACTTTAACCTGGAAGACTGGCACTGAGTATATGTAATATTAACAACATTATGCAAAACAGCAATGTGGAGGGGGAAGACTGTTAAAAGGCTTTGACAACTGCATAGGAATTGTACCAATTGTGCAGTCCTCTCTTTTTCAGTGTGTTCAAATACAGTTTAAAGTTAATTTTGCTAATACTATTGTGTTCCTAGTATAGACATAACGATATGCAGGCTTGTAGTTAGGAAACTGCAAGAGACTAATGCGAATCTTTGCAGCTGTGACATTCAGAAACATTTATTAGTTTATAATTACTGAAGTAAGTAATATGCCTTTCATCAAATTATTTTCAGCAACCATGAAAAACGCATAACCAAAAGAAAAGAGTTTAAGCTTTGAAGCCTACCCTATGTACAGCAGTTGTTTAATGCAAGGAAACATATTGCTTCTCTAAAGCAGATGCTATAAAAAAAAAAAAGAGAGGATAAAAATATTCTCAGATGAGCAGTAAGAGGGTTCTAGAACTCTGTGTGTTTGAGGCAAAAATTATCCCCACAAAGACAGCAATATCCCCTTAAGATTGTGATCTTGTATAATTCATTATAAATGTATGCATTTTCTTTTTCTTTTACATAAACATAGGAACAACTAAGTCAGGTTCAATCCTAGCTTAGTGGCATTAATAATTAATAGGCAATCTTGTTGCCACTTGAATGATAATTGTATAACGTGTATTGGGTAGTAGCTGTTTCTCTGGAGTTTACAGATGCTATACTTATTATCTTCCCCTAAAAGGCAGTGGGAGGACAGCAGGGAGAAGTGTGGTTTCTTTCTCTGGATTGTTATGGGGGGGTGTGGGGATTTGGGAGTCTGCAGCATAGTGTTAAGAAACTCCTGGGAAGAACAGGGCTTGGCACAGAAATAGTTTCTTACAGACCCAGAAGGTTAACACAGTATTTGCTGCAACTGGAAATCTGACGAAGCCTGTTAGACTGAGAGCAGGACTGGAAGGGACTGTGAAAAGAGACAGTAGGTAGAGGGAGGCATGTTTACCGACCTTTCTATTTAAAAGATCTTTTGCTCTAGTTGCTGTTGTATCCTAGCATCCACAAGTACTTTAGGTGTTCAGATTAAGGAAACAGTGCAGGCAGAATCATGTCAGAAGTCTGGCCAGTTCACATGGAGGTAAGACACAGTGTCAATTCCTAACAGAACTGTGTTTGACTGGGTATCTCTGGAGTGCTGTGTAATGCCCTACTAGCAGGGAGATCGTGGCTGTATCGCACTCCACCATATCCATGGAAACATTTCAGCATGTCGCTTTTGCCACAAGCGAGAGAGTAACCAAATGCATGAGTGGGAATGCTATCTTTGTGTGACCTTGCCCATGTCCTCAGGGAAGCATGTTCAACCCAGCCTGCAGAATAGAATTTATCCCCTTTTCTGACTGAGTAAACACCTTACCTTTGAATCTCCCTACGATTTTTAAGTGAATAAAAACACCTGTTGCCCACATCGGTTAACCCTAGGCAGTACTGAACAAAGTGAGCATGCAACAGTTGTTCTTCCTCTCTCCAAACTCCTGTCTCCAACATACATGTTAGTGAAATTAATTGTTTACATTATTACTTGATAAATAACACATTTCTCTGTGCATGTAAGTGGAAAGAACAAAGAAACAGATTAGATCACAATTCCATTACAAAGATGCACTATCAAATCTAGCTTTTTTCCTCACCTGTTCCTCAAAAGCAGGAAAAAAAAACTGAGGACCTCATTAATGTCAGAGCTATTCAGAGACTGCATCCTCTGAGCAACCATGTGAGTATGGAATATGCGACAATAGATTTCAGCGCGCATGCTAAAAACATTTTCTTCATCATATTCTCTCAAATCCACTTAGATTTCTGAAAAAGACTTCTCCAAGGCCTGACAGTATGGTTGATACACAAATTCACAATCTGTAGCAATCTAGGTATCACAGAATAGCTGATTATAAGTGAGCTGTGGCCTGCTTCACATGATGGTCCAATGTGACTGTCCTGGTTCTGGCTGGGACAGAGTTAACTTTCTTCCCAGTAGCTGGAGGGGGTGGTAGTGCTTGCACCGAGGACTTTTCAGCCTCCCATGCTCTGCCAGGTGCAGAGGGAGCTGGGGAGGAGCATAGCTGGGATGGTTGACCCAGCTGGCCAATGGGGTATTCTATACCATGTGACATCATGCCCAGTATAAAACTGGGGGGTGGGGGGGCCTCTGGGGTTTGGCACACGCGGTTCTTTCGGGACACATGGTTTCATTCGGGACAGGCGATGGGTGAGCAGTTGCATTGTGCATGGCCTGCTTTGTATATTCTGTTATTGTTGTTGTTATCATTGTTGTTATCACTATTCTACTTTGTTTTATTGCCATTATTAAACTGTTTTTATCTCAACCCACGAGTTTTCCTTCTTGTGCCCTCCCGATTCTCTCCCCCATCCTACTGGAGAGGGGAGAGAGGGGAGTGTGCAAGCGGCTGCATGGTGTTAAACCACAACAGTCGTTTTTGGCGCACAACGTGGGGCCCGAAGGGTTGAGAAAACAACAGATTGACTAGAGCATATTAAAGAATTTGTCTGTTAATAGCTGCCAGTCACAATATTGATTCATCTGTTCTTGGTATTAATTTATTTGATCTGCACCATGCTCTTGTTTTTGCTGTACATGCTAAAGATTGGTGTTGGGTTTGTAGTCTGCTGTGCTCTGCAGTGATTAGTGATGTTTTGCCTTGGAGATTTGTTATTAAAACACTGGCATTGGGGGGTATTTGGCATTTGGGATTCATAGTGAAGCCGTTACTGTATTTCAGGTACCACCTCACGGAGGCAATTAGCAATTACACCTCTTCCTCTGAGACCTTTTTTATGGAGGGAATAGAGAATGGCACCTTCACTACCTTCCTCTATGATGTAGTCTCCTTCGTTAAAATCACTTGTCAGTACCTTGAACATCCCTGGGTAGTTAAGATACATCTATTGGTATTGCTTGGGAATATTGTTTTGGTTTTGTCCAAGGTTAATAAGCAATTTAAGAATATAATCTGGAGATCTGCCCTGAGGCTGGATAGTTATGAGTGGCAGGGTGAGTGGGATAGCATGGGCAAATGCCTAGGACGGTGGGCACCCCCAGTGTTATGGTTTTGCCATAAAACAAAGTAAGGTCAAGGGGCCTGCACAGGAGATCCAGTTTTTAGGAATAAAATGGCAAGATGGACATCATCAGATCCCAATGGATGTGATCAACAAAATAACAGCCATGTCTCCACCAACCAGCAAAAAGGAAACACAAGCTTTCTTAGGCGTTGTGGGTTTTTGGAGAATGCATATTCCAGATTACAGCCTGATTGTAAGCCCTCTTTATCAAGTGACCCGGAAGAAGAGCAATTTCAAATGGGGCCCTGAGCAACGACAAGCTTTTGAACAAATTAAACGGGAGATAGTTCAGGCAGTAGCCCTTGGGCCAGTCTGGGCAGGACAAGATGTAAAGAATGTGCTCTACACCGCAGGAGAGAAAGTGCTCTACACTAAAGGAGAGAAAATATTATTGTGGCATAAAAAATTTAAGCCTTGAGTCCCTTTAGGTAGGAATATAACTATTAGTGGTTACAGCAGATTCTGCAGGTAATTTGCTAATGTCCTGTCAGATCACAATTTATTTCATGTTCTTAAAGGAGAAGGTACTGTCATACACACCTTACCCTCTCAGTTCATTTCGTATCTAGGTTCATTGCCCCCTAACAATTCTGTGACAGAGACAATAATGCTAAGAATCTGAATAATAATGATAAATATCTCTTTTTGCTGTCGGAAGATATGTCAAAGCACATCTTTGGCTGTACTGTACAGGGGAAAATGCTTGCAAAGGTATGTTTTTTCATTACTTTGCTTCGGTTTTTATGAGCTATTGCAGTGATTTGCTTTCTGACAGTCTCTAGGAGCATCCCATTCAAGGATCCCTTGTGCTGAGCTCCATAAATGTGGGGTTTTTCTGAAGTTGTCCTGCCCTGAAAGAAAAGCTTGGATGGAACCATCACCAAATTGCAATAACTCACTGTCCTCTGAGCATATAGGTATAACTATGCCATTGTCACCCCTCCACTACTCGCACACCTGTTGACATGCCAGCAGGTATGAATGAGCATGTATATAAGCCTCTTCCTATCCATGACTATGTACATGCATAAAACCTGCCCTTTCTTTAACAGCCCTATCTTTTCCTGCTGCATACCATTGCTGCCATCCCGCCATACTCTCCGTTGGTACAATAGCTAATACTTTCTGACCTCAGTTAGACTACCTTCCCTTTCTGCAGTTCAGCTTCTCAGAGGCAGAATTTTCTGTCATGATTTTCTGGCAAAGAAAATAAGAGGAGTCTTTTTTATTTTTTAGAACAAATGCATTCAGTTTTAATTTTGTATTGTGAATATAGTACTTCTGCACAAACATTCCCTTGATAGTTACAGCTGGCCAGGCACAAAATGCCAGCAGTACATCAAACGTCTCCAGCCCTGGCCCTATTTACGTTTACAACATGCTCAGTTTTCACATTCATTGAATCTTTTGGCTTTGTTCAGCTGACAAGTAAATGTTCCTATTATTATACTTTTTATAATGTGGATGCAGTTTCATAAGTATGCATGCCAGGAGCAGAAAGTAAATTAGCCATGATGGAGTATCAATTTAAGGCAGAAGCATTTCCATAAAGGAGTTACCTAAAAGTCAAATTCCTCTGAACTCTTAAGTCCTATTTCATTAGCGAACAAAATGATTAAACGCCACCCTGCTTTGTCACTTGGTGCAGAACCCAATCCCTTCTCTGGCACTCTCTGTGGGGTGAGGCAGCCTTTCCTGTTGTATTTTGGAGTCCAGCTCCTCTCCAGTATCTTTCTGGGTTAAGCACATCATGCACAACCACCTCTACATTTCTAGGAATGTCTTTTCTTTGCAGTCAGCTCCAAAGCTTGACCTGTGCTGCAAGAAGACACCTTCCCCCTCCTCCTGTCTCAGTTTTCTCCAGCCTCCCAACACCTCCCTAGTGTTGTAGGTCTTGATCTTCCCAGCATGCTGGGAGCCTCCTCATGCTTTTGTGTACCGGGTAGCTCTAAGGGAAGCAGTGCCTCCTCCTCTCCGGAGGTCTTCACTCAATCTGGAGCATGGCAGCCACTAAAAAGCAAAGAGACACCCTCTTGTCTTGTAGCACAGCCACTCTTTTTATAGGAGGACATACCACACAGTGTGCATATATTAAATGATGAACAAACCAGTAGAACTGTTCTAGCATCTTTCACAGTAATACAAACCATTGAACAGGCATTAGAAAACCTCATTATGTAACAAGAAAGGATCTGAAACTATGAAATGAGAGTTTCTGGACACTAGACTAGTTTGGCCCTCAAGTGCCAAACTTCATCACTAGGCTTTAAGTATTTCTTCAGTATTTTGTCAAACGGTTTAAAACATTAGCTTTCCAGATATATTCACATGTATTTTTTCTAATCCACTATATTATGACACACTGTTTCATATTTTTGGCTCTCTAACTGTTTGAATTCAGAATGAAATGTTTTCTCTGTTACTAGTTATGACATCTTGAATCACAGTTGACAAAGCTGAAGCAGATCAATGAAAGGCCATAGGACTGCTTCCCTCAATTCTGATTATTGATAACTAGAAAATTCACTCTTTTGTTAACCTCTTCACTTTCAAATGAATATTTCAAATTTCTCCTCATAGAAGTGAAATAATGGGGAAAATGCAACATAAGCCAGTAGTGCTCCAGTAGAACACTCTAATTTTGAAAAAATGATGCAGTGGGCAGTAAGGAGATGTGTTGACTGTTGCTCCTGAACCTGGGTATCAAAATAGATGTGCTGAGAAAGCAGCATCTTAAAAAAGGTTATGTTGTCCCCATTCATTATTTCTTTTTGTAATTTATTACCTTTCCCTTACACCTTTCTCTGAGGATGGAGAAGCAGATTAGTTTTCAGAGCCTTTGGAGGCTGTAGATGTGTTTAGGATTAATTTCTGCACTTCAGCTTCTGGGCTGTGTGCCACCCACAAGGAGTGGCAGCCTCCAACTAGTAGCCAGCGGGATGATTCCTGAGCAAGCATGGCACTTCTGTCTCCAAAGAGTCAGAATATCCTTCCTCACAAGGCAAGAGGGCAGAGGACAGAAATCTTCAAGGGGCTGAAGCTTTGTCCCTCCCTTGACAACAGAACCATGCTGAAATTGTAAAACGATGCTTACAGAAGTCTACATCCAGCTGCGAGAACCCTCCGAGCATCAAGTACCTAGGATTTATTCTCAACCAGTGTCACACTAGTAAAGCACACTATTATCGTAGTGAAGCTAATACACTTTGTGCTTTATATTCCAGACTTATGCTGCTATTACTCCTGAGAGATTCTGGATGGCTGCATTACAGTGTGCAGCTCCGATCACCACGGCAGAAGGCCTGCAGCTCTGGGAATGTCCATATTATGCTGAGGAGGCCTGCAAGTCCAAGACTGGTGAAAATGAAAGACCCGTGTCTTTATATCCTCAGTTTGAAGGTGATCTCATGCACAAGATGGGAACAGGTAATCAGCGCCCAAGAATGGGTCATGTCACTGTTCAGGCTCCTGTGCTTTGACCCCGCTGTGTAACCTCCTGTGGAGAAATGGAAGATGTGAGATTTGGATGCTGTCAGTGTGCTAGTTTTCACAAGCACTAAACACACACAAGCCTTCAAATTTTAAAAAGTGGACACGTGTACAGTCGTGCTGATTACACTGATTTGTTGGTGCTACTGGCACTAATTTTTTGATGCTAGATTGCATGAGACTACAATTACTGGAATTGTTTACTTCTTCCCAACCATCACACTTTCTATTTTAAAATAGAGTGTAGGTGAAGAAGAGAGAGTCACCCAGAGACATGACAGGCATTCCTACTGGAAAACTCAGTCCACATCCATGATATTAAGTTACATAAAACCCAGGAACACGGGGAGTATCTAGAAAGCAAAAGCAATTAAAAAAATAAATCTCATTGACTTAGTGATTTAGGACGATTCAAATACTCTAACCAATTTACTTCTATAACTATTTTCCTTATGTCAAATAATCAACATTATTTTCATTGTTAAAAGATTTCAGCAGAGTTCACATTAAGAAAGGAGACATAAAAATATGGAATACAAAGCCACACCTTGTAACCATTTTTAATGACAACCTAAAAATAAAGATAGAAAAGCATAAATTAAGTAAAATGTTGAAAAAAACACTTTATGTATTTTCAACATCAAATGGAGGAGCTTTAGTCTCCTATAAAAGTCTGATTTTTTTCAGTGACTACACAGGGAAAGCTACATATATTAATTTCTGTTTGGTCTCCTTCTTCTGGAAATAAGCTTTCGTGCCTCTGCAGCCAGACCTCAACCTCTGTATTATTTTCTCTACTCTGGCAAGTCTTCCCAAGTTCTGTTACCTCTTCCTCATCTGCATGTCATCCATTGTTGAATTTATCTACTTTCTTGGTTTCAATCACCACATATGCCTAAAAACAGTCATATATATTTGTCAACTACGAGCCTATCTTGTACTTCAGGCTTTTCCCTGTCATTGCCTCTTTCTCACCCTACGCTGAAGGTTTGCTATGAACTCAATCTGCACACATTTACAAACTTATCATAACTGTTCCTGACTGTTCTGCTCCTCTATTCTCTGTTTTGTCTTCTGCATTCACTAGGCCAGCACAAGAGGAGAAAAGCACAAAAAGAGAAAGACTCAAACAACCCTTTCATTATATAATGTAATTCACTCACAGTCTTGTGATCTGACAGCACTGATCTGAGAAACTTGCTGGTTTTCTGGGGAATGTCCTTTGCTGTTTTATCCTCGACAGTCCTGTGCCCACCATTTCATGTTTTAACAGAATCTGATGAAAAAGCTCTTTTCCAATCAAAACCATATGCAATGTACTTTTTCTGAATTCTGTATTTTAAACTTCTGAGCCAATTGGCTCAAAAAAGATTATTTTTCTCTGGGAAGTCATCCTGTTTTCAAACTGAAATGGAAGAAACATACCAGCTGAATGAAAAGGATCTGTATTTTTTGGAGTATGTAATGAAACTGGAGTGTCCTAAATTTTAGGGGAGTTTGGCTTTCCTTTATGAATGTTTTGATTTCTTGTTAAATGTTGAAATCTTGGGTAGACTGCTGGAGAAGAATTGAATTGCAGGGACGAGAGAGAAAGGCTCATTTGGCAAAGTGGCAGGTAACTCAGTACATCTGCTTACCCCACTTAAGAGACTGACAGGATTTGCTGCATACTGAAAGAAAAGCTAGTTAAAAATACTGCAATGTGTCCCGCTTTTGTCCAAATGCATTAACTCTTATTTGTAGGAATAGATACAGGACAAAAGAAATAAATTCATATTAAATCTCTTGAATGTTTCAAACTTTGTGTTGGCATTCATTCCTAATTGAAAGAGTTCCAGTCAGTTTTGTGCAGATTCTGCCTTGATGACAATAATTATTAGCTCACAAAAAAATGCCTACTTGTATAATACAGGCTATCATACATCATCTTTTTTCCCGGGCAGCTGCTCTTTTTCTTTCCTCTGAATACATCCAGGCAGATCTTTGATAGCTGCAGCCTGGAGCCAGCTTTTGTTTTTCTTGTGGGGAAAGTAGGAAAGGAGGTGGAATCAATGACAAATGGATGCTAGAGAGTAATCTGAGTCCAGCGGTGGGGGAGGAAGAAAGAATTATCACCATTTTAAAATAGAAAGAAAGGGAGTTGCAGAGCAACTACAGACAGCAGACACGTGGGCTGAGGATGGGGGCTGAGAGCAAAGTGGTGGAGGGAGGTCTAAGTAAGAGCAGAAGCTGAGGTGTGGGAGGAGATAACAGGATGGATGTGGGGACTGTGGTGAGGAAGAGGGTGCAGTCCTGTGGTCAGAAGGGCATGCACCAGTATGGGCTCAGGGCTGACCAGCTGGAAAGTAGCTTTGCAGAAAAGGACCTGGGAATCCTGGTGGACACCAAGTTGAACATGAGCCAGCAATGTGTCCTTGAGGCAAAGGTGGCTAACAGTATCCTGGGCTGCATTAGGAGGAGGAGTGTTGCCAGCAGGTCAAGGAAACTGATCCTTCCCCTCTCCTCAGTGCTGGTGAGGCCACATCTGGTGTGCTGCATCCAGTTCTGGGCTCCCCAGTACAAGAGACAAATTGAGCTACTGGAGTCAAAAGTGAAGGAACACGAAGATGATTAAGTGACAGGAGTATCGCCTATATGAGGAGAGGCTGAGAGAGCTGGGACTGTTCAACCTGGAGAAGGGAAGGCTCAGGGGGATCTCATCAATATATATTAATACCTAAAAGGAGGGTGCAAAGAAGATGGAGCCAGGCTCTTTTCACTGGTGCCCAGTGACAGGACTGGAGGCAATGGGCACAAACCGAAATGCAGGACGTTCCTTCTGAATGCCAGGAAACACTTTTTCACTGTGAGGGTGACTGAGCCCTGGCACAGGTTGACCAGGGAGGTTGCGGAGTTTCCAATCTTGGAGATATTCAGAAGCCATCTGGACACAGTCCTGGGCAACTGGCTCTGGGTGGCCTTGCTTGAGTAGTGGGGGTTGGACCAAATGACCTCCAGAGGTCCCTTCCAACGTCAACTCTTCTGTGACTGTGAAAGTTGGGGGGAAAGGGGTTCTAGGAGCAGAGCTTTAGTACAGTTATTGTGTGGGAGTTCAAGTGTGGGGAGCTTACAGATGGGAACACTTGAGGGTTTGTGCTGCAAACAGTAACCTGGAGCTCAGGAAGTAGAAACTTAAGAACCAGGGATTCTGGCAGGGAAAGATGAGAATTAAATGGTGTTATTCCCATTTCTGTTTTGGGGACAGATGAACTCAGATAACTGTCCACTTCCATTGCACAATACTGAAAGGCACAGGAGCTAATTTGCCACCTCTCTTTTACAGTTGAGAACATGGTAGCTTTGTTACTTAATCTCAAACAATTTGTTAGAGCAGTCATTTGGGCCTACCATACTCCTGACAACATGCTCACCTGCTTTCATACACACACACACACACACACACATGCAATCCCTACTCCTGTAATCACATACCACAGAGTTAAAAACATTGTGCACTGAAAGGAAGCTTAAAATAATGCTTATTGCACTGACTGCAACACAGCAGCTTTAACAACAGAACAAAACAAAACATAAATTGCTATTGTCACCAGTAGTGGTACATTTTTTAAAGTTTGCTTGAAGTAAATCCGACAGGCAAAACCCAAATCCACAGCTTCTTTTCCATTTTATCAATTTTCACCCTGACATATCATAGGTCTTCCAATGCTTATTTGCTATTCTTACTGGCATTTTTAAAGTTTTGCCTTGGTTTAATTTCCTTTTTTAACCTCCTGTTGCTTTAACTCACTTTAAGTATTATTTGTATGACAGATATATTTTATCTTCTTTGAGAGGCAGGGATTTATTACCACTGCAATTCCTTGTGATGAACAGTTGTGTAAATGGAACAAATGAATTCTTTCTAAGAACAACAAGGTGGGGAGATCAGTGAAAAAAGTTAGTCATCATGTTTCTTTTACAGGGAAACTTATACCCACTTCTGTGCCCTATTTCTCTCCAGTTTTCAATTATTATTAATACTTGATTACTAAATTATTACAACTTCTGAATTTTTCCAGACAATATCAGCCTCCAATGGGCTCAATAGTGCAGGCATGTAAAAGGAAAGGCCTAAAAAAGAGTCAAAATTTGAAGAAAGAGTTCCTCCCACCTGTTTACCTCTTTTCTTTCAAATTCTCACAGCCTTACAGAAAACTTTCTCATCTGGTCAGGACACAGCAAGCTGCATGGCATCTCGAAAGCAGATATCTAAGCTTCTGCAGTGCTGCTTTTCCCTTTCCTGAAATGCCTCTAGGAGGCTATGTCTAATGCAGGAAGCCAACCGAGCCTTGAAGCATAAAATACTGAGACCAAGACAATATCTTAAGACTCAGAGAAGAACAGGGATGGGTAGAATTGCACGGGATGTAACCATGGCAAGATAAAAGCATTGGCTCATTCCTGTACATCAGGCCTCAATTCCTGAGCTGAGATGGTGGCAGAAGAATCCTAGTATTTTTAATAGAAACCAGTACAGCTCTTTCCCTTTTAGTGGTGAAGAAAAATACATGGAAGGTCTGAAGTCATTGAGGGGAACTAACTCTGGGAAGAATGGCCTGCCCTGCCTAAAGCAACCTCCTAGAGAGCTCAGTGATCTGCATGGAAAATAGTAGGGAAAACATATATTGCCAGAGTAAAGAGGCACCAAGAAATGCATCAAAAAATAGGTTTTTGTGGTCAGGGGACATAACGGCTTCAGTTGCAGCATGGTTATGACAGATTTTCTTGAAAAGGCAACCTGGTTTTAGAAGTATGGAGTTCTTTCAACTTATCACCCAATAATTCATGAAACAGGCTTCAGATCTCACTGCTTTTTGTAGTCCTGCCAGACACACCTCAGAAGACTATTTAAGAGTAGCAAACAGCATGATAGATTTACTGGAACTAGTTGGTGAATTCTTGACTCACTGAGGTAAGGAAGCAAGGCCCAGTGGGGATGACATACAGGTCACTCTGGCACTGCTTCTGCAACTCAGAGTGGTACTTTTCATACAGCTGTGGCACACTGTTGCTGCTGACTACTGGGGACCCAGCTCTTAATATTGAGGGAAGAAGATGAAATATTGAGGGAAGATGATGAAATATTGAGGGAAGATGATGAAAGGCCCTTATATTTGGGGAAGGGAATGTGTTTGCAAGATGTACCTTTGTATTATTTAAAGGGATTTGTCTGCAAAATAAAATGAAGGTGAGGGATGAAGGAAGAGTGAAAACATAATTGTGAAGGGTAAAAATTCTCAACTGTGGCTCTTTCATACGGAATTTCAGATAGCAGCCCAACTAGAGAAGTCTGATTTATTCTTAGCCATTGAAGTAATACAGGCAGTAAATTAACAGAGTCTTACTTCAGGGAAAGCATATAAATTCTCTGGAGCAAAACCACAAAATGTGAGACAATGCTCTATTAGGGTGGCAATCTACTCGCTCAGCTCTGCATGGTCTTTTCAGTCAGGGTTTACCACCCTTGACTGCAGATTTGCAACAAAGAGTTCGGATGCAAAACTGCATTTCACCGTTCTTGGTTTAAGCTCATAGGACAGATGGGGCTGGAATAATTAATGCAAATGTTTGGGAGAAGGATACATGCATAGTAAAATCTACACCTGGATTACAGAGCACGCAATTAGTGAGTCCTGTAAAATCCTGAATATTTCTTGGACATAATATAGCTGAAGTGGATACGGAATGTTTAGCTGCAGTGTGCTCACCCTGCTGTGCATGAGAAACAGTAGGAGGAGGTTTCAGTACCCTGAGTTCACACTGAGATGTGTTTCGCTAACACCAAGGATGGAGCAGATTCAGCTTTCGAAACTTTAAAGAATGATTAGGCTCAAACCTAGAAAACCTGTGGATTTGGATAGAAAGGCTTTGTAATTCACACCAACAGCCAAGTCACAGACCTGAACTTCATAGCTCTGAAAGGGTTTGGATCTAGAATTTATAGTCAAATACTGCACAAAAGCACCTGAAATAAAGGCAGTCTAAGAGGTGGGAGAAACACCAGTGATTAAGCTGGTCCCAGATTCTAATGGGACAGGATTATTATCACTGTGTTTGTACTGCTCCTTTTGGGCATTCCTGCAAGCTTCACAATTAATAGTGATTCAGGAGTGGCTACAGTAAAGGCCAGCTGGCACAAACTTGTCCAAAAACACTAGCTTTATGGTGGATTTTTTTCAGGTGATCCACGTACTTGTCTTTTCCTGTCCCTGTGTTAGCCTTTGTCTCTTCTTTGCAGAGGACTCTGTCCTCCTTTTTGGAACTTCAGCAATCTGATAGTTGCTTGATTCTGAACTTACTTTGATTTATCCACTGGATATCTTTTCGGACCCTTTCCCTGTGTAGCGGATACAACTATAGCTGATATAGCTAATTTCTCCACAGGTGTCCTGTATCTTGACTATCACTGGCCTTGACTTTAAAAACCTGCCCTGAATCCTGCCCCATTCTTTGTTGGTGTCTAACCAGTGGCCCAGTTAGACCTCCAGCCTGGCCCATGTGCTGTTTGAAACCCCTAGGCAAATAGTCATTTCAAATGGTATATTGTGTAATCTGATGTCTTTGCTCGTCCCCTTTTCCAGCTATCTACCTTTTTTACCATCTTAATTTTTCCCTGAATGCTTCTTTCATCTTGGTATAAGTATTAACTAAGAACTTCACATACCTCAAAGAAGTAAAGATACATTTGACCATATCCAAGCTCATTTCCACTAGTTAGAACAGGTACTGATGTTGTCCAGATTAACCAGAATATCTGTTAAATCACGGTGAGTCCTAACATTACGGTTACCTAACAGAAGCCATGTTACATATCAGAAGCAGTCAGTAGATCTGTATTATCTTGACTTTTCTCCTGCAGTAATTATCACTGCATCTATACTGCCTCTAGCACCTCAACCAAACTGCACATGTTCCTACCTTGGTTCTCCACTGTGTTGCCTAACATATGTTGTCTTGTTCCCAGGAGATGTTTTAGTCAGTAATCTCACTGAAGGAGATCATGGGCACTACTGGACTGTGATGATGAGCAGGTTAGAAGGGTAGACTAGATAATACTATATATGAACTCCAGCAAATATTTTCAGGAAAGTTCTCTGCTACAAGATGAACACCAGCTCTCCTTTCCCACATTGAAGTGGCTTGTAGTTGTGCTTTCCACTATGATATGCATCAAGCATACAACGATAAGTGGATCAATGGTACAGGATGTATTTCTGAAGGTATTCACAGAAACCAGTTGGCTGTCTTGGTGAGCTCCACAGTCTGTGTCTAAAAAGGTCAGACCAAGGATCTGATTTTCTTAAATACATTCACTTGATGTGTGTCACCAGAGAAAGGAGCTTATTGTTTCTCTTTTGCCATGTTCCTGCTGAGAGATGTACTGATGAAAAAAAAACCAAAACAGTTTACTAGAAATCCTGGAGATAATTTCTCTCTCTTCCTCAAAAAAAAAGAAAAAAAAGTCTCAGAAATATAAAATAGGATTAAAGATAGATTAAATGTTTTGGTCAGGCCTACTTGTTAAGTTCTCAGAGATCAAATGCCCATATTTCTTAATGTCACAAAGAATAAAATCTAACTATGACAACCAATACTTTTTTGGTTTGAGACCATGAAAAATCAGTACTGACATCAGTTTCTATAACTGAGTTAATGGTTCACATGGTTAAAACCAATAGTACAGTGGAGGAAATGAGTGACTTGCAGCAACAAAGAACTGACATACAAAAGCTTACCTATTCCTTGCATCTGCAGTTGTCAGGAGAAGCAGAGAAATAAATCTGCCCTGGAAGGTTGAAAAGTACGGAACAAGCACAGGGTAGTGATTCCAGCTTTGGTTTATGCATGCTGAAGCTTCTGAAGATGGCATTCAAGGCAGATGAAATGTATTGTATTGTGGTGAGAAAGCACAGCACATGGTGAGGTGGGAACAATGGCAAAAGTCTGCACTCAAATAACATGATGATTTGGCAACCCAGAAATTGCAAAGAAGGTCAGAATACAGAAACTTCAAAGTCAAATTAGCAGATCAGCCATGGTTAAGAAGAGGTAATAATTAGCAATAGGTGATATTAACTACTATTAATAATTATTAATTGAATACATATTAAGGAGAGTTGATGAGTCTATTTTCGGTCATCTGAGTTCCACTGTCTTTGCACAGAAAACTGATTTAGAGTTATTCATGTTATGTCCAGATATGCAGCCTAACAGAGGTTTGTTTTCACTGTTTTGACTGTTTCATTTAAGACATGAAGAAAGCATACTTAACATTCTGCATGTAAGTCACTTTATGGCCCTACATGGTTAGCATGTCATACATGGTTAAAGAACATGTCTTTGCATATTAAAAAATGCATTTTCTAGATAAGTACACTAAGATTCACTGGAAAATTAACTCTCATCTCTTCTTGCTGCCATTAGGTTAAGACAGTGTTGAAGATTACTTTGTCTTAAGAAAGTGAATTTTGGAAGCTGAAATTTGGTAGCAGGGTTGGCCAGAAAACAATTATTTGATTTTACATGAAAAATAATTCTTGACATCCATTTCACAGAAAACTACAACACTAGGTTTTCATGAAGAAGCTGTGGGTAGAGAAAGAAACCAAAGTAATGATGTTCTTTAAGGATGTACACTGACAGATTTTTTGGTTTTTCTTGCTGGCTCTTATTCCGTATATTTGATTAAAATGTTTACTGGACCAGAGAGAGACTGAACCACTAATTAAGTGTCTTTGTTTGGGATCTAGGAAGCCACTGGAGCGGATAATGACAGAAAATACTTCATTAAAAATATACTAATTTTTCCAATTAATAGCTTAGCACCAACTCCAGTCAAATAGAAATCTGAAATTACCAACTGTGATAATTGAAAAATGACTTAAGTATCAATAATAGAAAGTCTAACCAGAAAACTTTAAGCTGAGATTGAAAATCATTGTTAGCAACAATGTCATGAAGAACAGCCCAAAAATGTTTATTATGCTTAATATTGTACCATTCCTAATGCTATATATGGACATCTGGTTATCTATTTAAGTAAACTTCTGATTATTTAATTTGCATATAGCCTATTATATTAATGGACTCTAAAATTCAAGGAGTCTAACAATTTGGGCATGCAGATGTAATCAAAATCTCCATTTGTTTTTTAAGGGAGACAGAGGGAGTTCTGTTAAACATTTTAAACTGGCAAAACCTGTCTATCACATTATAATTGGCTCTAATTAATACTGCCAGAAGCTACAGCTATAAAAATCTTTACCAAACACTGAGTCACACTTAAACCAGTGCAAAATTCTTTTCTTGCCCAAGCAAACATTAGAGAAAATAACTTCCAATGTGTTCCTTAAAACTGAGAGCTCATTGGTGACTAAAAGTGAAGACAAACATATGAGCATAGAAGAAGCCATTTTGTTGAAATGTAGGATATGATGTATTTTCCTAAATGGTCGAGATAGATGTGAAAATCAATAAATTATACTGCATACATAATGCAAATATGTATCTTTAGCCAAAATAGAAGAGTTAAGCACCATCCTTTTAAAGATGGAAAAGAGGGACGTGAAGAAGCTTGCCTATCTAATGAGCCTATGTTACAGGCTGTAAGACAATTCAGCCACCCCTGAGGCACATGAAAACAATGGTGGAAAACAAACACCATATAAAAAACCTTAGCCATCACGCACAAAAAATTCATCCAAGCAGAGAGGCACATAGTGCCCCTGCCCAAACACAGTTCAGAAGGGATCTGGCAGCTGTTGGAGGCTGGAGACACACTCTTTGTGGGGGGGACTCTCTACACAAAACAGGGGTACCTACACCTCTTGGGACTGTGGCACATGGACACAGGGCAGGCACTGGGGAAGAAGTGCCTGACTCTAGTGGGAGAAAGCTTTGGTTTGAATAGATGAGCCCCCTGTCTACTGCCACTGGCCCTCATGCCCCTGCCATCATTGGGATTTACTCTCTTGACCACTGTAGAGGGAATTACAGAGCAGGAAGGCTTTGGGCCTTTAGAGTAGGCAGTGTAGCTCCTGCTTACACGTGCTCAGGTAGACCCAGTTGCCATTACTGAAGGACCAAGTAATTTGTCAAAAGCAGTATCAAACCAATTGAGGGGCTGGCAGTGAAATTTAAAAATCAGCTGATTCTCTCAGAAAACATCGAGTTGTGTCCAAAATATGTGTGCCTTACAACAGTCCTGTTTGTCCTGTTCAGAAGAACATCGCAGGGTGGTGGTTAACAACTGACTTCGAATTAGGTCACACCCGATAGCTGGTGTAGTTCTGCACATGGTACAGCCATTGTTGGAGCTAGAGACTAAACGATATACCTGGTATGCTACAAATGGTGTTGCAAATGTCTATTTTTTTTAACTCTCTGGCCAGAAAAGTGAGATTTCAATTTGCCTTCTTCCAGAATAGTGTGCAATACGCTGGGAACTAGCTGTCCTTGTGAAAGACAGAGTCCTACCATCTGCCATGGCATTATCCATGAAACCTTAGAAAGACACCTCTGGAGAACTTTTTCACTATGCTGATGAGGTACTTACTGAAGGAACAAACCCAGAATAAAAACTAAGCAAATGACAACAGGTGATCATTGCCTTCTTAAGTTAAAATTCCCTGACTTTAGACTGTTTTTTTTGTGATAGTCCAAAATCATATTTTAGGTGATTCAAGATTAAAAATGGCCAATATTCCACTAAACATGGGATATTTGATAGTATTACTACTCTTGTCAACCATTTCTATCTTTCTCACTTTTTTCAATCCATGATATTCATCTTCCCTGACAGATTGAAAAGAGACTTGGATACAGGGCAAAACATGGATTTCCTGTTAACTTCTGTTGCACGTATTGATTCTCTATCATCAGTTGTGTGGCAGTGGTTTTTCATCCCTTTCAAAGACACACGTAATAATAGTGAAGTTCTTTCTACCACAGCTGTTTCCAATCACAAAAAAAGGAAATAGTGGCATCCCTTATCTGGGGAGTAACAAGAGAGTGACCAAAAATCTCATCTAGCTGTACAGACAACAGGTAAGCACTACACACCCACATATCATATACAGAAAATGATGGGCGAGTATCAAATTCATTTTGAGGGGCATGGCATAAGTTCTGTGGGGCAAGCCAGACATTTCTGAACTGTTAACACTTTGGTAAAATTGTCAACTTTTCCTCAAAATCACAAGGGAAAGAAATGCATACTTTTACAACCTGAAAGCAAGTTTGCTGTTTGCAGTCACATGATTCTGGAGTCTAGAGAGTAAGTAGTAAGTCTATAATATTTCAGTTTCAACTTGTGCTTGTTGTAGCCCAGGCAGGTCTTCTGCCTCTGTTAAGACTTTTCTTTGGTTCCTTTCACAGGAATCAATGCGTGATTGGGAATATTCAGTACCATTAGATTATTTGCTGGTTAAGGATAAGTTTTAGATACTAATTCTTCTTTGCTTACAGCCTGTTTGAGCTATGACATGGGTGGTTCTCAGTGAAGTCTTTTCTCAGGTGAGCCTGGCAATTTCTAATAGTTCAGGGCCGCTGCTTTTGTCTCTAGAACATCTGTACACATAAGCTGCTCTGATAGTCACAGTGTGCTAGATGGTTACACTCAAAATCTTGTTCAGAGCAGAGAGGAACACAAACTAGGGGTAGAGCTAGGAATTTACTATTAGACCAATTGATGTTTAACTGGCTATTTTTATATGTTTATATAAACATATTAATTAGTTATGCTTATATGTATATTTACCACAGCCCACTTTCTTGTCACTTCTTCCAGACTAAACATTGAAAATTGCATGCAGTTCTCCCCCAGCCCCGTGACCCCGGAGGGGCTGTTTGTCCTGCAGTGACTATGTAGGGGTGCCAGCCCCCTGCCCCGGGCGCTCCCAGAGCAAAGCCAAGACAGAGGAAGCAACAGTCATGTAGCCACCAGGCAACTGGTGCCATGGCAACAAAGGCCTAAACAGACCCAGACAAGCCCAGAGACTGCGCTGTGAGGTCACTACAAAGCCTGTAGCTTTTTATGAATAAGAGGAAAACAGTATTTACGGGGCTACATATGTATAGTGCCGGCATGGTCGTGGAGGGTAGGTGAGGTAGAGAAGTAGGGATGATGGTCTACACTCCTACAGAGCTTCTCTTTCTGTAAGATGCATCTATTCCTACATAGCAGCAAGCTGCTCAGAACTGTGGGTAACCCAAATATTACTTCTCAAACAATGCAATGCCAGACAATTTTTTTTAATGTCTAGTTGAGATGGTGGTGCTTAGCTAAAAAGAGATCTGTGATCTTTGCTAGTAAAAGCAAATGCAAGAGGAGGAGATAAAAAAGGCAATGAAATAAGCAAAATCTTTGTCTTGAAAAACAATTATTTGTTTCCTTTTGTAGTGCTTTTAAAGTTCTTTTTTTCCTATAAGTATTTTAACCAATGAGTGAAAAGAGATTAATTTGGAATGGGCACACCTTTCTTAAATACTAGGTATATCTGAACCTCTTAGGTAAATGCTGGACTAAACTAATCCTGCTTCAGCACAGATCCACTAAAAGGAAAGGAAGAGATGGGACTTGTACTGTGGTGACTGCTCTTCTTTCCACATTCAGAAAATGGACCAAAGTGCTCTTATGAGAATGCTCAAACAATAACAGAAACATATGTATCATGAGAACATTGGTTTGAACAAAGGTGAAAGGCAAGTCTAAGAAGGAGCTGAAGTCAAAACTGTAATTCAAAGAAATTCTAACCTCAGCACATGCAAATCTTATTAAAAAAATTTGGTAAAATTTTTATTTCAGTGATTAGACATTGTCTTGAAGTAGTGCCCTAAAGTCTTGAAAAGTAGTGATAAATTAAAAATACCCTTGAGTAAAAAGAACGATACTGGCCTATGAACTCTAGGAGAAGGAGAAAAGACTTTAAAAATTGTTCATCTCCAAAACTGTGGTTGAAATGGACGTTAGAAGGTTAGTGGACACGCAGCTATCTCCAGGCTTCTGTATACCAAGGGCAAAAAACACTGACTAAACAAAACAAGCTTCTAAAATATCAGTAGCTCCATATACAGTGTCAGAAAGTTAGTCAACATCATTGGAGCATGCAATTAAAAAGGCAATATCAAACCTGACTGCAGCAGGATGCTCAGTGCAATGAAAAACAATGCCATTTTTGTAGTGGATTTAATATTCCAAATATGTTTAGCTAAACTTCCCTGGGAGGGGAGAGAGAGGCGCTGCGAGGAACAAATGAAAATGCAAACATGTAGGCAATTTTAAATAAGGTTTAGTTAGAGACTGAATAGTCTGGTTTCATTTCTTGGGTATTTAAAAGGTAAGCATAGTAGTACTGGTGAAGTAATTTAAAAAATAACTATGAAACTTGATGCTGGAAAAAATAATTTTATAAGGAGCAATGTGCATTTGTGTATGTAAATATATTTATGTGTGTGTATATGTGCACACATACTTACAGGCCATCAACCTTGGAGATTAATTAAAGTTAATGGGGAATCAGGGGTATGAAAATAATTAGTATAGCATGAATTAATTCACGAGCGCTGTAGCTCCCCTGAAGCTTAAAAATTAGAGCAGCCTGATGTCAGCAATCCCACTTGCAAGGTAAAAGTTATATATAAATTACAGAGATGCAATAAGAAGCCCATGCAAATTCTAGTGGTTCATTATTATTCAACAGAGGACATGACGCTCAATGAAAGAGACCTAACTAGCAGCCCAAATGGCTAATGAGAAAAGTTGGCATCACTGAAAACTTCTCCAGCCTAACTTGCCGGTAGACCTGCACATACTCCAAGACACAGAGTCCTGTGTTCCCTGACCTTACTGTAGGACAGCTGGTTTCTCAGTGATGTGCCACCTATTCATTAAGCACAGGAATGAGTTCGTAGGTCCTAGACAAGTGTTCAAAACTGGAAGTTCTTATGAAGAGGGCATGTGGCATCTTCTCAAGGTATTAGTTTTGTTTACAGCTGATGCAGTTCCAGCTGCGAGACTTGAGTTTGTTCTGAGAGATCCCTAAACATCTTCCTGGGAGCTTAGGATAAGCAGCACTCTATCTATTTATCTTCTGGATCCTTGCAGGCCTTCAGCAGGAATAAGATGCATGAAGGCTGTGCAGTATGAACAGTATCCAGACCCCTGAGATTGTCCTACTTCATTCTGCATTTCTAAGTTACAACTCCACATTCCCATTGGGACTGTCCAGACATGATTCTTCTCCCTCTTCTCTCAGGAGGCTGGGAAGAACCAGGATGATTTTCAGAGATTTTATTTGCCCTGTGGGAGAGCAGTGCCTCAAAATACAATAACATAATTCATCAACTACGGTATTCTTGGGTCTGTAAAATAATTGGAGTGTTTGCCATTGGAAATACAATTGTCATGGTTTAACCCCAGCCGGCAACTAAGCCCCACACAGCCACTCACTCACTCCCCCCGGTGGGATGGAGGAGAAAATCAGAAGGGTAAAAGTGAGAAAACTTGTGGGTTGAGATAAAGACAGTTTAACAGGGAAAGCAAAGCCACGCACAAGCAAAGCAAAACAAGGAATTCATTCACTACTTCCCATGGGCAGGCAGGTGTTCAGCCATCTCCAGGAAAGCAGGGCTCCATCACGCGTAACAGTTACTTGGGAAGACAAACGCCATCACTCCGAATGTCCTCCCCTTCCTTCTTCTTCCCCCAGCTTTATATGCTGAGTATGATGTCATATGATATGGGATATCCCTTTGGTCAGTTGGGGTCAGCTGTCCCAGATGTGTCCCCTCCCAACTCCTTGTGCACCCCCAGCCTACTCGCTGGTGGGGTGGTGTGAGAAGCAGAAGAGGCCTTGACTCTGTGTAAGCACTGCTCAGCAATAATGAAAACATCCCTGTGTTATCAACACTGTTTCCAGCACAAACCCAAAACATAGCCCCATGCTAGATACTGTAAAGAAAATTAACTCTATCCCAGACAAAACGAGCACAACAATCATGCATAAACATATGTAGTTTGTTAATAACAAGAAGGAAAATAAAATAAAATAGGCAATATATTTTGCTGAGTTTGAAGGGATATACATTGTTCCATCCTAAGCCACAGTGTAAATATTATGTTGAAACCTGTTATTGAAATGTGTAACATACAGATTTTTGCTAAAGAACATTAGGTTTTCTAGGAGTTTATTTAACAGTTCCTCATAGTATTCAGATTCCAGTTGTTATGCTTTATACATTTTATAATGCATTCCATCTCTCAATACTATTCACAATATTTAACTAAGAAAATCTATGGCAAGCCCTCTCTGAACTTGACTATTAACACCTATTTATAAATGTATTTTACTTGTAATTTCCTTGGGGTTTAACTTTCGGAGTAATGCTAAATAAAAATAGATATTCAGCTCTGCTTCAAAGAATTAATCTGAAAGTAAGTAAAAAAAAATCTAATAAAACACTGCTTTAGTATTCCCTAATTCTCTCTCGTACATAGAGACTTTTTAAATTAAGCTAATTAGGCAAATCTGCTAATATAAACACATTTCAGCACCTGGAGTTTCATGTATCATATTGGATTCCTTTCTTCACTCACTAACTCTGGGAAATAGGAGATAAATTATCTGTAAGAGATAATTACCCGTCTGTAAGAAAGGGAAAGAGCAAGTGGCACAGAATGGGATACACAATCTCACTTATATCAAGAAACATAAGAATCCTTGGATACAGTTATTAGCACCTATCACATCGTTGGTATGTAAAAGTGGTTCTGTCTTCTGTTAGAACTATTAATCATTGTAAACTGCTTTAGGCACAGTCACTAAAATAGAAATGCTAAGGTCCAGCCTTTAAACTGATATGAATACTCAGCAGCTTCATACTCAACAAATATTTTTGCAAGATCACAGACTTCACAGCAGTTAGCTATGGATCTCGGTTGTGTGATAACTCTCTTAACTAGAGAGTAGGAATTATCTGCTTGGGGTCTTGGGGTTCTGAGTTACAGCCTCAGTCTCTTGTGTCCCTGCACAAGCAACTTGGTCTCATATTTTTACCAGAGGTCACAAAAAAACATCCTGCAGAGACAACCAAACTAGGTCCGATTAACTGGTATGCATGGAGCTCTCTGTCAAGCTCTACACTGCATTATCATCTTTTTGCATACCTCTGCAATGAGGATATTGTGTTGCTTCCTTTTCCTACCTATTTAGTAACTTAGTCACATAGTCACATTAAGAAATCTCTCATTTCACAAGTGATTTCCCTGGCAAAGAAATGAAATTTTACAGTATATGTCACTAATCACCTGAATTAAATTTAGCAAGATGAAATTCCAGGGTGGCTTGAAGTCATCAAAACCCATGTTGCTATAGCACTGTCCTGCCCCCACCTCCACTGGTAGCCACACATTTCTGTGTGCTCCCTGGCAGCAGCCTCAGTGCTCATACAAGCGAGCGGGGAGTGGTCAGGAAACTCATTTATCTGAGCATTAATTCTCTTTGGTTTTGTTTTGGTTTTTTAAACCATGGCACTTCCATGATATATTTTTGTGATCAGATAGTCCAGCTGACAGGTGGCCAAGTCAGCTTAAGTCAATCTCTCCAACTGCCAAAAAACCTGCAAGTAAAGGATGCCATTTCACATGGAGATTATTTAATGGAAAATTAACCACCTGCTGCCAGTAAGCTTCTCATTGATTAACCTCCATGGAGAAAGTCATGGCTGCAGCACTGATTGCTGACATTGGTTGTGTTTGAGCTCAGCAGTAATACTTCTTTAAAGCCATGAGAGCCTGGATATTAGCAATAACTAAGGATTGTTAGTAATGTTGACAGCTGTTTCAGAGCAGAAATCTGTTTTAGGTGATAGTCAGAGGGTCATAGATGGTGCTGCTTGTCGGGTGTTTATAAACAAAGTTTAGAAGAAAACTGATTGTCTGGTAGCTATGTGAGGGATCTGTAGCAGGTCAGTGCTGGAAAACAGGTTGCTAGCCTTGTAACTGAATATTTTATTCTTCAAAAGGTTAAAAGATGGCAAATGGTTTAGGCTGTGAATAACGTTACTTAAGGTTATTCAAACCTGACAGAAAATTTAATCTCTGTTCTTCTCATTTTACTTTAACAATAAAATCCAAGAAGACTTCAATTTTCCCTGAATGAAGAAATTACTTTACATGTAACTTCTTCCTGCTATCAGTTTCTTGCCCAGAATTGGGCTGAGAGAAATAACACACATCCTTTAGGACTATGATATTTGTAGAGTCAATTTGTTCTGAAAGGACCCTGTCGAACAATTATTACAGCAGCAGAATATGTTCATATCTACCATTCTGCCACCAGGAAGCCGCACTTGACCTCTGAGCATTCCTGCTTCAGCGTTACTGTCTGGAAAAATAAACACGTATTGAGTTTTGAATGTTTTGGACCAAAGACCTCTGGCAGACATTAAGAAAGAGGGTCAAGTCTGCAGAGAGGTGTTACACAGTCCTGTATTATTTGTACATCATTAGGTTCATGGAGTTCAATCTTAATGATACTATGGCTGCCTGATTCCTTACACACTGTGCTGTTTGGCAGCAGCACACAAAACAGCTTACAGGGTAGAGGAGTGTATCTATGTGAGTATTTACCTTCCTGCTGTCTCAGGTTGGAAAACAGACAGGGTTAGTCCATCAACGGCTTTGCAGAAATGAAATAACCTTGCAGTTTGGCTGGTATGGAACACCTGGAAAACAGCCCCGACAACAGTCAGAGAGCATTACAACACAGTCTTATTGCTCGAATATATACAAAAGATAGCACAATAAGAGCTGCAAAGATAATTCACACAAGCATACCAGAAGTTAAATGGTTACTGTTAAGAGAGAGTTTCAGTTAATATGTCATAAGAGTGCATGTTATTTCCTAGAGATCAAAAAAGTTTAATTCAACTGTTTACTTTACTTTAACTAACAAGCAAGATGATCACACCTCTTAGAATCTCCTGAAATGGACTCAGGTCAATGTCTTATTACAGCAAATGAGAATTGAACCAGAAATCAAGAGCTCAACCTGAAGGAAAAGGGTGGCCATGAACCTGAGAAGGCATCAAATCTTGTCTGGCATGAATGTAAGGAACAAAAGCAGGAGGAGAAGAAACATCCCAAGCTGAGCCAGGAGTCATAGGCAACATACTGCGGCACAACGCTGCGCCAGAAACTGCCAGCACAGAGGCACAGAGCTCAGGACTTTTTTAGCACTAGAGAGTGTGATAAAGCATCCATGTAAAAGTAAGTGAGAATATCCAGGGTATGGGCACCCTGTTTTGAAAGACAGAAAGTTTACTAACATAGGGCAGCTTGTGCTGTAAAGGCTTCCGGGCCCAAACACATGCTCTGGCTTGTTTAGTTTGCAAATCTAGACATTGCCAAAGTTTTGTGTCTCAAGTAGTAACTGCTTTATTTTTTCCTCTTGAATTGTATCCTCTATGTCCCCTCTTCCAAGGTATTTACACTGCCTAAACCCCCATTCCTAAATTCCACTGATTTTAACCAGAACTGGACATCTATGTACCTTGAAGAGGAAAGGTTGAGAAGAATTTGGTGCTTATGGAAGCTAAGCAAGAGGTCAGCTGGACTAGGAAAACCTGAACAGAAGACTTGGAGTAAGACCTGCCACAGTTTGAGGTTCAGAAGTCCAGTGAGCAGCATGACTGAAGGGGTCTTAGTCAAGGTAGTACTTCCTTGCACTAAACGAAGCACTTGTGCTGCCATACCTTTTAGCCAAGAATAAAATCCCTCCTCTGACTCATATGAACATCTATCCAATATGCAGACTATGCAGCAAACATTAGGTTTTTTCCATCTTTCTTTTTGTGACTTACACAAGTGGAACAATTTCAGGGGTAGAGACAGAGGGACCTCCAAGACCTCTCAGCATGCTTATAGACCAACTGCTAAAGAATTACCCTAGGAAATGGTGGATACAGAATCAAATCCTGGCTTCCAAACAGACCCATGTAGTTTATGAGTTTGGGTCTCATACACCAGACAATAGCTCTAACAAACATACTGTTAGGAAACGCAGCAGAGATAGGGGGTGTAAGTTCTTCCATCTACAAGAGCTGAATATGAAGAGATGTGCTGGGGGCATGTAAGGGACGAGGCCCAAGTAACTACACCGTGAACCAGAGCCCCGAGAGAAGGTTCCAGAAATCCAGAAATCCAGGAAGGGGAGTGGTGTCACTCCCTTTGATTGACTGGTGTCTCAACCACTCCTGAAACTGAAGTGAGAGAAGGTTCCAGAAGCCCAGGAGATGGGGCAATAAATAGGGGCATGTACGAACCTCACGCTGGGTGCTCTCTACACTGGACACCCCCATTGGCAGGTCTGATGCTGGATCCAGGATTGGTGATCTCTCTCTCAATCTCTCTCTCTCTCCACCCACCCCACCCCCCAAAGCTATTAAGTAACACAAGGCCCTCCTTGGTTCCTCATACAGCCACACAGCTTAGATGTAGTTGCTGGAGAACTAATGTTTGCAGAACATTTGTTCCATTAAAGTTGATGTTTATGCACAGACCTTGAGTGATTGTTTCACCTTAATCCACACTAAGGGGGTTTGCAAATCTGAGTCACTTTTCCCCCCTCTTGTAGGTGGGACGTGGCAGGGCAAAGGACCTGATCCCTCCGGATCAGGTCATCCAGAGAAGAATGCCAGGAGGCTTCTGGTGACTTTAGGTGCTAAACAGTGCACAGCTGCTGCCAGGACTTACTGATACTGAATCTACCCATTGACAGAAAAAGTTTACCGTTTCTGTTATATAACTGTACCCCTCTGCATGCTTCCTTCCCAAAGGAGGGGGTTTTATACATGTCTGTATATAACACAGGCATGAAAATTAGTTCTTCCATAAAGAGCTGCAGAAAGCCTAAAAATTATTCTTTTCCAAATGGTTCTTATTTTTTTAGAATTTATGACACATACAGGAAAGCCATTGGCTCATGTTGTGCCAAATGCGAGAGAAAATGTCCACATTTTAAAAGTGAGGGTCATTAATAACTGAATAACCACTGAAGAATGCTGTATTATTAATTTCTCAGAGTCTTCCAAAACTTCTAGGAAGACATGACTGAAACCACTTGACTGAATCCCTCAATACAGCAGTCCCTAACACTACTGCTGCATAGCCTGTGAGGACTACAAAGAAGGAGGTCAGGTTTTAAGGTCTCTTGTGATCTTAAGTTTGATGAAAACCTGCATTTTCAAAAACAAGCAATGTTGGCCCCACGTGAAATAAGAGAATTTCTTAAAGCTATAATTTAAAACTCCTTGAGAACTTTTAAAGGAAAGTAGGTGCTTTCATATGCCAATCATTTTGTATCGGTTGGGGAAAACTTATGAGAATATGATTTAGTTATATATAAAATGAGTTCCCATTGTGCAATATCATAGAATCATAGAATGACTTGGGTTGAAAGGGACCTTTAAAGGTCATCTAGTCCAACCCTCCCTGCAATGAGCAGGGACATCTTCAACCAGATCAGGTTGCTCAGAGCCCTGTCCAACCTGACCTTAAATGTTTCCAGGGATGGGGCATCTACCACTTCTCTGGGCAACCTGTTCCAGTGTTTCACCACCCTCATTGTAAAAAATTTCTTCCTTATATGTAGTATAAATCTACCCTCTTTTAGTTTAAAACCATTCCCCCCTTGTCCTATCACAACAGGCCCTGCTAAAAAGTCTATCCCCATCTTTCTTATGAGCCCCCTTTAAGTATTGAAAGGCCTCAATAAGGTCTCCCTGGAATATATGCATTGCTTTTATGCATATACTTATCCATTAAAGCATGAAGAGTTATAGAAATCTTCAGTGTCACATTGATTAAATTTTGCAGGTACATGTACCTGGGGCTCAACAGTTGGCAAAATCCATTAAATCAATAGAACCTGCTCTGCAAGGGTGCTGCTCTGAAAACTCCAATTGATCTAATAAGATTTTTATTGTCTAAAGCAATAACTGAGAACTTCTTGGCATGGGTGCACAACGGACCTCTCTTAACGGACTGGTAATGGTCATGCCCTAACCCTCCTACTCATGTTACCAGGAATCACCACAGTTATGGGAACAGAGTTCCAGCAGTCCCCATCCTGCCTGCCCACATGACAAGGAACTACATATTCATCATGCAAAGGCTTATGTCGAGTCATAGGATGGGACTGACATTGTCATGTGATGAAACACACAAGCAATCCCTGCATTATGATGGAATGTTCTCCTGAGTGAATTTGAATGTACTATATTTTTCTGTCATGTTTTGCTTTTTTTATGGTATCACCTTTTGGATAAAAAAAGAATTCTTTTCTTCTTCTCTATTGAGTGTGTTGTTACTTTCTAATCAGCTTGAAATTATTTCCTCTGATCCACTTCCCCACGCATGCAGCTGAGTCTTGTTTGTTTGCTTGTTTCTGCAGCTACAAAAATCAAGTAGTCTTTTCAACTGTAAAAGCACAGGTATGGGAAGATGGGGGTAGCACATATCTTCTAGTGACTCCTGTGTAAATGGTAGCAATACAATACAAGTTGTCAACATTAAGGAAACTGGATACACTTCTTATATTTCTGCCCAAATCCATCAACTGGCTAATTCTCAGGACTATGAAGTATCAGTGAATATGGATTAGACTTTTGAGGCACAAATAATTAATTGCATAAATATGGCATGGGAAACAGCCACTGAAGTAAACTGCAACAAGGAACGTTCAGGATAGGATCTTGGAAAAATACCTTGTGATGATCATAATAGGGAAGCAACTGGGATAGATAGCACAGGGACATCTCCAACATTTGAAGGTGGAGGACAGGTGTCCCTTGAGAACAGGTTAGAGAAACACTCTTTGGGAGTGACCTAGCTTTAGCTGTCTAGCTGCTGCGAGGAACAGGATGGACTAGAAGCCCTCTTGAGATTCCCTCCAGCCCTGTGATTCTATAATCCCTCATTTCCTAGAATTTAGTCATTAATAAAATCATTACTGTTGCTTACTTGACCTTAGAGGCTTATTCCCACATTTGCTTATTCAAGCACAGTCTGGCCACATACATTGGTGTGGCAATTATAAGAGTAATTGTACCTATAAAAGCCTGAAGGGAAGATTGATTGTAGCTTGTGTGAGTGGATGTCAGCAGTCTGCCTGAGACTCCAGCCCCCTCTCCTGCCCTCCCAAGCTTTTTATTTTGATGTACTGTAATGCATTTTATAAAAATCCATTACTCTCACGCTCTAAACCAGAAGTTTCACCTCAGTCACCACCTTAGTGTGCTACAATACAATTCAAAAGAAAGGATTAAGCAGATAGTTTGAATGTGTGCTTTATCACCTAACAACTAAAGGGCAGGTGGTCTCCCAAAACCAGACCTAAAATTTAGGTAAATTTAACCTGAGCCTGAAGTTGGCCTGCTGGCTGCAAAAGCTGTAGCAAGTTGCCTGTATTACCCTCAGCTGTAAGCATGGAAGTTGTACTGTGCTAGTGTTTTCTGCGTCCTTGTACACTGCATTTTTTTCTGATTGGCTTTTCATATTGTAAAGGTAAACAGCAAATTCCAGCTGACGTCACAAGTCAAAATTGCTTTTCGTGTGAATCACACTATAATCTGTCACGGGCTATCTGTAACCTCGAATCTCCGTTTGGAGCTGTCAGCCACTCCTTGTCAGAAGCTTGTGATGGGTACTTGCTGGTTCTGTTTGGCTAGCAGGTGCTCTGCTAAGGGTTTTGGAGGGTTAAGTGACCATAACTTCCTTTATTTTCTCATAACTGCTTTCAAAACTTATGAATCCTGAAAGAGAGTTTCAACAGTTAAGGCAAATGAAGAGGTGCCCAAAGGAATATTCACTTTGAAAATAAAATGTATGTTCTGGTTTGTTAACTTCCATGCATGAGGCAGGGAGGTCCTTTATAATTTTTGACTGTGATTGCTCTGAAGTTTTACGGTGTGGCACAAATTCAAATGATACAACCGCACAAATGATGAGATTGTCATTTCTACATTTATTTGCCACCTTTCTTGGACTCTGTCTGAGAATACTCAATCAGCTAAAAAAAAAAAAAAAAGAAATCCCTCTTAGAAAATTTTTAAAACTTAAAGCCTACTTTGTACCTGCTCCTCTGTATCTTATGTAAGCTATCTCCTGTAGTTTGACTGACCTTCACTTTTCTTTTGGACAATATGCTTTATTTCTTATGCTTTTAAACAGATTGTTTGTGTCATGAGTACAAAGATACAAACTGATTACTGGAAAAGAAACTGATTTTGCCATGGAAACAAATAGCGTCTTTTGTTTCATGGAAAACTTAGGTAGAATAATTCACCTTTCAGAACAGACGAAGAAACATGCTGAGCATATTGAGAGATTCATTTAAATCTCAGAAGCTGTAGTCCAAAGTCTTTACAGTAGACATCTTATGTTAAATTCTTCTTAAACATCTCTTATTAAAGAAAGATTAATAGAAAGAATAAGCAACTGAAGGACCAAATCTTACAAAGATAAAGCATCAGATTTAAACTCAAGCAAACAGGGTGGTTAAATGCAAGGCATATTTGAAATAAGACATAAATAACACCTATCTATGTCCAAAATTGCAATCCTAAAATTTTTGTTTACTTGCTTTCTTCTATTGAAAATACACAAATTCTGTGGCTGCTTACATTTGTTTTTCCTTTGGTATTCCCCAGTTCTCTACATTTCTGCTTCTGAGCATGTCTAGAAATGCCTCAGCATTAACAGATCTGAGCAGTTCAGAATGTAGCTAACACAAAAGATGTTCCTCTAAACAACTGCGGACTTGCTGAAGTAGATGCAGTCTAAGATCTATTAATGCACATGTGCAAAAGAGGGCTCCTCACAGTGGATTATTTTTTTTTTTTATCACAGGCACTGGAGTAGATAAAACTCTCCCTCCTTTTTATATTTTTTTTTAGTTTTTAGAGCAATTATTAGGGTGTGGGAGACCTAGGTCCATTTCCTTCCTGTACATAGCGTAGTGTTGAAGGGATTCTACTGCCCATTGCAGGCTTCCCTGAAAGATGCCTGAAGCACTAGCCAGAGCAGACTGGAAAACAATCCTTGCTGAAACTATCTCATTTTGCAGAAACATTCAAAATTTCTTGGCTAAAATACAAATCCTCTAAGCTAATTGTTCAGTACTCATGGGAGAAGAGGACTTGGTCTCTAGTCTGTGTTTCCAGGGCAGTATTTTATTCTGTGAAAGGTTTGCATAAGTTATTGTTATTGAAAGGGCTGAAACTGAGTCCTTTCTTTTTCCAGAGGGTTTCCTAAATACTTAACAAAAGAGGTTCCTATCCTCTCTGGATCAATAAGAGTTCAGTGTGGACTAGTTTATGGTGACTAGTGCCAACAGAAGGCGAGTACAACCCTTTTGACCCCTCCTTCACACAACGCATGTACAATAAATCCTAGACAGAAATATGAGTGTGAAACAACAGGGAGGAAGGAAACCAGCTTGTCTTTCCCATATATGAACTACTGAACTTGCTTATAGAGGAGAAAGGGGAAGAGGGGCCAGGACTGTAATGGCTTTTCATCCTCCAACAAACTCTGTTTAAAATAAATGAGTGATCACTGCTTATTTCAAGTTTGTATGGACTATTTTAAGGAGAAGGGGACACAGTATAGTGGTCAAGACCTTTATGTGACCCTGAGTTAGGCATCAAGGACATAGAGTGGAATTCAAGACATAGCCTTATTTTTTAGTATTTTCCAGCTGACTACTACTGGGATGCAATTTCTGAGACTGGAGCCCTCCTGGGGATGGCCAGTTCTCCCACTCACTGCTTAGGGAATACACGGTTGTGAGTACTGCTACACTGCCAGCTAGAAAGTAGATGTTGCAATGATGTCCATAATAGCAGCTATGCCCCTACTTTGAATCTAGTCTTTAAATCTGAATCAGGAAAGCAGTCCTGTTCACTGATATTCATATCCTTCTGGAGAAGAACACGACATCAGTGAGTGGGGAAAAAAAGCAAACTGGAAAAGTTTTGCCGTTCCTTCATTACCATTCCTAGATGTAGAGATTTATAAACAAATCCACACACACAGCTTACAAGCAGATCAGTAATTTCACATAACAATTGTTTCAGAACTCTGTCAGATAACCTAAACCTCTGGGTTACAGGCAGTATAAGCATGTTGGTGTTCTCTGAAGGTGTGCAAAGTTTTGTGCTGTTGGGGGAAATCTTGGATTACGATGGTGTTAATCTAAATATGAAGGAAGATTCTCAAGTGACAAGAATTTATACAATTGTGTCTCCATGAGCACATGTGCCTGCCGTCTGGGATCTACCTCCCATCTTATTTATGATCACTGGTAGACAAAATTCTGATTTGGCACAAAGATCAAAATTGTGTTGCAAAGTTGTTCTACATCACATTTTTAAAGGGGCATGTGAGTATAATGTGCTATGTTTCCACAGAAGTTCGGTACTAATAGCTCTCTGAACAAAAAGACTATTAAGTAGGGACACTTAGGCTAACAGCCCTGTAGTTACCAGCACTTTGCAGTGCACTGTTCAATATAATCAAGTCATCTTGGGGCTGAACATCACAAATGTACCACTTGGAGTCAGGTTTAGTAGAGGCAGATGCAATTTACAACAAGCAGCCTGTTCCTAATGACTCTGTTAAATGCTTACTAAGATGCCAAAGGCAGAAATCCTTCATCCAGCTCCCACCATCTTAAAATGGGAATGCTAACCAAGAGGGAAGCCTGGAAACATGCTGAGATGTGATATTCTGGCTGCAGTGGAGCTGTTTAAGAAGTAACAGTGATCATCTCTTTTTCCTTAGCTTAAATACTTTAATTATTATTGTTTTCAATGGGTCAAAAATCCCTAGGATCATTTCAGTAAAAGTAGGTTAGAGAGGGATATTCCATGTGAATTTATGCTGACAGACCCAAGGAGGTGATAACTTTTGGGGAGGGGCAGTGTTAATCTGCTAATACAAAACTGTTTACTCATTGAGCTGAGGCCAGAAGACTACATCTGATCATAACTGACACAGTGGCTAAGGAGGTCCAAGGGTTGGGCAAGTGCTAATGTCATGCCACCACAGAATGAAGAAAGTCAAGCAGGATAATTGATGTGACAATTGGCTAGTTAATTTATAATAATCCCGGGGTGGGGGGTGGGGGGGAACAAACAAACAAAACCCCTTGAAACCATGGAATACAACAGCAGAGGAATTAAAGAATGGAAATAGAACTACTGCTGATAAACAGGCTGTGAAGGAAGGCAGATCTTATCAGACACATTTGATTTATTCTTTGACACAAGAAGTGCAACTGATAATCTATAAAAAGTCTGATTTTCAAACACATTTGGGCCATCCAGTTTGGGGTAGTTATCCAAAGAAACAGATCCCTCAAAAAGTAATAGCTCCACCATTTCTTAAAATTCAGCTAGTCTCATCTCTAGTCTCTAAGCACTTGCTTTCAGATAACCCCTCTAATTGTTTTAAAGGCAGTTTCTCAGCAACAATTTTTCTTCATTTTATTATCCTGTATTTGACCTCAAGTTTTTTATTTTCCCTCAGAAACTTAAATGTCACACTGGCTTGTTAGTCTTTCAGCTACCGTAGTATGTCAAGTGTATGGGTATAAGATTGGATAAAAATTGACATTTTGCTAACCTATTTGTTGGGCGGTGACCAAACATTCATATTCTATTTTTAATGATTCTCCATCTATTCCTTCCCATTGTTTTTACTTCTCCTTATTCTAGTTTTCTTTTATTACAGTCTGCATTTCTTTGTTTCTTCGTGCTCAGTTTTGTATCTTTTTTTTTTCTACTTTTCTCTTGCTCTCCCTTCACCCTTCTTCCTGCTCTGTCGTGCTCCATTTTTCAGTCAGGGCAGCTCCCATTACTATAATACAGTGCAAAAAATTGCAAATGGTTTGCAACTTTATGAATATTTCAGTGTTACACCCAAACCTTGAAATGTATTACTGGAGAAGAATAAGACAGACTAAAACCAAATAGCTTTTAAAAAGCACTGCTGTAGAAACTGAAATTGTAGAACAGTGTGAACTCATAATTACCAGTTACAAACAGATAAAATAAGACTGATAGGAAGAGTTCAAGCAGCAACTTTTTGAATGTCTTATATAACCACTGAATTTTCCAGTGGCTGCACAAGAATTACATCTCACAGTGACTAGAAAAAACAAACCCAATGGGACCTTTGGGACATAAGGTCAAACATGCAAATCATGACTAGTGCAAAAGGATGATTTTCATACAGTCCAAACTACATAACACTAAACTGCTTTTGTTTTGCTTAAAGATCATGTTAGTGTCATTGTTGTCCACATGACTTTTTAAAGCTTGTCTCTCTGAAAAGGGTGAGTCTTAGAGAGCACACTGAAGTTGCAATTCCCTGGTTCATTTTTCTGGGTCAGATAACAAGGAGTAGTTTTCCTTGACTCTTCATGCTAAGCACAAATCAGTCTTAATAATTCTGGGACCTAAAGCTTCTTTACTGTTAGTTCACACAGGGCTCTGAATTCCCTATTACTAATTTTTGCATATAAAAAAACCTGGGAAAGTGAACTATTACCTTAGGGCAACTCAGCTGCTGCCTGTTTATCAGGGTGCAGCAAGGGCAGGCTGCTCCCTAAGGGAAAGCAAGACGCCAGGTTCAGCCAAGAGTTCAGATTGCCAAATCCACATGGCAATCACTATGGACAAATGTATAGCAATGAGGCAGGTCCGCAATCACACCAAGAAGTCATGTCAGCAAGTCAGGATGAAGACCAGGTCTGGAGACAGTGAGCAGGGTAAGCTGAAGTCCAGTGAGCTCCAGCCAAGCACCAGTGACAGACAACTCTGTGGTCAAAATGGAAAGTCCAGTGTGTGGGCCAGGGTCAGGATCCAGATCAGCGGAGTAGGTAGGCAGGCATGGGCATGGCTGCAATGCAGCTCGGGTGGGGACCAAGGGAGAGAGCTTCAGCGTGAGGGCAGCTGCCAAGGCTGCCTCTGGAAAGTGTAGTGTACAGAGCAGAACAGTGAGCCCTAGCAAAGAAAAAAAGGTTAAGCACTTCCAGGAAAACAGAGAACAAACAGGATAGGGCTGATTTGAAGCCTGCAGTTGACTCAAAATGTAGAGGGGAAGGAGATAAAGAAAAATGGAGAAGAGCCACGGAGCAAGAGGAAACTGCTTTCTTTCCTGTCCCCCATGAATCTTACTCATCGGAAGTGGCCGTAGACTAAGCCACATGCATAAGCAGTGTTCCACAAACAAGAAGTCAGTATCTCGTCTTTGACACAAAGATGTTCAGAAGCAGTCAGACATTGTCAACAGAGCAATAACATCTAATCATTGAGATGTCTGTCTAAGTTCACAAGGTGGGAAGTAAAAGTAATTATGGAATATGAACAAGGCTGACTTTGTGTGCAAAGGAATGTTAATTTTGCTAATTTGGCATAATTGAGGAACCACATTAAGAGCTAGTGAGATAAAAGGAGCAGCTAGAGAATCTCCTGAAGTAGATAGTTTACTTCTGTAGAAGGTTACTATTTGGTTAGTGCTGATTCAGAAAATCACAGAAAGACTTAGGCTGGAAGCGACCTCCAGAGGTCATCCAGTGCAACCCCCTGCACTAAGCAGGCCTACCTCCTAAGCTAAGTTAGGTTGTTCAGCGCCTTGCCCTGCTGGGTCTTGTAAACCTCCAAGGACAGAGAATCCACCAGCTCTCTGGTCAATCTGTTCCAGTGCTTAACCACTCTCATTATGACTTTTTTCCCCCTTCTCTTTCATTTCTGTACTTAGATACGTCTTTTGCCTACACCGACATACACATTCCCCTCTTCTCTGTCCTGACAGAGGTTTCTGCCATCCATTATGCTAAATGCAAATATGACAATGTGTATACCCAAGTACTGAGGAAATTAAATCTGTAGGAGAGGGCAGCTAAGGGATATCTTCTTATCAGCTATTGCTTTTGCAAGTCCTAGAATAGAGCTCCTTCTTCTCCCTGCACAAGAATTTTGTAGGCCACGTAAAACTGATTGCTTAAAGAAAAGTATCATTGAAAGGATTAAGAACAGCTGAGCTGAACTGCAAAAAACAATGCATTAGACCAGGTCTGTAGCAGCCATATTTACATCAATGCCTGAGTTTTAACATTTAAAGAATGACAAAATTATGATTTCTCTACTATTTCAATATGACAAAAGTGCTTTCTTCACAAGAAGAAAAAAGTTATTCAAGATGAAGGCTTTGTGATGAGAAAGAAAAATGACCTTTTAATATTTTAATTGACATAGCCAAAATCTTTCAGAAAGGCAGGACAAGGTATATTGTTTCCTCAATTTATCTAAAAAATGAAATATTTATAATCTGAAACAATTGCCTGTTTGTTACCCATCTATAGCTTATGAAGGGACAACTGCGTAAACTTAGCCCAGGCATGTTAAATATAAACAAATGGGTGAACTTTTAAACATATTTAATTTATCCACAGTAGGCAGCACCTTCTTTTCTGCTACAGCATGTTTTTCTCCTTCCCTTTCCCCCAAAATCTGCTGTCCCATTTCCCAATTCAAACAAATTAAAAAGTTGTTTAAAGTAGTATTGTAATATACTTGTGCACTGACAGGCTCGCTTGCCTGAAAAACCACAGCAGACCCACACAGAGCCAAGATCCTGCACACGCACTTCCTTGGGTAGCAGGACAAGGAAAACACATGAACATCTTGGTGTGCTGACAAACCAGCATACCTCCAGTCTGGAAGGTATGGGCAGGCACCTTTTTGGCTGGCCAGTCAGAGACATGCTTACTTTGACTGGTCAGCCAGCTAAGAATCACACTTCCTTTCTCAGCTGATGATGAGCCAAATGGCATAAATTATCCTTCACTGAAAGGTATTGTTTACCGAGCTGTATTCTACACATGGGCCATACATCATGCAGAAATGATTCTGTCAGCTGTCTGGTATAGCTCAAATCACAGCACTCTCCTGACTTTGTTCTTGTTTGAAATGGAACATTTCTTTTCAAAAGACATTATTGGTTTTATTTATTTTCTTTCAGACAAATATAAAACAGAAGTTTCTCCACAGTTGGATGTAGACTGATGCAATAAAAATTATACTGAGGGATTAGCATAAGGGTATCTGTATGTTAAACACTGCAGTGATTATCAGTCTTGCAGACATATGCGGACTGTATTTTCACAGGAACATTTCTCTAAGGATCTACTATTGTCACTGGAATAATAGTACATTTACAGCTGCTTATAAGCAGCATATGGCCAAGGTATAAGGTACATTACTTTTAATGAGGACCTTGTCTTCCTTTATTTACTAGTAAATAAAAAACCTGGTATCAGCTTATTCTAGAGGAGGGAATACTTTCAGAAATGAAGTTTTTTCCAAACTAGCTTTGCATGCACAGATGAGCTGCTTTGCCATTACTCCCAGCACATTGCCAACTACGTTGCTTCTGATATAGAAGCGTCTTGCATCTGACTAGATCAAAACGAACTCAGGGTAAAATCCTGCAAGGTCATGTATATTTGCAACTGTCTGAGCCAGGTGTCCTAGAACACTCTTGGCTACCACAATTGACTGTGGCTTGGAATCCCTTATTACAGCATACTTTGGATTTATATCCCATGTAAAACACAAGAAGCAGGTGGTGACTTCAGCCAGCTTCAGCTCTAGAATATATGCAGATTAATGCTTCCTTTTAGATCAGATGGAGCTGAAGATCCAGGAAGAAATTTGCATAAGAAAAAAACAAAGAAAGCAATGATAAAATGGAGCAGAATATTTTAGCCTATCAATAACATTTTGAGTTGGTCGTTTGAAGAGTTTCAGAAGGCTTTTTAGGCAATTCATGAATGCAGGGCCATGAGTGCACTAATAGGCCTAAATTGCCTTGACCAGCCTCACTTGGGACCTTCACCCACACAAGCTCTGCAGATTGGTCCAGGAACTCCAAGTAAGCTCAGGCTTGGTCAGTTCTAGACAGAGCTAGGTTGCTTTTGTAGGTGAAAAGCATAACTTAAATTGCTAATGCTTACAGGCTGCACATAATTGGTTGTGGATGACTGTCTGAAATTGAACTTTTGAATTCCCAGACAAGAACCTGCTAGCTGTAACTGATACAGGCTGGTTGTAAATTTTAGTAGAAACTGAACTAAACCAAAGCAGCACATTCTGAATCCTCTGGTTAATGAAGGGACATGAGACAAAAACACCTGTGCATAGACTATATAGGTGGTGAACACAGCTCTGCAGGAGAAGTCCTGCTATGACCCACCCTGCTCAGGTGTGGGGGGACTGCACCCTCGCTGGGTACCCCTACCTGCACTGCAGTCACCCTCTGCTATTGCTGGTCATCTCTCGTAGAGTAGTCCTGCTGTTGCTGTTTCTTGATGTTTCTGCCTCAGAACAACAAATCTGCCTATGCCACTGGAGACAACGAACTTTGACTAACTTGCTGTGCTCCTAGAAATCAATTTCCTGCCATCTCCAGACACAGCACAGCACACAGAAAGTCTGATATATTTTTGAGTATTGCTTTGTTTTAACCTTGATCTGGGGAGGGCATGGGTTAGAACTACTGAATTTGGGAAGAAACTTGATGTGCCTTGATGTGCCAGCATAGCAGGGGTTAGGAGAAAGACTCAAGAGTCACTAGGAACATTTTGTTAAAGCAGAGAAGAGATGGAACAAAATGAACTGGAAGAGTTTGACAATGGAATAATAGAAATGCAATAATATGTGAAAGTACAGCAGTTTTGCATCATTTATTGGCAAACACTAAGAATCTTAGCTTAAACCACCTGTAAGACAAGGGGAGAAAGAAATACCTGTGGTTAGTCAGACTGTGAACCACCATTTTGAAGAAGTTATAGAAGAGGCAAATATAATGCTAAGATGCATCAGGAAAGCTATTTCCAGTTTTCCACTTCGAATGTTATTATGTAAGAGCTTATCTAGAATATTGCCTGTAATTCTGGCCACCCGCTTCAAATTCATCCATTTTGAGTCAGATATAATTAGCAACGTAGCAGGATCTCCATTCTATTCTATTTTTTGAGAAAATACAGTGATTTGATGGGTTCAAACCTAACAAGATACAGGCTGACAAAAAATTAAAATATAGGGATAGTAAACAAGAGAAGGGAGAAGTTATTTGTGCCAGAACTTGGTTCTGTTGGTGCAAGATCACTTGAACATCAAGTGGCAATTGGTAAATTTAGTCCAATAGTTAGAAGACCCTTTTATAATAGAAAACAAATGGATGAGCACAAGAAGACTAAAGGACATTCAAAGGACATTTTAAAGAAACATCACATCCCTCAATGTATTATATATTTTTCTCTTATTTTCACAGTTCCTTTTTCATATGCATCAATTATTTTAATTCAAAGATCTTGTCTTTTTAGCTCAATATACCTTTACTTTTTCTAATCTAATGCAGCAAAATATTATTTCCCTTGCTTTATCAAAGAGAAATGGATATAATAAAGACAACATATTTTAAAACTGAGAGAATTAATATTGAATAAGGAGTATTAGTCCACTCCCTAATATAGGATCTGAAACATTCTTTTACGGTTCTACTGAATTTCTCAGACAATATTCCTCAGAAAGACAAGACATATCCAAACCTTTGGTGAAGAGAAGGGCCTCTCCATCACCTCCATCTTTATTACCAAAAAAATGCAACTGAGTAACAGACTAAAATAGAAAAAGCTTCTAATAAAAGGAAACATTTTAATATACCTTCCACTGCAGACTGTGGAGAGAACCACCTGAGAGGAAACACCTTTAAATTTCTGTGTGTTTGAGAAAGATAAAAGAAAACATCTTCTGAAACTTTGAAAATCATTAGGAGAGGAGGACTAGTGACTGAAATCTTCGATCTTCTGTTTAATGCCTCAGTAAACAGTCTATATAATAGGACAGGGTGCATGCTCAACAAGCTTGCAGATGATGCCAAGCTGGAAGGGCTTGGGAAGAGCAATCAATATTGCTTCCCCAAGAGACAGGGCTGCAATTCAGAGGCACCATGACAACTGGAAAAGTGAGCCAACAGGAAACTTGTGAAGTTCAAATTCTTTGGGGAAGAGTATGGGCAGGGAAGAATCCTAAATTTGTACATACAGTTGTGGATTCTGAACTGAGTATGACGCTTATGAAACAGTTCTTGGGGTTATAGTAACACTTTGTGAAAACATCAGCTCAGTGCTTACTGTTGGTCAAAAAAGAAAATCAAGTTTTAAGACCTGTTAGGGGAAAGAGAGAGAAAAATTCCAGTAAGCATAACCCCATTGTACAAATCCATATGAGATCTGTGTCTTGAACTCTACATGTGTTTTTAGTCCTGACTTGAAGAAAGTTGTAGGAGGGGGGGAAAAAAGTGGTAGAAAGAGAAGGAGTACCAGAATATTGCATTGATTTTGTCCATGAATAGCTAATAAAATCTGCTTATTTAGCCTATGAAGAGAGGTGACTGGGGAGAAAATATGCTAGAGACCTATAAAATCAAGCATGGCCTGCAGAGGGTAGAAAGCTATTCTCTGTCTCTTTCAGTAACAACAAGGACCAGCAAAGGAAATTACGTACAACAGTTTCAGAATAGAAAAAAAAAAAAAAAAAAAATCACAAAGGGTAGATTTAAGATACGTAGCTCCTTGCCACAAGAACTGATGAGTTTTTAGAGCTCCTGTAGGTTTAAAAAGATATTGAAAGATTTCTGGTGTGAGGAAAAAAGACACCAATGGCTATGAAACACAGAAGATGTTAATTGTGTTAGAAGAACAAAGGTGGCTAGGTGAGTATTTGGAGTATGCTTGTCTGCTCTTATACTCCACCATAAGCATCCTCCACTGATCACTGTTGGAGGTGAGATACTGTGTTAGATGGACCTCTGATCAAACACAGCTACGCTTATCTAGTTCAGCTCTCAATCCTTGACAGATCCCCTGTTGTGATCCTCTTCCATTTTAAGTGAAACCAGGAAGATTACAACCTACTTTTCCCATCCCTGCACACTCATTTTCACTCTAAGGAAGTCTAGGCATGTGTCCTGCACGTGCTACAAGAGGTGCCTAACATGGACAATCAAAGCAGCAGGAGGCAGGGGGAAACTGCAGTGTGCAAGCAAAGATTAATTCAGATGTAGTCGGTGTGCTTTAACCCTCACTCCAGAATCAAACCCTAATTCAGAAGAACATTGGAAATTTGCTTAAATGTATCGTGACTCATTGACGTAAAACGGGAAAAATAACAGCGTCTGTTTTTCCTTTGATCTTTCCATTTCGATTCTGTTTCTGTAATACTTAACACAAAGGGAACACATCATCATTGGAAACTTCTAGTGCTAGTACTGGTGTTATTACCATTATTATTAGATTGTAACTTTTAGCAATGAGGACTTATAACCTAGAGTGCTAAATGCAAGCAGCAGAGGAGAAGGCTGTAATTCAGTTCAGACAATTATTTCACAAATTAGTTCCTTTCTAGCATCCCAGGTGTAACAAATCTATTTTTCAATGTCTCTTTTATTTTAATTCCTACTATCTAAGCCTCATTCCCCTTAGGAAGGTTTAATGCCTATAAGAATGTTTCTTACAAAGACAGAAATAGTTAGGTTAAATAGCATTTTGGTATCCTTTTATAGTATATTTATCCTATTCTTGCATTAATAATGAGTTCGTTTGTCAAAGTAAGTCTTTGCTATCCTCCCTCAAGGCAATAATACAGTTCAGAAAATCAAGCTATTGCATTTTCCTTGTGGCACATACACCATGTTTAACACAAAGAAAGAATGAGATTTTTTTCTGGAAAGTTTGCCAGCTTTTGGCTTCATCACATAATTAAAAGTAAAAACTAATTTTTTAAGATAAACCCTCAAAGCTTTTAGCAAAGGAAAATATGTTAATAAATGTGATAATAAGAAATTTCATTGTAAAACTAAATGCTCAGCTTGAAAATGCATAAGGGGTAGTAAACAGCTTTTATTTTTTTTTCATGAAAACAGGCTTTTAAAAAAATTGTGCACCCCCTCAGTTTTTCTAGGATAGGTATATCTAAGTTTTTATTTGTTTTTGATTACAGTATCAATGGTTGCAGACAACAGTGTTCTGGTTTGTGGAGTAATAATGTGCTAGTGCAACAAGTATTTCAGATCAGGGAGGAACATTCTGTAGCTATATGTCATGTGATGTCTTAAAAAGATCGCAGTATGTTCACAATTCAGTGTGAAAATCCATAAGCCCTGCTTGCCTCCTGTGGAAGCAGAAACATGCCAGGAAGAATTTGCATGGACTCTGGCAAGGGATAAATACCAAGTCAGGGAAAAGAGGTTCCTTTACTTACAGTAAGTTCTGTTCCCTTCTCTTCTTGTCACCAGGTAAACACTACCAGATGCAGATGTGAGGTCTACAGAGGAAGACCACTCTGAAGCCCATTGGAGCTCTGGCCTGTGTCGTTTGGAAAATCAGGCATTTTGTGTCTACTTGCCAACATTGACTCCTGCGCTGAACAGGAGTTGTCTTGATTCGCTGAATGGAAACATGAGTTTATTGCTACTCCTGTGAGTACGTTCACGTCTGTTTCTGTATCTATCTGGAAGACTAACCCTGGATTTATACAGAAATAAGAAGAGATGGAACAGAGGTTAGGAGAAGTGAATTTCATTGTGATTGAGAGAAAATTGTAATGTACAATTCTTCATTTCTAATTCATTGTTGTTTTGCCCCATTTTTTTCCTCCAGTGATTATACTTTTCCCTAATCAAATGTGTTACCAATGTGAGAGCTAAACCTATCACTACACACAAATTCTTCAGTTACTTAGATACAGTTTTTTCTCGTTCATATTATTTGCCACATACATTCTTCAAAATCAAACTCTGTGTTTAATATTAAGATTTCCCAAACTACAAGGAAATTCTGAACCTGGAAAAGGCATTTTGCACTTTCCAGGTAGTGAAAATCCTACTCATTTCTGCTAAACTTGAAGACTTTGGATTCCATTTTTTTCCTTTTCAAATTAAAAATACACATTTGTAAAGATGGGAACATAAAAATAACTGAAGATAACAATCCTCAAATCTAAATCATAAAAATATGCGTTGCTTTTGAGAACTAACTACAAATCAAGAAAAATATTCTCTCTTCAAGAACATACAGCACTATCATCAGCTGTCAGCAACACAAGAGGCTTTCATCTTTTAATGCTTTTAAACATTATATCCAGTCCTGCAGTGTTTAATCACTCCTTTCTCATAAAATAGGTTGGTATTTTTTAGAGACATCACAGCCATCTGCAGTCTTGTGTCCCAAGAAAAGACATAGAAGAAGTAGGTGTACAAACCCTTCCTCTTTTGTCCATTTGAAAGCATCTGCAGGACTCTGAGATTTTTATCTGAGCAAGGATGAAAAAGTTCTAAGGGCAAAGTTACTTCAGAATTACTATAATGGCAAAAGGACTATTATGAAAATTGGAGCTAACTGCTCCATATTTTCTAAGAAAATAACTCTTAAAAAACACTTCAGTGTTTTTTTTATGTACCTCTCAAGTCCCTTTGAGGTGCTAATTAAATCTAGGACATCAGAGCTACCCAGATCTGCATCTTATTACCAGGAGAGCAACACAACAGTTAAAAACAATTTAAAAGACCCCCCAAAATATGTGATATTATCTACCTATCCAGAATACATTCTGACTTCCCTTCAAGGAAGCAGTAATTTCCTTCTAATCCATGCAAGACACTGGGCAGCTTCAAAAAATGACTGCACAACACAACTGAACAGGGATTTGGATCCTGGAGTGAATCTGAGAAGCCTCAAGAGAAGCCAAAGCAGCTACACAAGATTTAAGAACTGAGTTGAATGGAAAATTGAAAATTTTTTTCCCTGAATTGCTTATGATTTTTCAACGGACGATCCTCAGGAGCAGCCAAACTTTTTAAAATCCCACTCTTGGATTGGGATCTTCCTGCTAAATGCAACACTTAATTTCATCTATATTTTATTATAGAAATATTATTACTTATATTATATGTAAATAATATAAAGATTATTATTTATATTATATAAAATATGGTCTATATTTTATTTTCCCCCACTAAGGGATCGGGAGCACAAGTAGTGTTCTCTTCTATCCTTCCAGTTGCAGGGAATGATGATGGAAGAAAGAGGAAGAGCCAGCAGATCAATACCTGGCTCTGAGCCTGGTGTCACCGGCAGAATTTTGGGTTTTTTGATCATGGGTCGGTCTACGTGACACCAGGCCTGCTGGTGACAGACAGGGTACATTGTCTCAAAGGGGAAAAGGATTTCTGCACAGGAGTTAGCAGGGCTCATTGAAAGAGCTTTAAACCAGATTTGAAGGCAGAAAGGGATAAAACCAGGCTCACTAGAGACAAATCTGCAGGAGGCGTGGCAATGTTTAAGGGATGGTGTGCTAGCAAGGTCCTTTGGTCTGCTGTCTCAGTAGAGGTAGGGGATGGAGATCCATGTAGCAGCAAAGATGCAAGGGCTATGGATGTGTTAGAAACCACAGAAGCACCTGAAAATGGTCTCGTAGGAATTAGGGCTTGTGCCCCCAAAAAGGTGGTGGGATCAATAGCCTGATTGAAGTGAATCTACACCAATGCGAGCAGCATGGGCAACAAACAGGAGGACCTGGAAGCCATGGTGCAACGGGAAAACTATGGTATAGTTGCCATCACAGAAACATGGTGGGATGACTTGCACAACTGGAGTGCTGCAATGGATGGCTATAAACTCTTCAGAAGGGATAGGCAAGGAAGGAGAGGCAGTGGGGTAGCCCTGTATGTTAGGGAGTGTTTTGACTGTCTAGAGCTTAATGATGGTGATGATAGGTTTGAGTGTTTATGGGTAAGAATCAGGGGGAAGGCCAACAAGGCAGATATCATGGTGGGAGTCTGTTATAGACCACCCAACCAGGATGAAGAGGCAGACAAAATATTCTATAAGCAGCTGGGAGAAGTCTCACAATCGCTAGCCCTTGTTCTCGTGGGGGACTTCAACTTACCAGACATCTGCTGGAAATATAATACAGCAGAGAGGAAACAGTCTAGGAGGCTCCTGGAGTGTGTGCAAGACAACTTCCTGACACAGTTGGTGAGTGAGCCAACTAGGGAAGGCACCCTGCTGGACGTGTTGTTTGTGAACAGAGAAGGACTTGTGGGTGATGTGATGGTTGGAGGCCGCCTTGGGCACAGCAATCATGAAACTACAGAGTTTTTGATTCTTGGAGAAGTAAGGAGGGCGGTCAGCAGAACTGCTACCTTGGACTTCCAGAGGGCAGACTTTGGCCTGTTTAGGAGCCTGGTTGACTGAGTCTCTTGGGAGGCAGTCCTGAAGGGCAAAGGAGTCCAGGAAGGCTGGTCATTCTTCAAGAAGGAAATCTTAAAAGCACAAGAGCAGGCTGTCCCCATGTGCCGAAAGATGAGTCGGCGAGGAATACAACTGGCCTGGCTGAACAGAGAGCTTTGGCTGGAACTCAGGAAAAAAGGAAAGTTTATGACCTTTGGAAGAAGGGGCAGGCAACTCAGGAGGACTAGAAGGATGTCATGAGGTAATGCAGGGAGAAAATTAGAAGGGCCAAAGACCAACTAGAACTTACTCTGGCTACTGCTGTAAAAGGTAATAAAAAATGTCTCTATAAATACATTAGCAACAAAAGGAAGGCTAAGGAGAATCTCCATCCTTTATTGGATGCGGAGGGGGGGAAACATAGTGACAAAGGATGAGGAAAAGGCTGAGGTACTTAATGCCTTCTTTGCCTCAGTCTTTAATAGTAAGACCAGTTGTTCTCCAGGTATCCAGCCCCCTGAGCTGGAAAACAGGGATGGGGAGGAGAACAAAGCCCTCATAATCCAAGGGGAAATGGTTAGCAACCTGCTACACCACTTAGACACACACAAGTCTATGGGGCCAGATGAGATCCACCCAAGGGTATGGAGGGAGCTGGCGGAAGTGCTCACCAACCCGTTTTCCATAATTTATCAGCAGTCCTGGCTAACTGGGGAGATCTCAGTTGACTGGAGGTTAACAAATGTGACGCCCATCTACAAGAAAGGCTGGAAGGACGATCCAGGGAACTACAGGCCTGTCAGTCTGACCTCGGTGCCGGGGAAGGTTATGGAGTAGATCATCTTGAGTGCCATCACGCAGCACGTACAGGACAACCAGGTGATCAGGCCCAGTCAGCATGGGTTTATGAATGACAAATCCTGCTTGACTAACCTGATGTCCTTCTATGATGAGGTGACCCGCTTAGTGGATGAGGGAAAGGCTGTGGATGTTGTCTACCTGGACTTTAGCAAAGCCTTTGACACCGTTTCCCACAACATTCTCCTGGAGAAACTAGCTGCTCATGGCTTGGAGAGGCGTACGCTTCACTGGGTAAAAAATTGGCTGGGTAGCCAGGCCCAAAGCGTTGTGGTGAATGGATCCAGTTGGCAGCCGGTCACAAGTGTTGTTCCCCAGAGCACAGTATTGGGGCCAATTCTGTTTAATATCTTTATCAATGATCTGGACGAGGGGATCGAGTGCACCCTCAGTAAGTTTGCAGATGACACCAAGTTGGGTGGGAGTGTTGATCTGCTTGAGGGTGGGAAGGCTTTGCAGAGGGATCTGGACAGGCTAGATCGATGGGCCGAGGCCAATTGCATGAGGTTCAACAAGACTACGTGTCAGGTCCTGCACTTGGGTCACAACAACCCCATGCAACACTACAGGCTTGGGGAAGAGTGGCTGGAAAGCTGCCCGGCAGAAAAGGACTTGGGGGTGCTGGTCAACAGCCACCTGAACATGAGCCGGCAGTGTGCCCAGGTGGCCAAGAAGGCCAACGGCATCCTGGCTTGTATCAGAAACAGTGTGGCCAGCAGGAGTAGGGAAACAATTGTCTCCCTGTACTCGGCACTGGTGAGGCTGCACCTCGAATACTGTGTTCAGTTTTGGGCCTCTCACTACAAGAAGGACATTGAGGTGCTGGAGCGTGTCCAGAAAAGGGCAACAAAGCTGGTGAGGGATCTGGAGAACAAGTCTTATGAGGAGTGGCTGAGGGAGCTGGGGTTGTTTAGCCTGGAGAAAAGGAGGCTGAGGGGAGACCTTATCACCCTCTACAACTACCTGAAAGGAGGCTGTAGTGAGGTGGGTGTTGGTCTCTTTTCCCAAGTAACAAGCAATAGGACAAGAGGAAATGGCCTTAAGTTGCGCCAGGGGAGGTTTAGATTGGACATTAGGAAAAATTTCTTCACTGAAAGGGTTGTCAAGCATTGGAAGAGGCTGCCCAGGGAAGTGGTTGAGTCACTGGAAGTATTTAAAAGATGTGTGGAGGTGGCTCTTAAGGACATGGTTGGACTTGGCAGTGTTAGGGTAATGGTTGGACTCGATGATCTCAGAGATCCTTTCCAAACTGAATGATTCTATGATTTTATGATTCTATAAAGGAGTAGTTTTTTTCAAAACTGGTTGTCAAAAGTGTATTTTCATTTTTATATCCAGCCTCCTCATTCTATTTGCATAAAAGTTAAAGAGCAGCCCCTGCTTGGTGCACAACAGCTCATAAACCTACACAGGCAAGAGGTATGCCATACATGCTCATTTTCTAAAGCATTCTTTTAATGTCCAACTGCATGGCAAGTGGCAGAGAGGAGCCACCTCAGCTCCTGCCTCTCGCTGTCAGAAACTGTACACCTTCCCCAAGCATGGATCAGGATCCCATAGTCTCTAAGAATTCAGGAGCAATCTGATCTAACATAACATGTAAATTAATCCTGCTTTTAGTAGCAGGTTGGACAAGGTGACCTCCCAAGCTCCCTTCCAGCCTCTGTTATTCTATGATAATATTCTTCCTGCCCTTCCCACCAGACTGCTTCCCCAACTAAAAGCTCAGCCCCACACTGCCACACCTACTCTCCTACCACCTATTCCCTACTGCTGAAAACCAACACCTTATCTCTGTTCTTCTCCCCACCCCAGCCAAGACTTCCAGTCTTTCCCCTGCCTAGCACATACATTGTCTCACCAGCTTCATTTTGTCGCTCTTTTACACTATTTCTGTCCCATTCCTAAACATTGAACTACTGAGAAGGGACGCCCTGACATCTGGCTGGGCTCACGCAGGGACTGTGAAACACAGCAAAATAGATTCAATGGCTGAAAACCAAGAACACCAAGTACCTGACAATCACCTGGTTAAGGTAACCTGCATGAGTCATCTACCTGCACAGAAGCACTCCTTCCTGGGATCAGAGACCCTACATAAGCAGCCAGGATCTGTTGCTATTAGACACTCATAGTAGCCGCAGACTGGGAAATTTTTAAGAGATGGTGAGAAACACAAAATATTTTCGGGATAGTAAAATCTCACCCTGGAAATCACTCTATTTTTCTTCACCTTTCTTTTTTATATACTCTGATATATTTTATTTTGGTTTAGCATTTTAAATCTTCCTAGGGCTTTATTTTTAGGATATTATCACGGTTCCCGCAACTTCCCTAAAATCCTTAGTGAAGCATGACTGATGTTTTTCCTCATTAATGGTTACCAGGCATGTACACATGGGAAAAACTCCTGCCTGATGCTCACAAAGTCATGCATATCATTCACATGATCCCCAGCAATGTCAGGCCTTATCAAACTTCAGCCACACAGTTCCCTGTGGGAGATTCCCTTAGAAATTGTACAGAAATTGGGACAATAATCTCCTCTGAACAGATTTTCCGTCATTTATATATCTGTGATACAAGGTCAGATATGGCTTTTAATCTTCAAGCAGTTTGTCTTAACTCATGGGATTCCACAACTGTGAGCCCTTTCTCTCTACTGCATCACTTCTTTAATATTTGAAGCCCAAAATCCTTTTGAAGTTAGGATGCTTTTAGTTCTGCCTTTGCTTATCAAGGGACCTCATTAGTGTCAGTCTTCTAAGTTATCAACAGGCGAAGAGAAGCTCCACATGACTATACTTTTTGACACACTGCATTGTACGTTCATTATATAACTAAGATGCTTCCTAGCTTGAACCAATATGATTACAGAATCTTTAATTTGGCACAGTCGTATTCAAAACATAACTTAAAGCCTTGCATGCTGTCCTAAAATTCTTAGCACAAAGAAGAAGGGGAAGCATGTCGTTTCCTCTGTGCTTTCACATGAGTTAGAGTCCAACACAAAAAGCAAGCAGCAGAAGTAGAGAATGGCCAAGTCTCTGGAGGGATAGGTCCAAATCCACACTCCTTTTACCACCCCATCCTGCCTTGTGTACCCTCAGAAGTACAAAAAGAAGAGTCTGATCAATTATGTACCTTGAAACAGAATCTAATTTTGTATAACTGCCCTCTGCCACCAGGTAGGCTCAGGTGTGGCAATCACTGACCTCTAGCAGTTCTTCACAAGAAGAGTAGAAACTCTCACGTTTTTAATCAGACATCCATGTTTCTGTGGGTACTCTTCGAAAGTACCAAAAACACTGCACGGGCAGAACTTCGTCTAGTTCCTGACCCCAACCAAAGCAAAGTCTTCTCAAAACCAATAGGTTACTGAAATCACAAGTGATGCAATCACAAATTCACGTATGATAGAAAATCTTAAAAAGACTTGGACCTGTGCTGGTTTAATGCAGAAGCTTAAACATATTTTAATATAGAATGGATGAGTCTCTTGCACCTTGCTATACAACATCAGGTAAATGTGAAGAAATATTACTACTCGTAACTGAAAAAGCAATGTTCTCTATCCCCTCCAAAATTCCTTTTCACCAAAAGCAGACCAGACCCATCAAGGGCACCTGGGGCCTTTCATTGCCTTAAGCCCACTGGTGATGGCCTGCACTCTCATAGCCAGCCTGCCCCCCCCCCCCCGCCCCCAACCAACCCCAAGCCTCTCATGCCACGCCATGCCACGTTGCCATGTCCCTTTCCCAGTTCCCCATCCCAGCTCTATGTGGCCTGAAACAGTTCACTGACACACCATAGCAATTAAATCACTCTGCATCAAGGTCCCAGTGAGCCCAGACCTCTGTGAGGTCACACCTTGCTGGGAGGAGAAGCTACTGCCAGGACCCTGATAGGTCTTAATGGCCCTGACCAGCCTCACCAGAGGCCTCCACCCACACACCCTTCCCTCAGGGCCCAGGAGACTTATTTAAGCTTAGTCCTGGGCTGTCAGTGCCTGCCTGATCTCTGTTGCACAGGTACAGATCAGTCACAGCTGTGCTTGGCCATGAACCCCAAAACTCTGGCCCATGTCCTGCAGGCTGACTTCCCAGTATGGACTCAGTCCTGCCTTGTCACCATGGTCTTGTCTGATGATCGTTGGACTATGTCTGGCCTTGGTTACTATCACTGGACCTGACCTGCAGTTTGTCTTTTTGGCTTGACTTTGGCCCTGCCTCATTACCATGCATTTGCCTGAGGATCTGGACTCTTGGTTGAACTTGGCAGCCATCTGTTTTCCTTCATCACTTTGTTGGGTACTGTGGGACTGGGCATTGGCTGGAGTGGCCCCTGTTTTGCTGCCCATGTTTTCATGAGGGGGCAGCTGGCCTTTGCTGTTCCTTGACGGGTGGAAGGGTTTGTTTGTGGAAGGTGGAAGTCTTATTTGCATCGCCCTGATGAAATGTACTCTGAATGTAGAGTTCTTGGTTTTTACCTGATTTCAGGCCACTTCCTTGCCCCATCACTGCCATCTTTAATTAAGATCCGTTCCTCCAAACTACTTGAGACTAACTTCTAGTGTGGCACATCTGCAAATATTACATTTATTCAGTCAAGCCATTTACAAATACACTGACTAGGTTCCTACCTGAGGAAAAACTGTAACACCTTGCACGATACATCTCGTCCAGTTTGATGTTAAACTATGAATGTAGCTTTCCAGTAAACTGTGTCTATCCTTCAGTTCTCCACCTTTATGTTGTATTTTTTCCTTAACTTCATTTTGACAGCATCATGGAAGTTTTTTAATAAAGTCGTAACATATACTATCATATAGAAGAGCTAGCTTATTCTGAAATAATTCATTATTGAAAATGCCATGTTGTTATTTTTCACTGTGTTGCTTTATAGTTGCTTACAAAACTGTTTATCAGTTCCAGTAGCTTTTTGGGAACAAAACTCAGATTGTCTGGTGACAGCTCATCTGTGTACACCACCCCCCCCCAAAAAAAAAATAAATTGCTATATCTAGTCTTCCAGAACCTCATTCATCCATTCAACAGCTCTCAGACATAACTGGACTGATACTTTTGGACCAAATCCTCAAAGTATCAGAAGCTGAATTTCATTTGTTTATGCCTGGTTAAAATCATCTGAGTACTTTCCAACCTGTTCTCTTTCTGTTCTAGTCTGAGTCTTTGTTAGTTATATTAACCCAAGTTAAACTTTTTCTTGGAGACTAACACAGAAGAGATCTTAAACAGTCTGGCCTTCTTAACATTATTCCTTATTAGTTTTTCACTTTCCTTTACCTTTTTCTCTAGCTCTGCCTTAGCTTTTCTGACTCTGTTCATAACCTCTTGTGCTTATTCGTTCTTCTCATCTTTAGTAATTTGATTCATTTTATGCTTTCAGTAGGATTCCCGCTTCCCTATATTCTTTTATATCTTGCTATAAAACCTCCTTTTCTGGAGCTCTAAGCTTCACATCTGGCAGTGATGGCTAACGGTCAACAGCAAGCCAAGGGTGCAAGGAACTGAACTGAAATGGCACTAGCCTGGTGAAATATCTTTTGCAACAACTCTATTCCTCAGACATTGAAGCATCCCACAGAAGACCAGTCCACAGCTTCAGTGTAAGTCCAGAGCTTTCCTAAAAGCAACCTTTTTAAAAATTTGGAGAGAAATGTTAGAAATAATCAGACCTGAGTTTAAAAGAAAATCACAAGTTTTTGTTTTTTTTAAAAAACTCTGTATTTTAGAAAAGCATCATAGAACGCAGAAAAGCAGAGTATTTTCTTCCCTGTCTTTATAAAACTCCCTTTTACCTATTTATGTTTAAACTGAAAGTTCAAACTACTTGGGTATCTTTCGGTTTAGAAGAATTGCCTATCTGATGTTCAGATTTCATTTATTCCATGACTCGCCCAGTTCTGAATCACCAAAATAATTTCCTAGATTGTTTTTACACAGAAACAAAATTTGATCAATGAATAATTATTACTCATAGGGTGTTACATGCTTCAGTGTTATGAATTGTGATTTTTTCTTTTTTGTTTGTTGGTTTAGAGCTGAGCCTAACAGTACAACCTATCCATCTACGAGTAACGCTCAGAATATCTGGTAGTGCTAACGGTACTACAAGTTCTTTAAAACAATCTACTGCCTTATCCTTTCCTCTGGCCCTGAGTCACATTCTTTCGGTTAGACACTGCTCTGCATGAGACATGTTTATACTTTGTTCTGGCTAGATAAACTTTCTATAACAAAGGCTCAACATTAAACTCTAGCTAATATTTGCTAAAATACTTATCACAGTTAAGGTGTGGCTACACACGATGCTGATTAAACAGCTCTTCAAAAAGTACCCACAGTTTTCAGGAGCCTAAGTACAATATATACCACACAGTTCTGACTAGTACTTTCAGCTTTAATAAGGGAGGCATACCACTTGCACAAAGAATGTGGGGGTTTGGGTTTTTTTTCTAGATTGGCCTTTTTTCCATTCTTATAAAGGACTGTTGTGGTTTAACCCCAACCAGCAACTAAGCCCCACGCAGCTGCTCGCTCACTCCCGGCCAGTGGGATGGGGGAGAGAATCAGAAGCTCTAAGCTTCACATCTGGCAGTGATGGCTAACGGTCAACAGCAAGCCAAGGGTGCAAGGAACTGAACTGAAATGGCACTAGTCTGGTGAAATATCTTTTGCAACAACTCTGTTCCTCAGGCATTGAAGCCTGAGGAAACTCGTGGGTTGAGACAAGGACAATTTAGGTAAAGCAAAAGCTGCACACACAATCAAAAGCAAAACAAGGAATTAATTCACTACTTCCATCGGCAGGCAGGAGTTCAGCCATCTCCAGGAAAGCAGGGCTCCGTCACGCATAACGGTTACTTGGAAAGACAAAACACCATCACTCAGAACGTCCCCCTTCCTTCTTCCCCCAGCTTTATATGCTGAGTATGACATCATATGGTGTGGGTTATCCCTTTGGACAGTTGGGGTCAGCTGTCCCGGCTGTGCCCCCTCTCAACTTCTTGGCACCTCCAGCCTGCTCGCTGGTGGGGTGGGGTGAGAAGCAGAAGAGGCCTTGACTCTGTGTAAGCACTGCTCAGCAGTAACTAAAACACCCCTGTGTTATCAACACTGTTTTCAGCATAAATACAAAACATTATAGCCTCATACTATCTACTATAAAGAAAATTAACTCTATCCCAGACAAAACGAGCACAAGAATATATAATAGCTATGTATACAGATATTTCAACCTTTTTGGCAAGTGATAATATCTCTAGCAATGTTATCTTTTCCTATGTTCTGCCCATTTCTCCATAGTGGCCTGGGTATTAAGTACAACACTCATTGTCATTACTGAAATTCAGGGTCCAAGTGCCAAGGTAGAGTTAAATGATGATTCTTCAACCCAAACAGGCATACAGTGCCTAAAACAGGTCCTAAACCTGAAATCTATAACGTTTGATATGCAGCAGGAACATTCTGCTTTTGTCTTCAATTTTTATGACTGAAGCTATTGGAACAACTTATTTAGCAAAACTGACACTGGAAACAAATCAGAGGCTTAGACCATATAAAGGAAGAGAAACAACAAAAGGTCTTTTTTTGAAACTGGGACTTGTTGTGTAAGGAGTTGTGAAATTCAATACAGGATAACTAACAGCTGAATGATAATTATGATGTCAGTTATACAGTCATAGTAGTGGAGAGCAGGTTTACACCTCTTTCAAATAATCATTTTTAGTATATTAATTATGCAAAAGACTGTATGCAAATGGAATTTCAATTCCTAAAATGTCAAATAGCAAGAAATCATTTGGGGAACCAAATAATGACTTCTTTGTAAATGTCAAATTATTAAAAATGACACAACATTTTTCAGAAACCTTCTACTAAGCAAATCACTTAACCAGATAAAGATACTGGTTCAGGAAAAAAAAGTCACCCAACTGCTAGTTACAAATAGATAATTGCTAGCAAAATATGCTGCTTTTCGTACACCAAATGTTTTGACTATTCGTGCTGAAGGCAGTGTATGTTCATTCAGAGAAAGACCATTTGGAAGAAGTAGTGATGTGAGAAAAAAATATCATACTTTTGACTTCACAGTCTACTGTAATGCTGTTCTGATGGGAAAACAAGAAGAGTTGTCACCAAAATAATGTTTTGACATTAAACAGAATGAGCTCACTAGACTGTATCAAAGAGTCAGTTCTGGTTTTATTTATTCCATATCACCTTAAAACAGATATTGTGTATACTTACAGAATTTAATTCAATAAACTAAGTAGTCTCATGGAAGTTTTCATCTTCACTGCCTAAGTGTAGTTCTCTTTATGGAGTTCTTGAATTTCTCTTGAACTTTAATCTTCCACGTCATACAATATTGGCAATGGAGACTATCCAGATTATGGTATGAGCATGAAGGGGCACAAAGGAGAGCAAAATAAAATCATCCAACATTTATTCCATTGCTCTTTGTTCTTAAGCAGTGAAAGGCAGATGAATCTCTGTTGAAAAGTTGCTGTGTAGAAGTTTTCATTGACTTTTGCACGTTCATGATAGACCATTAAGAGGAAGGATATTTTGCCATTTTTATGTACATGATTTGATTTTAATGGATAAGGTTAAGAATTTCAGAATCTGAACTACACGTATACAGAAAGGCATTATTTGTCTCATCTGTTGCATCAGCTCATTCATTTATTTTAAAGAAACATGGAAAGGAAACCTGCTAAACAGAAACTGAGGAAAGATACCACTCTAGATATCAACAGAAATGTATTTGTTTAATATATTTTCTTTTCCTGTGTTAGTTTGTCTACCAAATTTCAGATTAAAAATGTCATTTGTTTTGCAATGTGATTATATTTGGATTAACTGTAATATGACTCAAGTATCAGAAGTTACTGACTCAAGTATCACAGTTATAGATATACAGAGGGACTCTGAAAATGTCACATAATCTACTCCCTACCTTTTAGCAGATCAAGTGTACCTAAGTAGTTTGTACAGATACTTGTCTAACCTTTCCTTATTAACTTACAGTGAAAGAGATTCCTACACTTTGCTACAGTCCTGGTACAAGCTGGTTGTACTATCTTAATAATGAGATAGTTTTACCTCTATGTAATCTTAGTTTTTCCCCTCGTAACTTGATTTCCTTTGATCATTTCCCAAGGAGATATTTATACCCTTATGAAAAACATAGTTTCCATAACCATAGAAGAAAACTCTTGTGATCTCTTGTCGTGGTTTAAGCCCAGCCGGCAACTAAGCCCCACACAGCCGCTCGCTCACTCTCCCCCGAGTGGGACAGGGGAGAGAATCGGAAGGGTAAAAGTGAGAAAACTCGTGGGTTGAGATAAAAACAGTTTAATAGGGAAAGCAAAAGCCGCGCACGCAAGCAAAGCAAAGCAAGGAATTCATTCACTACTTCCCATGGGCAGACAGGTGTTCAGCCATCTCCAGGAAAGCAGGGCTCCAT
>JASVER010000129.1:989188-1327591 GCA_030449065.1 Oceanodroma leucorhoa | reverse complement strand
TGGTATGGAATACCCCATTGGCCAGCTGGCCTAGCTGTCCCGGCTATGCTCCCTCCCAGCTTCTTGTGCACCTCACAGAGCATGTGAGCTGAAAAGTCCTTGAGAAAGTAGACTACCTAGCAACAACTAAAAACATTAGTGTGTTATCAACATTCTTCTTACACTAAATCCAAAACACAGCACTATATCAACTACTAGAAAGAAAATTAATTCCACCCCAGCCAAAACCAGGACATCTCTCTCCTTGTCATGCCCTCCCCCAACAAAGGAACAAATCCAGTTTATTTTGTCTTCTTGGTCTTGCACCTGAGGTACATTTGTGTGAAAAAGAGTTTTAAACCTAGGCATGGAACTTCAACTCCGATTCTCCCAATACTGAACAGACCAGAAGATAAGTGGGTTCTGACGTCAACACAGCTTTCAGCCTTGGAGGAATTGCTCTGAAAGGCAGAGAAGCCCCCCAGTGAGACCAGTGACATATATTGCGCCTCTGGAGCTCTAAGCCCAATGCTAAAATGGTGATGACTGAGAATTCTAGCAGAATTTTGGCACTAGCATGCCTTCATGGCACTTACCTGGCTGCTACAGAGTTTTTGATGTCAACTGTGAGAGGGAGAGGACCCCAAAAGACTCTGAAGGTGTTGATATTCCCTGGTGGAGGTCTTTTGGGATGCCCAGCAATGAGAATCTCAGAGCAGTGCTAGAGACTTCTGGACTCATCTAGGCAGTGATTCTGGGAATAAGGGTGTCCACACAAGTGCCAAGCTCAGAGACATAGTGTTTCTGAAGTTTTACACTCCCCTTTTAAATCAGAGACTTAAGATATAACTGGTGTAAACTCATTAAGATGTTTATTGATTAATGAATACAACATGAGGAAATTGGAAAAGAAGAGCAAATTATCAATAATCAAATTAGCAAAATAGCATACTGCTAATATTAATTCATTATTATGATTGTGCAGGCTATTATGTACTGCTATGAAGCTGTTAACTATTGTTCTTAAATCTAATGAATCAGATAAAGAGCCCCTATTGAATTAAAATTCTATAAGTATGAAGGTGCAAGTCTATTTCTCCCCATAGCAAGTCATATAGCCATAGACCTGATGGAGAGCCCAGTCGGTTGTCCCAGTGAACTTGGTATTTGCCTGGTGAACTTGATATTTGCCAGTCAGATTCACTATCGTTTGCAGGCATCCACATTGCTACTGTCAGAGAGTTGCCCTATGTTTGTCTTCTGATTATTTCATCCCTTATACTCCATTTTTTCTGAATTAGATGGACCTTCTCACATCTCTTCCATGTCTTTTTCTCCATCCAAACTCCTCACAAATTAACAACCTGTCCCTAATTACTATTTTTTCATATTGGTTTCAGTTTTGCTACATTCATACTCAAATTTGACATTTCTGGGGTAGCTATCACTATTGCAGCAGATAATAATAGAAAATAGGGGAAGATATTACTACTACTACTATTACTACTACTACTACTAAAAATGGAAGGTGATAAAACAAAGATTCAGTAGTGCATGGCAAAAGAAGATAGGTTAGATAAAGATGAGAGAGGATTTTGAAACAGAAGATGGGTGGATAGGTGAGAAAGGAGCAATGAATTTGCAAAGAATTGAAGGCTGGAACTCCTCAGTAAATATGAAGGCACACATGATATTTGACCTTTTATATTGCCTGAAAATCCTTTCAGGGTGTTGCATGAGCTCTTGATGGTTAAATGGTTGGTATGCTCTGGAGTAGTTCAGCTCAGTGTGATCAACATATTGGTTTGGATCTTTATCCCTCTTCAGGAGATGGAGACTGCTTGGTAAGCACTTGGAAAGGATCTTCCAATTTTAGATTGCTCTGAAAGGCATCTAGTCTGGGTCTATGAAAAATGCACTGTGAACAGAACCAATGCAAGCTAGGTGAGGACTACTGGGTGGTTTGCTCAGAGAACATTCTCCTGTTCTGAGCCAAAATGCTAATGTAGATCCAGGCTCCATCAGCTCACACCACAGGCAGCCTGGTCAGAGCATCTAACCAGGGATCCCTTCTGAAAGCAAAAGTCTTCGATCAAGATGCAAGTGTTCCTAAAGTCAACAATCCTAGTCAGAAGATAGGATGACAATAATGCCTGTTCCATTCTGGATGGCTGCCTGTGGACTTATGAGCTGAACATGTATCTTATTGTTGCAAGCAAGGATATAAAGGAGAATGTATTATCATAGAATCACAGAATAGTTTGTGTTGGAAGGGACCTCCAAAGATCATCTAGTCCAACCCCCCTGCAATGAACAGGGATATCTTCAACTAGATCAGGTTGCTCAGAGCCCCGTCCGACCTGACCTTGAATGTTCCCAGGGATGGGGCATCTACCACCTCTCTGGGCAACCTGTTCCAGTCTTTCACCACCTTCACTGTAAAAAATTTCTTCCTTATATGTAGTATAAATCTACCCTCTTTTAGTTTAAAACCATTCCCCCTTGTCCTATCAAAACAGGCCCTGCTAAAAAGTTTGTCCCGATCTTTCTTATAAGCCCCCTTTAAGTACTGAAAGGCCACAATAAGGTCTCCCTGGAGCYTTCTTTTCTCCAGGCTGAACAGACCCAACTCTCTCAGCCTTTCCTCACAGGAGAGGTGTTCCATCCCTCTGATAATTTTTGTGGCCCTCCTCTGGACCCGCTCCAACAGGTCCATGTCTTTCCTGTGCTGAGGGCTCCAGAGCTGGATGCAGTACTCCAGGTAGGTTCTCACCAGAGAGGAGTAGAGGGGCAGAATCACTTCCCTCAACCTGTCGGCCACACTTCTTTTGATGCAGCCCAGGATACGATTGGCTTTCTGGGCTGCGAGCGCACATTGCCGGCTCAAGTCCAGCTTTTTATCCACCAGTACCCACAAGTCCTTCTCGGCAGGGCTGCTCTCAATCCCTTCATCCCCCAGACTGTATTGATGCTGGGGGTTGCCCCGACCCAGGTGCAGGACCTTGCACTTGGCCTTGTTGAACCTCATGAGGTTCACACGGGCCCACTTCTCAAGCTTGTCTGGGTCCCTCTGAATGGCATCCCATCCCTCATGCATGTCAACCGCACCACTCAGCTTGGTGTCGTCTGCAAACTTGCTGAGGATGCACTTGATCCCACTGTCTATGTCACTGATGAAGATATTAAACAGTACTGGTCCCAATACGGACTGCTGAGGGACACCACTTGTCACTGATCTCTATCTGAACATTGAGCCGTTGACCACTACCCTCTGGATACAACCATCCATTATCATGTGATAGACTGTAGTGTTAGGAACAGGGGTAGAAAAAAGATTAGGAAACTCTAGCATTTTGTATGGATAATGAGAACTTTGCCCTGAGGAAGCAGATAATCAAACATTAAAACCTAAGATTTCCTTTCATGCCATTGTAAACTCTATGTGCATGTTTATCTTCCACTTTAAAAAGCTATCTTCTTTGTTTCCTGTTTTTCCTGAGTTTCGTTCTTGATCAGAGAACACATACATGGAGATTTCCTTACTACTTTATCCCTTTGTTTAACATTTATATTGTACGGTTTTATTAGCACAATCCTATCTTCAGAGTGCCTCTTTCAACTTCAGCTTTCTGAAGATCTTCCAGAAAACCTCATCTACCATATTAGGAGAGATGCCAAGTGCATAGTCTTCATAATACCTATGAAACTCTTTTTGTTCTATGAGCACTGTACAAGGATTTCCTGTCTACTCATAAGTGGAAAAAAGAGTGAGTGAAAGTAACTGGAGCAAGAGTTGCTGGATGGTTTTATGAGGTAACTTCTAGGTGAGCTTAGCACACTCTTCCGGTCCCAAGGAATATACAACCTCAATAGTCAAGACATAAAGAATGATCAGATTGAAATTAGAAGATGCGATAACAAGCAGAGATACCAGGTGTACATATTATTATCATGCTATTATCATCATATTATATAGCTTATTATGACCCTCTGCACACAACACATGCCCATTCTACATACATCCTCAGCAGAAAGCTCTAAGACCCCAGAATAACTGACAGAAAAATTATTGTTTCATTATTTTGGGTGAGCTGTAAAGTCACACTGAATCTTAAACACCTTAAAATGTCTCAAGCTGAAAGATGGGCAAAATAGAGGCCAGCGTAGCTGCATGCTTTGTATTAACCTGGATTGAACTAGGAATGCGTCACAACCAAGAAAATCTCCCTGCCAATGAACAGGAAAGTAACAGGGAAGCTTCTCATGGATTTTTTTGAACATAACGCTGAGCAGGCCAGCTAAAACAAAAGAACTGTGCTCACATGGACTGTGTAGAACATACAAATGCTCAACACGAAGTACATAGCTTTGTAGATAAGCCTGTGAGTGAGTAGGTGCAAAAGCCTGTGCAACAAATACTAAGCTAGGACTTAATCCAAGAGTTCTGCAATATGGAGGTGCTCAGTTCACACCAGTGGGGAGTAGCCATTGACAGGATAGACATGAGCTGTTTGGATCAATTATTGGAAGAGGAATTGCTCCCTCAAAGAGATCATAAGGACATAATAGATGTAGTCTTTGTCTGCTTATACTTCAGGCTTCATATTACTCATCCTGTTCCTGCTCTTCTCTCCACTGTCTCTTACTTTTTTTGGTTGTTTGGGGTTTTTTTCCACTCAGAGCAACATCCTTGTCGCATCAGTCTATTGTTGCCCAGTCTCTTCCATCCTGGCCTCCACTTATCTCTGCACCCTGGCCACCTCATCTCCCTAGGTTATTTTCATGAGTTTTGGTTTTTTTTCTCCTGTGTTCCTTTTCTCATTCTCTTTCTCCAGCCCACATCCATTTCTTTCTCATTCTTTCCACATTTTCTGCCTTCCCTCTTGCTCATATAAGAATTCCTGCTCCCCTTAATTAAGCACTAGAAATTCTAGGGCGAGGAGAGGTCAGTAGGGAGGGTGAAGCCCCCACCCACCCCCTCTCCTGGAATTAAGGAATTCCTCTCCCAGGAATTAAGTGCAATTGCAGAGAAAGGGTGTGCAATACTAGCTTACATTTTGCTAGAATTTTGTTGATGCTGTTGGTTATATGCTTTTTACTCATTGTATAGCTTGGAAACTTGAATCATACTGCTAAAGTATAGAGGAATCAAAGCTATGGATTCTGACAAGAAGATATATGCTTTTTCAATATCTAAACATGGCAATAAAGAATAAGGTGTAAATATTGATTTTGTATATTGCTATCATTCTTTACTTAGGAGTGTTCCCTGAGACAGTGATGTCAGTGGTCAGTGGTATTACAGTGGTACAATGGTTATTGCTGTAGCATGGACTGTAGCTGACCTGGGACTGAGACAGCCATTAACATGCTTTGAAATAAAATCATTAGATATATAACCAGAGCTAAATTTAGACAATTATGTTTATAAGCAAGCTTGAGGAATAAGTCTGTGTCATGGTTTAACCCCTGCTGGCAATTAAACACCACACAGCCACTTGCTCACTCCCCCCAGGGTGGGATGGGGGAGAGAATCAGAAGAGTAAAAGTGAGGAAACTTGTGGGTTGAGATAAGGACAATTTAATAGGGAAAGCAAAAACTGCGCATGCAAGCAAAGCAAAACAAGGAATTCATTTACTGCTTCCCATGGGCAGGCAGGTGTTCAGCCATCCCCAGGAAAGCAGGGCTCCATCACACGTAACGGTTACTTGGGAAGACAAACACCATCACTCCAAACATTCCCCCCTTCCTCCTTCTTCCCCCAGCTTTACATGCTGAGCATGACGTTGTGTGGTATGGGATATCCCTTTGGTCATTTGGGGTCAGCTGTCACGGTTGTGTCCCCTCCCAACTCCTTGGGCACCTCCAGCCTACTCGCTGGTGGGGTGGTTTGAGAAGCAGAAGAGGCCTTGACTCCGTGTAAGCACTGCTCAGCAGGAACTAGAACATCCCTGTATTATCAACACTGTTTTCAGCACAAATCCAAAACATAGCCCCATGCTAGTTACTGTAAAGAAAGTTAACTCTATCTTAGCCAAAACCAGCATAGTCTGGTAGAAGGACAGTTTAGCAGACTTTTCCTTATGATCCAATAAACTACTACTGCATTTTACCGCAAAATGGTATCTTGGAGCACAGCTACATAGGGATAAAAAACATACCGTATGTCAGGATCCAACCCAGCAGTAGATCTTTACCTCTTCTGGTCTAGATTATACTTCTATTTTTTTCTCTTTTTTTCACACTGAAATGAGAAGCATGTTTGCACTAGGTAATTAAGAATCCAATATTTGGATTCTTAATCCTCCAGCAGGAGGGAAGAATGTGGTTGTTGTTCAGAAATATAACAGAGATAAGAGCTAGTTTTTTATGCCAGGGACACAGATGCCCAAGTTAGGTTTATACTCTGTAATTCGCTTTGCCACATGGCACAGCGTACACAGTTACTCTTGAGATGCCCTCGTTTTTCCAGTGGTAAAATCTGCATTCATTGGACATACATAAAGTGGGATGTACAAATGAGCACAAAATTTTGTTCTACAGCCCAAATGGCTTCTCCCCAGAACATCATAGGTAAATATTGCAACACTCAAACAACACAGTTTCCCCATGTTCACTTTAAAATTTCAGATCATGGACTGAGGAACAAAAGGCGAACGCGCAAATAGATTTAAAACAAAGAATATGAAAAGATGCCGTACCCAGCAAACTCTCTGCTGGGAGAACAACATAAACAGCAAACGCAAGTTGTAACATTGTAGCGCTGCTTATAACTGACTGTTCCCAGGTGTTTTTACATCACCACAGTTAATTAACCACTTCTGCATAGTATTTCATGATTTAACAAAGAGCTCTCTGAGATGCTTGGTAATAGCTCTTAGTATGTTAAATAGGAATAGCAGTTCCTTCTTCTTAAACCTCTGCTTTTCCAGAGAAGCGCACAAAAAAAAGTTGTCAGAAAGGGCTAGGAAATGTCAGAAAGCTTTCATCAGTCTAATGGAGCCCATAAAGGATGGCAAAATGCAAGATAATGGTGTACTTGCAAGCCTTCATCTTTAATGATGCTGAAATTTGAGACCATTTTATTTGTACTTGGAAAAGTGATATGAGTCTTCAGAGTCAGTACTGTCAACACTGCTCTTTCTCTTTAAAGCGAAGGGTTTTGTTCTTTCAAACTTGTTACACAGTGTTGTTAGGCTGAAAGTAAGGCATATTCAATGCAATTCATACAGGAACAAAATAAACAACTATGCAACATGGAGGACTTTCGCTGCAAAAATGTGAAGAACACAGGGCTGAGTTTCAGTGAAGAGACTGGGACCAGCTGGGCAGTCGTGGGCTGGGTTTGTAAATCGGTGTGGGGGCAGAGAAGATGTGTGGAAAGCAGTCGGTAACAGAAGTCTGACCCTGAAAGTCACTCGCAGAGTGAGGGACAAGGAATCAGGGAGGGATTGTGGCTGAACAATGAATTGGGAAGATCTGGAGAGGAAGAAAAGGATTAGGATCTCCCGAGAAAGAAAAACAGGATGAGGTTTTTAAGGATATGATCTGGGTCTTATATATCCTTATAAAAGGATATGTTGCTGGGCAACAAAGTTGGAAATAAAAGTGGAGGGAGGATTAGAAAGCAGGGACAAAAGGCAACATACACAGGAATGTCACAGTGCTCTCAGGTGCTGCTTCTGGTGTCCCCCACCAGGGTGTCTCTGCACAGTCCCTTTATGTTATCTTTGGTCTTTCTTGGTTGCTCCATTCAACTGGGATTAATTCATTTAATAGGCAGGTTTTTCTTCTAGGCAGATACTACTCTAGATAGGTGATCTCTCCCCATTTTAGTCCAAGTCAGGCAATTTTAACAACATGCAATCACATGGTGTTGTTAAGCAGACTATCCTGTTAGAGGACGTGTGGTCTCCTCCACAAGGTGGGTTGGGAAGCAACCACTATGGTACCAGATATTACATGGGCTGAAACAACGATAAGGCTCCTTTTCTTGTAGAAAGCCTTATATTGACAGTGTTGGCAGAGTCAGTTATATATGACTGTGACCTGTGTGTGTGACAGATGAAACTAGGGTGATGCTTTCCAGGTTGGTCTGCTGATCTCATGCTTTCCAAAAAAAAGGAAAGTTTTGTAGGATAAATTTTTCTTGGACTGCATTAAACCATGTGTGTTGTAGGGTTATGCAGCTTGGGGACCAGACAGAATCTATCCTGAAGTAAAATTCTTGAACCACAGGTAGCATAAGCACCAGCTGCTGTGGTAAATTGATCCACTTTCATTGTGCCATTTCCCATTATTCATAAAGGCAGTATGTCCAAATTTTCTGGGCATTTGATATAATGCCCTCATTTACAGAAGTCCTGAGCATTCACAGCTTCAAATGAAGTTACTGGACTCATGTATATGTTGTTATATATTCATGTATATTGTGTATAGTACATATATATATATATAAAAACAGTGCTGCATAATACAAAGTGCTCTGATATTCGGGCACAAAAGCTCAACTGGATGTGCAACATTACTGAATACTTTTGAAAAGCAGACTTTATAATATTTGTACCTTTTTAACAAAAGGGGAAAGGAAGGGAAAGTTTATTCCCTTGTTTTCTTTCTTCTTCATGTAGTATTATATAAAAAACAGAGTAGAAGCATTTAGTTATGGCCTTTGAGAGGCTGGTAGAGACGCTCCTCTCCATTTAGGACTCAAGGAGGGCTTATGCAGAGATGAAATCTGTTGTGATTCAGTCTGTCCTTACTGAGGTCATCATTCTGCTCTTGAGAGGGTAGATGACCTCGTAATCTACCTTATTGATTTCTTCCCTATCTCATTCAGGTGCAGTTTGAAACTAGTGCAAGACAAACCATTTCCATGAGTACATATTTTTCAAATATTGCCTTACACAATTAATATTCGTTATTAACTGGAGGCTCTTGTGCACAAAGTCCTCATATTCCATGCATGCAGATGCCATCACTGGAAAAGTGGCTAGGTAGGTGTTGACTCTCTTGAGAGACAAGAGGCCTTGCAGAGGGATCTAGATAGATCGGAGCAGTGGGCAATGATTAATGGGGTGAACAGAGAGTATAAGGCAGAATACACCTGTAGGTTCCAAGTCCTCTTTTTCAACCTCCAAATAATATTTTGCTGAAGACAAAGACCTCCCTGAAGAGGTTGATTTTAATACCTGGAGCAAAAATATTTTAAGTATTGGCACATGAAAAAATAACAATTCGTTTTCCTTCTCTCATGTGAGCTTTGAAGGCAATTGTTTTATTTTGCGGACTCTTTATTTTTTATTCTTTTTCATGTATATTTCCATTATGGTATAATTCAGATTAAAAAAAAAAAAAACCAAACAACACTTTGCCAGATTCTTGTGCTGCTGTTTTCTCTGAAAATCCCATTTATTTTTAGCAACTTTCAGTCTACTGTGAACAAATATGGAAGAAACTAAATGCACTGACTGAAGGCAGACTAAAAAGGACCAGGTGAAGGTAGAGAATGACCACTCATCTGCAGGCAGTATTTTCCTGAAAGAAGTATACTTCTTGTAGATACAGAAAGCTGTAAGCGAGGAGTCGTTAAAATGCTCCTAAATATTGATGTAAGGAAATGCAACAGCAAGAGGATTAAGAGACTAGCTTTAAAGCGTAAGCTTGCAGCAAGAAGGCAACTATGACTCACATATCTGGGCTGTCCTCAATGAATTTAGCACTGTAATCAACAGTAGATACATTTGTGTCTTTTCCATCAGGTAAACCAGAAAAGGTTTAGTCACATTTTCCATTCATCTGCTTTTCAAATTCTGTAAGATCAGAATGTCCCGCAGCTATTTTAGATTCAGCAGTACTTCCTCTCAGTTCATATTAAAGTAGGTTCCCAGTGACTGCCATCTGGGAACATATTTTCTGCCTTGTCTGGGCTTCTGTGTGTAACTTTTAATTAAAATGTACAGAGTAGCTGGCTAAAATCCTATGCTCCCTCGCTACATTATTAATAGAGAAATACAAATAATAGTATTGCATGTTTTAATCCCAATTTCCTAAGGAAGTTTAGTTGAGTAAGTTTTCTGTTTCTCATTCAGCCCTAAAAGCTTTTGATCCCTTTTTAAACTTGACTTGACAGGACAGTAGAGACACCAAAGACACACAGCTGCTGCAAGTATGGTGAGCCTTGAGGAGGGGTGAGAAGAGAGGAACTGGCAGCAGCTCTGTGGAGGATGCCCGGCAGGCACCGGGCAGCTGTATGTGCAGTTGGGCCTGATGGACATGGGAAAGACCAACAACCAAATATGTCAATTCCTGCTTTTCTGCTGGCCAGGGGCGACGGAGAGGACGGAGAGCACTGTCAGGGCAGCGGGCGGTGGCACCGCAGGTGGAGGAAGGGGAGGTTATGGCAGGTGTGGTGGCGGGAGGGCTGGCTGGTGGGACAGGAGAGGAATGCAGCACGCTGACTGTGGGGTATCGCAGGGGACGGGGTGCATTTCTGCAGGAAAATAGGTTTGGTTGATGTGTCACTTAAGGGACAAATATGTTTAAAAACTTTCATTTGAAAGGAAATAAGAAGTTATGTTTTATTTTAATGAAATCACTGAAAAGCTACGTAACCACCTGTGGTTTCCCTTGTTTTTTATTGATTAGGCTTCTTTCTCTAATCAAAACAGAAACCTAAACAGGAGCTTGGATTTCCACAAGTTAACTGATTTGTCATTTTGCTTGAAAAATTATTCCTAACCCTCTGAATTTTCTGCTTTTTTTCAACCAACGTGAGATCTGTTTTGTTTGTTCGTCATTTTATTGATAATATACTGGTGAAAAATTACTACAGGATGCCTGACATATCAGTTCTCACCAGGTAGCAGGGGGGTGATTTCCGCTTCCAAACTTGCTTGAAAGTGTGTATGTCAATAAAACATTTACAGCTGCTGATTGGTCCACCTTTCAGTATTGAGCTTCATGCAGAGGTTCCTTGCCAACAGTGTAAATATTTGAACATTGTAAATGTTACATCTGATTCTTACTCATTGCCTGTACTGGGATATAATCAGCAGGATTGTTTGGATCCAGGTCAGAGCTTGTTAAAGGGTATTAGCTTTCACACTCTAAATCACATTACCGGTATAAATAACACATTTGTATGCTACAAGGCATAAAATAGGAAGCAAACAATACTTTGGATGCTTTGGTACCTCAGATACTACTTTACTGTTTTGTAGTAATAAGGCAAGTAAATCCTCTTGAGAGGATGAATGATTAAAATAAAGGCTTTAGAATAGTATTTAGAAGACTTGTTTCTGCTCTTGAATTTGCCACAGCTTCTGCATATGACCTTTGGGCAAAGGGCTTTGGTCTGTGTGTTTAATTCACTGTCTGTGAATAATGTTATATATGGCTAGTAGAAGGTAAAAGCATTCATGTTTGTCATGAATTGAAATACAGCGGTAATAAAAGACAGTGGAGGGTAAGCAAATGTGTAGAGCTGCTTTGCTCCCAAAGCGTCTTGCCTTTTCACCTGGTTCTGCTTGAAACACAGCTATTTTCCTTCCCCACCAAACCTAGTATTTAGGGGATCAGTACGAATGTGCTTCTAGCCAAAATCCTATGGTAAATACATAGAGTCATCTGTAGTCTAGCTCTTGCTCCAGGCAGGACTGACTTCAAAGCTATATCAAGCTGCTCAGGAGTTTATCCAGGCATGTTTTGAAAATCTCCAAGGATGGAGATTCCCCATCCTCTCTGGGCAACCTGTGCCAGTGCTCAGATACTCTTGTAGAGGTGAATTTTTTCCTTCTGTCCACTTAGAATTTCCCTTTTTCAGCCTGAGTAGTGTCTCCGCTCCTTTCTTCATGCACCTCTGGGAAGACTCTGACTCTGTTTTCTCTACAACACTCCTTTGAGTAGAAGAATACAGCAATTGGATCCTCCGAAGTCTTCTCTTCTTTTTTAAGCTGTCCATTTAGGCTTTTAGAGAAATTTGGGCAGGAGGTGAGTGCTTTTAGGTTTGGTATTTTTTCAGCTCTGATTAAATAAACTGTGTTGAAATTGAACAGCAATTTAAAATTATCTGCAAACAATTTTTTTTCCCCAAATTCTGTAAAGAAGTAACCCCATTGTGAATCCTCATTTTTAAAAAGTGATGTGTCTTAATTTAATTCATAGCAGAATCACATCAGTTTCTCAGAGTCCAACTTAGTACTTGGGGTGGTTATATTAGCATTAGATTTTTACATTCAGGAATCAAAAAAGTATGAAAATTCTACTCGTGTTAAAAATAAATAATCTAAAAAAAGGGAGTGGCAAGCCGACAGCCAGCAAAGTGACACCAGTGAGGCCTTACCCTAAGCTGATCTGCTAATAAGGAGCTTAGAGAACAGGCAGACCATGCCAAAATTCTCTCATATCTCTTCCTCCTCTTCTTCAGTAGTAGAATAGGCACAATGGAGGGACACAAAGCATCATGAAGTATTGGTAGCCAAGTTTACAGTAACCCTTGAAAACTGACTTCCAAAACCTTTCACCTCAAACTCATGTTTTCCTAAGGTAGCTAATTACTGTTGCACCTTGTCTGCATCGAGACTATGTTCATTAACACTAGTTAAACAGTTTTTTGCATATGTTTAACAGTATAAGTATGAAATGCAGACCCTAGAGAAGACATTCAGTCACCAGACAGAAAGGAGGAAGAAAATTTTCACCCCATACTGAGTCAAGGAGTTGTTAATAGGCTACAGAAGTATAGACGTGTCACCTAGTCTGCCAAAACAGCATTTGTAACCCTTAAGATATGAAGCAGTCCCTAATTTAATGAGAATATTATCTTCTATCTCCTCAATAAATTAGAAGAAAATTTACTTTTGAAGAAAAAGACTGAAAAAACTCTTCAGAACTACTGGAGAGAGGCTGCTTATAAAGCTAGGGTGCTCTACAGCTAAGATCTTCCTTCTGATGCAGCCTAAAATGCAAGAAGATTACATGTGTGATGAATCACCTTATGGAAACATCCACAATTGTTTGGGTGACTACAGGGGGTAGGACAGATACCTTTTCATATAAGAAAATTAAATGTGTTTTTTCTTTCATTTCTTCAGGTGTGTCATATGTAAATACTCATGACTTCCTGGTCTACTGCGGTTGTTTTAAATGAATAATTTCATCCTCTTCCTATCCTTTTAATGTCAGCGTAGTTTGAGCTGAACAGCCTTGCAAGGTCAGTGACTAACTTCAAGCTATTGTCCGTCTAGGAACGATGGAGCTGACAGCTGCAGTTCTGGACAAGGAATGCTTAGAGGACAGTAAACATGGACCAAACCATTTGACATGTCTGTGGAATAGTATTTGCACATGGACATCACATAAATTACAATAACAAGAATTTTTATTGATAAAAGCTCAGTATTACTAGTATATTTGTCAATTCACACATTCAAGACCAATCAAGGTATTTTGTGCTTTTCTGTGAAGAATAACCTGCCTCTTACTCACTTCTTGGCAGATAAATCATTCCTAAACAAAGAATGCATCATCATGGAAAAGCTGATGTGTTCTTGTCATTCTGCTTGCATGCCCGTCTGAGTGGTAAATTGTTTTTAAAAAGACAGGACTGCCTCAGCCATTTTTTGTGACTGTCAGTAACAAAACTGACACGATGAGGAACTTTACATTTGAACATTACACCTGCGTGTTGAAATCAGGAACTGAGGCTAAGCATTCAATTCAAATTCTGAATTATACTAATTGCAACCACATTGGATTTATTTAATCCTTGAAATCTGTGATAAAACCTGTGTAAGTAATGGGTAGCTTCTGTGATGATAGCCAAGTTCTAGATTGCACATTCAACCTTATGTGATACATGATCCCAATCCCATTGTGTTAACACCACTTCATATCTGCTTATTTCAGAACTGAATTTGTCTGCAAGTCTGGAAAGCTCTATTCAAAATAGACTTCTATACTCACTTAGCAAAGTGATAAAAGAAGATTGGGTTTTGAGGTAGCAATTTAGTCATCCGGGCTTTTGGCTTATTTGAAGCTTCAAAACTTTATTAAAAACACATATACACAAAAGAGGGAACATGCATTTCCTTGTATTGGAGAGTTCTAGGCAGGTACTGCTATATAACCAGCTACTTTGTTCAGGGAAATTATAATTGCCTTTCATTATCTACAGCAAGGGATTGTGCACTATGGCCACTTGAGAATTTCACAGTGCTGCTTAGTGATTATCAAGTAATGGCTGATTGCTTTTGCTAATGGGTTTGCTTTTGATGTTGTTTTTTGTGTCACGTCACTTCACATGCATGATTTTGAAGTGTTTTGCTGAACAGGAGAAGAATGATAAATAAAACCTGTCCTAGAATTCTATTATTTGTGAATGTAGGGGGTGTCAGCTATAGGAGGGATACAGGCACTACACCTCTGCCATCATCATCACAGAAGGAATGAATGAAAAATCACAAAAGAAGATACAGAACTTAGAATTATGTAGTTCTTCAAAGAACAAATAATTACTTCGCTCTTATCATGTTTCTTCTTGCTACTTGATATCAAGTTATTAATACACCTTGAAGTAGTTTCCATTTCTGAATGTTATCTTGCTGTACTACAAGTAATTCTCCAGTGAGCATTCACAGTTACTGCTCAGGTACTGAGGGCTGATTTTTATTTACATAAAATCCATAGTTTCTTTCTGCTTTAAGGGATATTCTGTGAAACTGAGTTAAGTATAGATTATGTATGGTACTAATTGTGTTTCACTTTCTTTTATGTATTATGGCAAACATTTTACATAGAGCTTCTGAAAGCATCTATGTATTTACTCTTTGTTTTTATTTCATAAACACTTTGGTCCGTTTCAGCATGACTAAAGATATTTCTGTTAGGACAGTTTCTTCACAGAAATCATCTCTTGTTCTGGAACATCCTGGAATATTTTTCATTAAAATAGCTGGCCACATATGTTGGCCTCTTCAGAACTGATAGAGTTTGTCCCATGTGTTTGAAGGATCTAGGCCAAATCACTCTAAGTACTTATCTGTTGCCTTATAATTATCAGCATTTGCTACTATAGAATACCAAGAATTTAATGGGGTTGTGTTCCGCTCACATTGTACTGGGTCTGGCAGGGATGGAGTTAATTTTCTTCATAGCAGCCCATATGGTGCTGTGTTTTGGATTTGTGTCCAAAACAGTGTTGATAACACACTGACGTTTTAGCAATTGTTGAACAGTGCTTGCACAGCGTCAAGACTTTCTGTTTCTCACACTGTGAGTAGGCTGGGGTTGGCATGAGTTTGGGAGGGGACACAGCCAGGACAGCTGACTCCAGGTGATCAAAGGGATGTTCCATACCATATAGCGTTGTGCTCAGCAATAAAAAGGGTGGGGGGTGGGGGGAGGAGGGAGCGAGTTTTTCAAAGTAGCCATTGATCAGAGAGTGGCTGGGCATCAATGTGCTGGTGAGAGGCAGTGAATGATTGCCTTTCCAGCACTTGTTTTCTTCTTTATCTTTCACTTATTAAACTGTCTTTATCTAAACCCACAAGGTTTTCTTGCTTTTGCCCTTACAATTTTCTCCCCCAACCCACTGGCGGGGTGTGAGCAAGTGACTGGATGGGGGCTTAGCTGGTGGCAGGGGTCAACCCACCATGCACTTACATTTCCAAGTATTGTAAGAATCTGGTATCACTCATGCTTGCAAGTTACAGCCACTAATAAATATGGCTGTGATCATTGCCTGGTCATCTTGTCCAGACTTTCTGTCACTCTCAAAGAGCATCACAGCTTTGTGTGTGAGGAAAACTACCACAAAAGAACTTACATTTTAATAGAAGGATTAAAATATAAGATTTTACTGAAATACATTTATGTTTGAGAATAAAGTTGAACAAAACCACATTGGCAAACTGAAGTTCTGCCTTAGAAACTTAGGTATTTTTTTCCAATCATCTCATGTGTTCTAAGTTAGTTTCCTAAACTAACTAATGCTTTAGAAATTAGCTTGGGTTTGTTTGTACATTTTTATTTTCTTTTTCTATGTGGGGATTGCATTGGAGCTTAGAAATAATTGTTAAAATAACTCCAATAGATAAATTAAATGGGCAGGATGCAGATAGTTTGAAAATACCTTAGACTTAGGACAAATATGGGACACATTCATCTTCTGTCACATGATGTAGAAAAGATATGTGCATGTATATATGTATATTTATTAATATCTGTGTAGCTGATGGATGATTAGAAGATACAGAACACAGTCGTGTGTGAAATACAACAAATTTTGAACTGTATGAACTAACCAAAACTGCTTAATTCCAAGCAATTTTGTGATCTCAGAAAACTGCTAAACTAGGCTGCCCAGAATCATGTTTCAAGCTGGTTGCTGTCTCTTTTGAAATACCTGTGATCTGAAAATTCAAGGCTTCTTCCCAGCATAGCCAGTGCTCCCAAAGAGTTCGTCTGTGCTAGAAGATAACACAAGATAAAGTATGGTGTTCAGTTAAAGGTAAAATTTTTTCATATACTTTCATTTTGCATTTTTGGGAGGTGCTGAGGGTTGATATTCTTGGGTGAGTTAATCCTTGGGTTAGTTTGCAACAGTGTTTATTCTTAAACATTTTCAAAGTTAGCCTTATGCTATTTACTAACAGTTACACAGAAATGTGGGAAAACACACTAAAATACATGATGTTATTCTGACCAGATGTGATGACTGTGAGAGACAATGTGGTAGCAGGAGGCAAAGTGGGGGCTGGCTGGGAACACCATTGCCAGTTTAACACTAGAGAGCTGTACATGTGCTTGGGAATAGGGAGAAAAGGTTGTTTCCCACTAGACCCAAGCCTCTTTATAGTCCATCCAGATGCTTTGACAAAGAGCCTCAGCAACACTTTCATCCAAGCAAGTACAAGCCTTCATTGTCCTAAAACAACCCCTTAGGGAGCCTTTGGAGGAATCCAGTACACACATATATGTATCAGTAGCACAGTGGGCTTTGTTCTCAGCACTCAAATACACAGAATAAGGATGCATAAACATTGTCAGTCACTCACTCCTAAAACAGTGCTACTCCTGCTCCTTGATGTTGGTACTGCTTTGAATGTGAGGCAAGTCTGGCTCCTGTTGAGACTTGTGCTGGTCCTTGGGTTCTCAGGCTGAGTAACTTAGATCAGATCCCTCCTTCCTCTCTGCCCAGCTGCAGGCTTTTAGTCTTTGGCCTAAGCTGATGGGAGAAAAAAAGGCTGAGAGGCTCTAATAAGAAAAATGGTAAGTGAAGCACAAAATTAGAGGAACCCAAAAAGGAGGAGCTGGTGTCTGCTGGCAGGTCAGGAGTTAGAGCATTCACTTGAAGACCCATCTTCCAGTTTTATGATTTCTTCAAAGGATGTGCTCCTATATCTGCCACGTCTTTGAAGGGTGTTTTAATGGCCTACATTTTATTCTGGGGAGGAAGGGTGCCACCCATTTCTTTTGAAGAACCTGATCCACCTTGTATAAAACAACATCTCTGGAAAAAGCACTGATGTCTGCATTTCCAGTCTTATAAATGAATATCACAATCAACAGATTTATCACTTTTTTCTCTTTCTTACATGTATTTATTTAATGAACACTCAAGTTTGCTATTTCAAGTAGAAATGCTCAGTATGAAAGTGCTTAGACTGAAAGTACTGCCTTCTCCTTATCCCAGTGTACTTCATCCCTATAGGATCTGGGGTGGGAATATTTTTTAGACACATACACATGTTTAAGTTCTCTCTCAAAAAAAAAAAGAACTTTGACCTTGCTTTTCCATCACTAGGCATTAGCTGCTGAACTGAATAACACATTTTATTTCCTCCAGAATGCCTGCAAATACAAACCCAATTTTCTTTCTCTGCCAAATATAATTAAAAATTGTGGATCATTCTGGGAGAACTGAAGCCACAGTAGTCTGTAAAAATAGATTCACAGAAATTCTTTTTTACAGTTCTTGCCATGCTGTTACTGAATGCATGTGGAGAAAGTACTGAATATAATTCATTTTATGTAGACCAAGAGGTAAAAAGTCTCTGAAGCTAATTATACAGTGAAAGTCTTTGTGCCAAAGGAAATTACTTATTTGCATAGTGTTAATAGCCATATTTAAAACAGTGCTAGTATTGGAAAGAATTACTTCTTTGCACTTTTGCAAATTCAGGAAGGTTTCTAGGTTGAACATAGGATGATAGGAATATTCTGGTGAGTAGGGACCTCGGGAGGTCATCCAGTCCAACCTACTACTTAAAAAAGGGTCAGCTATGAGGTCAGACCAGGTTATTAAGGCTTTACCCAGACTGGTCTTGCAAATGTCCAAGAATAAAGACCGCAGAACCTCTCCAGGCAACCTGATCCACTGCTTGACTGTCTTCATGGTGGAAGTGTCTCCCTATATCCAGTCTGAATTCTGTTGTTTCAACTTATGCCCATTGTCTTTTGTCCTGCTGGCACACACCACTGTGAAAAGCCTGCTTCCATCTTCTTGGAAAAACCTCCTTTTAGGTTTTAGAAGGCTGCTATTAGGTATGTGTCCCACCCCAAACCTTCCTCTCTCCAGGCTGAACAAACTCCGTTCCCTCAGCCCCTCCTCCCAAGGTGCTCCAGCCCCTTGACTGTCCTGATGGCCCTCTGCAGAATAAGTTCCAGTTTATCAATGTCTTTCTTGCATTAGTGGGCCCAAAACGGGGCGCAGCATTTGAGGTGAAGTCTAATGAATGCTGAGTAGAAGGAGATAATAGTTTTCCTCAACCTAATAGGTATACTCCTGTTAATACACTCCATGGTACAGTTGGCCTGCTTGGCTGCCAGAGCACACTGCTGGCTCTTGTTCAGCTTGTTACTGCGAAGACTCCCATTCCAGCAAAGCTGTTCTCCAGCCAGAACATCACCAGCCTGTATTGTTGCAAGTTTTTTTTCCTTCCCAGGTACAAGACTTGTTGAACCTCATAAGGTTCCTCCCAGCCCTTCCCTGTACCCTGTCAAGGTCCTTGTGAATGGTAGCCCTCCCTCGAGCATGTCAAGGATGTTGGAGTCTGCTACCCTTCTCAAGTACAGGTCCCTAGGCATTCAAAATAATGATTTTATTTCCCATCTATGCTATTTGTGGTGGAAGTGTATAAAAATGGAAAAGAAACATTATGTCATCATAACAGGAAAAAGGAAAGTAATACATCTGAAATGACAAACATGGAACAAACACATGCTTAGCTCAAGTGAGCAGTTGGACCGTCTTCTCTTGGCACAACAAATGTGACAAGTGAATGTCAAACTAAGAATGTAAAATTGTTCAGTTGCAAGCAGAACTAAATCCCTCAGGCAACATGCTTTTTCTGTAGGACAGCTGCCCTCTTTGCAAACCATTTTCATCCTTCACACCTGAATGTAGACAGTCTGTGAGGATCTAATACCCTCATTTCTGTGCCATCAAAACAGAGAATTCTAGGAAATTGCTAGTCCTGAAGCCATTCGGTATTAAAACAAGTAGATTAAAGTAACATATAAATGGTTGTTCATGAAACTTACTAGTATCTATGTGTGAAAGTATTGATGTATTTTTAAAATAATAACACTATGGGTAAGTTTGTAATGATATAGCAAATTTAACTTATTGTAATAACTTCTGATAAATATTAACCTTTTCATCAGCATTGAAGCTTGCAACCAATTTGTATAACCTGGAGATTATTTTCTCCTTGGAGGATTCCTGGAAGTTTGATACAGGAACTAAAAATGAATAGAGAGGAACAAGTGGCAGGAAACTTCTGAAAGGAGTGGCATATATTGGGTTGAGCTGGTTGAAGAAGATTATTAAATAACAAATTCCGAATGGTATCTACTGGCCAGTTTGCTTTAGATGACTTTCTTTCCAACAGAGTACCAATATATCAGAACTGACAGAGTGACAAGTGGACAAGAATCAGCATCCGTTAATTTTAGCATTGATGTAGGCTTTCATTTTATGATAGGCTTTCTTTGCAATACTTTTAATATTAAATAAATAAATAAATAAATCTGTACTTTGTGGCACTTAGCTGGTTGCTGCTAAAGTCTGACATCCCAGAGAATCTGCAGACTTGTAGGTGCTGAGCTGGGGTCCTAGGACAGAGGCTGAAGGGCTGTGTAATAGAACTCTTATGGACAGAATTTTGAAGCCTCTGAAACAGAAACAGTTCATCTAAATATGAAGATATGGACAATGATCTGCTAATATTAAAGAAACTCAAAGCTGAGACAAAATACATTAAAATACCAGTAACAGGTAAGTTCAGCAAACAACACGTTGATAATGTAGATAATGTTGATATGGAATATCAACATTGTACAATAATGTAGATAATGTAGATAATGTTGATAATGGAAAAAAGAAATTTGAAGGGAAAATCTCTCCTCAGTAAGGCATAAGCAAACCTTGCTGTGGTATGAACAACTAAGGTACTTGCCATTCTCCAAAAAAATTATGCTAACTGTGCTGGTGATGGCATCACTTATCTTCTTATATATACTCAGTCATTCAGACTTAACTCTCGGTCCTTTGGAACAGACCAGAGAGTTTTAAACTCAACTGTTTCCTATCCTTACACCACACACAGGACATGCTTTTGTTCTGCTCTGTTCTCATGCTCTGGTATAGATCCTTCCCAACAGGGATCACCAGCTGTCTGGCAAAAGTCATCAGCAAAGATGTTTGCTTATTATTGTTTTCTTGTAAGATTAAATCCTGTATGTTTTTACTGTTAGAGTCATAATGGCTTTTTAAAATGCAAGTTTACAGCACTGGTCAACTCCTTTTCCTATTCCTTTTGTCATTACACTTGTGGAATTCTATCTTATCATAGATTGTAGTCTCGTTCTTTCACTCAGTGTGTGCTAAATACTGCACAAAATTAGGACTCGGTACTGTCTGAGGAAGTTAGGACTGCACAAGCACATCTGTTGTAGCTGAATATCATTGACTCTCCATCCTCATCCTTCCTTCATATATCACCTCACATGAGACACAGGGGGGCAGAAATTAATTAGATGATCTATATTTAAATGTATTTTATTCAGTCTAGTTCAATGCTCTAGAAAAGTGCCAAATGACATTGAATTAGTCATTTGTAATGTTCATTTGAAATAACACATACTTAAGAGTTTAAATTTCACCACATGAACCATCAGAAAGAAGGTAAAAAATAATGTGGGAAATAAGAAGATAGAAATAACTCATCATGGTGCAAAATTCTTTTTAGAAAATATATGATGTCTGAGAAAATCTATGGTCTGTGAAGACTACTATTAGATCATATAGGATGTGATCTATTGAGCTCTTTAAAATAAATTTATGAAATAAAATGCCTCTTGTATTTTTCCTATAAAGAAACCAGAGAGGATTCTTTCTGGCTTCCTGTTATTGGGTTGTTATTTAGATAAATATTTTATTCATTCCATACTTATAAATGTTGGTGTGCTAAAATGATTTAATAGCCCTTTCTGCTTGGATGGAAGCCTGTCTCCATGTGGGTATTATGCACTCTGCATTCACCATTTTGTAATCCACTCCTTAACCTCCGTATGACAGTAACTCTTTGAGTGCTGTACCGTTTAAGGGAATTCTCAAACCTGAATTAGATACCAGCTTAGCCATATAATGTGTGGGCAGCATTGTGCACCTGAGAAACGTTAACAGAAGCCAAAACACTAAGCCAGAAGTAACTTTCATCAGCTGGCAAGAAATGCCAAGGAGAGTGATGAGACCTTGGAGCCTAACTCCAAGATGGATAACACTGACTGCTTCTGTACTTTAAAGGCTTTTCTTTCAGGAAGAGATGGAATGTCGTGTTTGACAAGACAACTTCCAGAGGTGCCTCCCAACCAATATTATTCTATGAATCTATGCTTCTGTGACTCCAGATGGAGGGAGGGACTTATCACCGTGACTTCAGCCTTTGTGTCATATTGATAACAAAAATCTGGAATGCCAGTTTGTATGTATGGTGTTGGCCTGGCAAGAGGCCAGGCCAATTTAAAAATTCCATAAACAGAATTTTCAAACCAGGGAAGTCAAGAACCCTGTACTTTTTGGGCCAAGAAATGCTGTGGGGAAGACAGATGACCCAGAAACCCCACAGATCATTTTTACCCTATTACATGGAACTGTGTCATTTAAAATAGGCAAACGTTGAATCACGTTTTCTAAATTAATCTAAGAGAGTCTCAACACCAAATAAACTGAATTGCAGGAGATTTTCTGTTTGGGTTTTGTGTTTGTTTGTGTTTAGTAATTTGATCTGCAATTTTGTTCCAGGACAATCCCATTATTTTTCCATGCTTTTTAATCTACTGGTTTAAATATATGTTAGCTCTGTGAAACGAGGCAAGAACTTGGGCTTAATACTTTGAACTGTAACCTGGAAGATCGGGGTTTAATTACTTCTGTAACCTTAGTCATTGAGACTGTCTGATCCTTTTATCTATGAAACAGAGGAAAAAATTAAAGTGAAAAAAACTTTTTCTATCAGCAGTAATTTTGATGGCCTATTCATGTGTACTTTCACAGATGATTCTTTGACAATATTTTTTATTTTTAATCCTCCAAAACTGGGAAACAAACAACAGAATATGCTTCCAAAACTTCATTTAGAAACTGGAAATGGGAAAACTTCCTTTGACACTTTGGAACAAAAGATAGTTTTGGAAAAAAATTTGGAGGAAAAAAAATCCTATAACACCTAACAATTTTCTGATCCACTGTACTTTGAATTCTTTATGTACACAATTTCTGCTTTGTCTACTCAGAAAGGGGAAAAAAATGTGCTTATATAAAACTCTAAATGACTAGTAAAGTAGGTCAAGTTTTATTAAGTGATAGAATTTGTTTACCCTTGAACAGCTTAGTGAATAACATTAATTTTCACTCAATGGCATGTTATATTCTTCAGTTGGCCACATATTTACATGAATGAGATTGTCAATATCACTTGTGTAACAAGAACACTAACAACTACACAGATATCCTGCCTGGACATAAGAATCGTTGGGTTTATTCTGCATTCAGTGAGGCAATTAAAAAAGGAAAGACCCTATTTTTTATCGTGAAACCTGCCTGGAGATGCCTATGAGACGCCCAGTGGCACTGAAGGTACATAAAAAATCTAGCATCCCAGCAACGTTCTGAAAGACACATCACATCTACAATCTGATTCTGTCTTCACCCATTATACTTACGACAACACAACTCCAACATTTTAGTGAAGATCTATTGGCATAAACCCAGAGAAAGGCAGTGGTGAAGCCCATCCTGCAGAGAGCACTCTAGTGTAAAGGAAATGGGAGATGCAATTCCCAAGGTCGATACTTTTGTCCAGTGACTGTGGAAGATACAAGGATGGTGGCTCCAGGCAGTGAAGCAAAAAGGGGGAAAAAATATGGTGGTTATTCCATCTTCTACTAACTTCTACTTTTGCTCTGTGAAAGAAATAACGTGAGCACAGTAAAAAATCATCATTCCTCATTTCATACTTTAGCTTTTGTTTTTATGGTTAAGTCTTTCTCTTTTTGTCCTATTTCATTATTTTTTCCCTGTGTGCTTACTGTGGATAAGTATTATTGCTCTTTCTATTGTAGCAATGCCCAGAAGCCAACAGAGATCAGAATCCTGATATATTTGGAACTGTATGTATAAGTAGTAGAAGCAATTCCTACTTCTAAGCATTCACATCCCAAAGGAACATAGTAAACAAAGTGGGAAGAGAAGAAGAAAAATTATTATGGTTTGGTCTTCTTAGAATTACACAGCTGGGTAGTGGAAGAAGCAGGAATAGATCACTAAATGATGGCTGCTATAGACTTTGCAGCACAACAGAACAACTGTAGTGACTCTAGCAGGAGGTCACGGAGATGGTTGAGGGGCTGGGGCACATGACATGCAGTGAGAAGCTGGGAATTTATTTGTTTAGCTTAAAGAGAAGGCTCAGGGGAATCCAATTGTTGTGCTCTTCTACCCAAAGGGGTGTTGTAGAGAAAACAGAGTTAGACTCTTCTCAGAGGTGAATGAAGAAAGGAGAGGAAACAATACTCATGGGCTGGAACAAGGGAAATTCCAAGTGGATGAAAGGAAAATATTCACTTCCACAAGAGTGTCTGAGCACTGGCACATGTTGCCCAGAGAGGATGGAGAATCTCCATCCTTAGAGATTTTCAAAACATGCCTGGATAAACTCCTGAGCAGCTTGATGTAGCTTTGAAGTCAGTCCTGCCTAGAGCAGGGGCTCGACTAGAGGTGTCTGGAGTTTCTTTCAATCCTGCATCCCTCTATGATTCTGTGTATCCACTGAAGGATTTTGGTCACAAGCACTTTCACTAGTCACAATACCGCTCATCCCCTGAAAACTAGATCTGGTGGGTTAAGAAAATATCTGTGTTTCAAGCAGGGAACCAGGTGAGAAGACAAGACAGTTTGGGAGAAAAGAAACTATACACATTTGCTTACACTCCAGTAATTATTCTGTGATTTGATATTCATATAGAGGTTTTCCTACAGCCAAACCCACATCCTTTTTTATTGGCCAAAGGGGTTATGATTCTGTGTTATCACATTGTCTTACTGGTTATAAGAGGCCTGTCTGACTTTTTACCTCTGAACTGAGCCTCTGGTTACATAGACAAGACAAGTCATGGGCACTCCTGATAACGAGGACACAAGCATGGAAAGAATTGCTGTTGTCACCCTCTATTACAACAAACATTTTTTCTAAGATATCAGTGAATCTCTTTCTGTTGTGTTTTATGGTAAAACTTACTTTTTTTGTCACTGTGTTTCATACAAGCTGCATCTGTAAATGCTTTTTTATTGTAGAATTGGCAGAATCTGAGAGTGAATGCTGAGTAGCAGGATGTGAAGGGAAATAAAACCAGAATCTTCCTGGTTAGAGGAGAAAATACCTAAAATATCAGTTTGGCTTTGAGTAAAAAAGTCTTACTTTGAACTTTTTATTCTCCAACATTAGTTAATTCATTTTTGGAGAACAGTCAGAAGCCCTTAAGGAAGTGTTGGCATGGTCACTACAGTGTACAGTTTCTCTACAACTTCCATTAAATAAGTATGGCATACTAATGTGATATATTTGTGTCTGCTTTGAACAGATACCTGTTTGTATGTGCAGATCACAACAAGAATGCCACAAGAGGTTTTTTTTGTTTCAGCAGGGGTTGATTCCTCTAACTATACTTGTTAGTTTTCAGGATGCCTGGGTGAAGGTCCATAGAAATAGACAAGATCTTGCTTTTCAATAGAGTAAGCGCACAATTAGTCTGAGAGTTCAGCAACATTGACCAAAGAATCTTCAAAAAAGGTCACCCCATCCTCGGTTTCTCTAACTAAACAGTTTGTCACCAAAAAAAAAAATACTTAATGTAAAACATTTGGCAGTTTTACATGCTCTGTTATGATGTAGGTTGCTGCCTTAAAAATTTCAAACAGTGATGTTGATTTCAGAAGATTTTGCATCAGGTCCTAGATCTCTTTAGGAAGATGCTATGTTAAACACACATGACAGAGCAGACTGTAGATTCATGTCTGTTAACTTCCACTTTATTTTTAATCATCAAGCAAAAGGCAAGGGGTGGTGCCTAAGTTGTCTAGAAAACTCTTACATTTTACATTGTGTTTGCATACTTCATAAATTTCATGTTTGTATATAAATTGCTTCTTAGACGATGTTCCATAGAATTACAAAATGAGCTATAAGTAGTTATTCCCAATAAAACAGAATATGTCTGTCTGTCTTTATTTACTTATTTATTTCTGCAGAGGAAGATGTTATCTCATTCTATTATTCCCAAAGTAAAATGTTTCTTAGAGAATTTTTTGGCTTGTGGCTTTGAAACACAATAACGTTTTATTGATCTGTGAACTTCCTGCCATCAGGTGTTATAATTGCATCAAGTGAAACATTTGGTCCATAATATTAACTTTACTAGACCTAAGTAGTTAGCCAATATTTGGGGCTCTACACACTGGTTTTGTTGGCTAAGGTAGAGAAAATAATGATGGAAGGCAACTTAGTCGTTTGACAAAAAATGTCTCAAAACGGCACATAGTTTTGTTTTCTCGCACTACGAAAGTTCTAATTTAGTTTATTTTCTGACAGCTCTGGAGCTCCAGGGACAGTGTTTTCTCAGAGCCAAACAGTTTTTCTGTGCCTAAGGCTATGGTTATTTTTTGTTCTTTTCTAACAGCTCTTTTGATTGCCTTTTTTCCTCTGGTTAATAGGGAATTAGCTTCTGGAAATGTGTGACATAAGCAGTTAAGCCCAGTTCTGATGAACTCTTCAGGAAACTCTGTTATCTACAGGACAATAAGCTGAACTACTGAGTCACCTGAACTTCTTTATTACCTTCATCGTAACTTTCCACAATATTTTGACAGCCAGATTTACTCATTGTCTGAGTTTAACTCATAATGGTCCAAAGGACTCATTCAGGTTAAGGAAAGACTAAATTGGAATCAGTGCCTTTCCTGAGATTTTCTCCCAAGCCACCCAGTAGGCTCCAGGAACGAGTATAATCTAAGAAGTGGCTCTCTCAGAATCGTCTCCTGAAGCCCAGGGAACCCACTCCTCAACAGTGCACTGAAATCAGGATTCTCAGCTTCTCCTGTTCATCATCCTTCCTGGAGGAAGAATTACATTYGCACGCCTGTCATGTTAAAGGGAGAACAGCTGTGTTATGGGAGGAGTTCTGATCACATCAAAAGATGGGTTAATAAGTTTACTGTCAATCTATAGAGAATAGCAGTTACTCTACTTGGTTAGATTGCTCACCTGGATTCAAATAGCTGGTCTGATAAAAGTTTAAGTATTTTACATCAAGTATTCATCGAATAAGAAACTGGAATCCAAGTCATCTTCTTCTGAGGTGAGAGCCTCTGCTCACAGATTAGAGAATCATATTTCATTCTCTCTTAGATTCAGTAAATTCACAGAATCATAGAAAAATGTGGTACAACCAACAGTTTGCTGTCTAGGCTGCAGCCTACCAAGAAGAGTATCTGTCTTCAATTGTATTTAACATGGCCTGAAGGAGCTAGTCTGTCTCTCATTCCTGTGTGTTAGCATCATTCTCTTGTTTATGGTCTGTCCTAATTATGGCTTAATTAAATATATAAAATGCAATATATCCTGAGCTAGCATGAGAAACACTGTTCAGAGAATAGCCTGTAGGCTAGTGACTGGGTTCACATCCATGCCAGAATGAGGCACCATTCTTGATTCTATGATGGTCTTGTCTGCCCTGCATGCGAACCTAATATCATCAGGTTTTGGCTATTCTGAATGCTGCTTGTGCAACAACTGCCTGAAATTCTTCAGAATATGTCACCTTTGTTCCAGTGAAGAGAATAAAAATTGTTTCCTACACAGCTTTAGACAGGGCTATCTGCTGGCCAGTGGCCCTGAGAAATGAGCGAGATGGGACCATCCAACAGATTCTCTGGAGGCATTGGCACTTGGAGGAGATTGCCAGGGAGCGGTGGATGGCAGGAGAAGCAGCACTGTTGTCAGCAGCACGATGGGATGTCCCTGATGTGCTTTTACTGTGCTTGCTCTGCTATAGATCTGAACTAGCCACTGTGTAGGGGCGTGTATCTGTCTAATGTGTTACTACAGTGAGCTTTTTAACTGTCAATGTCAGAGAAGAGCCTTTTTACCATCTAGGGCTAGACTCACAGAAGATATATGAGACTAAAATTGTAAAAAAGGCACCTCCTGGGATTCATTTGTGTTTCTCTGTTAGATGCTCAATTCACATTACTTTTTAATAAGAGGGAGGTTGGGCATCTATCCACATTCCCACCCCCTTTTAAAAGCAGTCCTGATACCTCAGAGAAGACACACGGACTCCCTCCAGATCCTTTCTGCAGCTGTTATGTCCCCACCATGGTTTCATCAATCCCCATGGCCCAGCTGTCCCTGAAGAACTTCAAGAGGAACGTTGCTGCTGAGCAGTGCAATGCAATGGCTCAAAGTAGCAGCAAGAGCACTGGATGGTCTATCAAAATACCATCAGTTATGCCAAGTATGGGAATTTTTAAACTTCAATATATAGAAGTTGCAAAGACTCTTGCATATGTGGAAAACTGTGGTTGCTCAGCCAAAAGAATTCTAAAAAGTTAGGGGAAGGCATTTTGATTGCTTCTTTGCAATGCTAGTAAATCTTTGACTAAAGCAGTAATGGAAAACCTCAGTAAAAGTGACAGTTACTGTTACAAGTGCGAAGACAAAAATGTGTTTCACATACATTAGCAGCCAGAACTGAAAGTCTGGAGAAAGAGAATAAGAACAGGGCTAGTACAGAGTGATACTATTCTGTCAAATGCTAGGAAGTATTATTATGGGAAAGCAAAACACACAATTAATTATTCGTCAGTTAAGGTATTGTAAATAAAAAAAACAAACCCAGATTATAATTCCAGTAAAAGAAAGAGTAGGAAACTCTTTGGATGTGATGGTAAATCCAATCTCCCATACCTGATACCTCTATTTTGATAACACATTTCCTCATGCATTTTTTTTACATTATAGCTGGCTCTATTCTAGGATCCCAAGGCTTGGGTTTCAGTATGACTGGATTCATGGCAATAAAATAAGTGTGTTTTGCAACATGTCACATCCTTTGTGTAAACCAAATGGGCACTTAAATCATAGTATCTATCTTTGCATCTGGTCAAAGGAGATAACACTGCTATTTGTTAGGCACATGCCATTTGTTATCTGCCCAGATTGTTTACGCAGTTGCTTGTGAATGGATGAGAAAACTTAGCATGGGTGTGCTTATGTCAACAGGCAAAATGGATGTCCTCATGCAAAGTCATTTCTTTGAGGGACTTCCCAAGTCAAAGGTTATATCTGCCTTTTTCATTGTAATAACCTTTGATGGATGGTCTTCTGTGGATTCGTCTAAACACTTTTACAAATGGTTTCTATTTTTGGCATGTATGGCTTTCTGGGGCAATGAATTCTATAGTTTAATTACACTGTGTGTGGAAGAAGTCCTTTGTTTGCTTCTGATCTGCAGCTTGGTAATTTCTTTTGATGTTTCCTGTAGTTCTTGTAAGAAGTAGTGAATTATTCCCTATTCACCTTTTTCAGGGCAGTCATGACTTTACATGACCTTGTCATATTGCCTCCCTCAGTTCTATCTTTTCCATGTTGAAAGATCCTAAATTCACTTAATCTCTGCTTGTATAAAAGCACTTTCATGCATTAGCCTTGTTGTCCTGTGCCCAGCACTTAAACAAAATAGATTCTGGATGGGAAGTTGTGCATACGTAAAACTAGGAAAACGTTCATCAAAAATTTACCCTGCATAGGCAGTCTGTTGAGCTCAGTGACACAAGCGGGCATAACCTCTAGTTCTCCAGACCTACAGTAGTTTGCCTAAATGAAACTTCTTTCCTCCCTACAAAGCTTTCTTCACCGAGTTTAGCAGCTGCAATGAATCAGAACATGGTCTTGACAATGCTGCTTTCACTAGTGCACAACCCCAAGCCTGCTCATCACCTAAATAAGGCACAGATCATGTGGCTGAAGCATAGGGCTATGCCTGAAAAGGGTCTAAAAGAATTCTTACTGGAAGTTATCAGATCAAGGTTGCAGAGATAAGAAATGCCAGGATTAAGATAAACTTTTGTCTGCTTGATTGTGGTGTGTGCATGTTTTAGATTTTCTTCTCTTCCAATAGAAACTGGAACCTCCCCCAGAAAATCCACATTAGATTCACAGGAAGATATAGATTGGAAGAGACTTCTGCCAGTTTTCCATCCAGCCTTCTGCTCCAAGCAAGTGCAATGTTGAAGCTAAAACAGGTTGCTCAAAGCCATGTCCAGACAAGTCTTTGACTACGTTTAATGACAGAAATTTCACCATCTGTCTTGGCAAGCTGTTCCACTGCTTAATCGGCTTCCCTGTGAAATTTCTAATATCTGAACTGTGATGTCTCATCAGTAACTCATGTAACAGCAGATTTGGAATTTTAGATTTTTTTCAGAGGTCCCTTTTAATTGTCCCAAAAGAGTGACTGGCAAGAAAAACTGTTGTTGTCCTCTTTTTTGACTCAACCACTGAAGAGACGCTCTACCAGTGGACTTTACACCTATCTTGACAGAATGGAGTTATACTGGTCAGAGATCTTAAGTCCTGTTCAATCTTTCACCTTTCTGCACCTTTGTCCTTTGGTGTTAGTATACTCTGGCCCATGACCTCTTATGGCTTATTCCAGACTCTCCTCTCATCCCTTCCTGGCTCTTTTTCATTTTATTCCCATTCTCCTACGCCTTTTGGTTTTTTTCCAGTTTCAGTCTCCCTGATCAGGCCATTTTTCCCAGTCTGCTCCTGATCCCTCCTTGAAAGTTTGCTCTTGCAACATCAGTCTGGTGCAGTCATTCCTTCTGGACTCAACGCAGATGACTCTCTCATCGCATGCACGGTTCCTGGCCACCAGCAGGAGGAGCACTGCCATCACAGGAGAGCCATTACCTCCTGTCATCCGCAAGGTGCTAAAGCCGTGGGGCAGGAATCACAGGTAAATTTCTGTTCAGTTCCTCAACTTCAAGCTCGCTTTAGGTGGAGTATCCAAATAATTATCTGTCTAAGCATTTCAAGAGTTAAGGATTTTTTCTGGAAAAAAAAAAAAAAAAATATAAGGATGTCATATTTGCATGGTTTGATTTGACTAGAACTTCTCCAACAAACTGTTACACTGCTTTCATGTATTCACATATAAGACAATAAATATATATATATATATTTCTTTTTCCTAATCTGATTCTTAGCCTTTTTTTTTAATCTAAATTTCCATTTTGGAAAACAGCATCTCTAAAAATGACATAACCATTTTCCAGAATAAGAAGAGGGGGTGGGGAATGTGTGAACCATACACCAGATGCTTTGTTTCTACTAAGGTCTTCACTCCAGAAGACAAATATGTTCTGCTAAGGCATTACTTATGGCATCACAGTAAGACAAATACTGTATCTTAATAACAGTCTCTAACTGTCTTCTAAGGATCTGTCATGTATCAGTTTGATATCTGAAAATGAGTTGTTAGTACAGTAACATTATTATGCGGCTGGCGCTGTATGGTGAAAAGGACCAGATCCCTGTTAGAGGATGCAGGTGTGTGGACTCCTTCCTGCTCACGTGACTGTTAGCGCCACCCAAATCTTAACAGCAGCACGAGATTTCAGAGAACAAATAGTTTAGTGCACTTATGAAGAACCTAAAGGAAAACTGTTCTGCCTAGAGGTGCCCTTGAGACTCTGCTTCTAGTGCGTCCCTGGAGCAGCTTGTTTCACCCACTACCCTACTAGCCACTGTAATAGGAACAGTTTGTACTGACTGTTTCAACATTCAGTTCTCCTTGCCCTATTTTCTTATATAGTTATTGAGACAATTATTTTCTCACCAGAAAACAATAGTAATGGGACTTAACTCTTCATTTGTGACAATTCTACATTTTCCTATAAACTTGAAAATCAGCAGCTGAATTAAAAGTTCTAGTCAATTGTCACTTCATATAGTGACCAATGTCTGAATAAGGTCTTCAAACTCCTAAGTTACAATTTATGTGTTGATGACTGTGGTCGATCAAGGAGTTTTGCTAAATGCAGACTGGCAGGGATTCTTTTTTTGTTATTTCTGTATTCTTTGTTGGCCCGAAAACTTCAGCATAGTTTTTATGTCATTTTTCAACCTGAAGTGCTGCCCAGAGAACAACAAACATAAAGCTTTTTTTTCTGTTGGCACTAGAATTTGATACAGTAACGATACTAATTGAAGTAGAGATGCCATAACATAAAAAATTTAGGTAATTTACGGAAGCAGATATTCCAAACAGAAGATATTATTAGAGTGCATGTATCACTAAATCGTGGTGATTTGCTCCCCATTTGGCTTCAAAGCCTCATTCCCCCTCATAGTCCACGTGATATTCAGTCACTCCTGAGCTATTCTCTGTAGTGAACCAACTGGCTGTCTTGGTATATATCCACAGGTATAGTAAGCTGTTAAGTGGCTTTCTTATTGCCTGACTTTTCTGCCTTTTTATGGAAAAGAACATGCAGGGTCCATCTGGGACATGAGCAGAGCAGGGACCAGTCTCCATATGTAAATAATCTTTACTTATGGCCCCCCCGCAAGCAGCATCTCCTAGGCACAACTGGAAAAGGAGGCATAGAGATCTGATTCTGCCAAAAAAAAAACCCAGCTCTCAGCAATACAGCTTCATAGGGAAAAGCTGGAATTTGCTTATGCGAAAGGTTGGGATACAGACCACAGCTCAGTGTGCATGCTTCCAGTGTGCTTAGCTGCATTGGCTCTTTGGCTACTGTGGTGGGTTGACCCCGGCCAGCAGCCAAACACCCACCCAGCCTCTCTCTCACTCACTCCCCACTCCCGTGAGGTAGAAAGAAAATAGAAGGAAGGAGAGAAGACTCATGGATCAAGATAATACAGCTTAATAACTGAAGCAAAAGCTACATGCACAAGCAAAGCAAAAAGAGGAATTGATTCACCACTTCCCATCAACTGGCAGATGTCCAGCCACTTCCTGGAAAGCAGGGCCTCAGCATAAGTAACAGTTGCTTGGGAAGACAAATGCCATAAGCGTGAACATCATCCCTTCCTCCTCCTTTCTCTGAGCTTTTATTGCTGAGCATGACATCGTATGGTGTGGGATATACCTTTAGTCAGTTTGGGTCAGCTGTCCAGCTATGTCCCCTCTGAACTTCTTGACCAGACTGGTCACTTTGGGTAGGGGGATGGGGGAGAAAGCCTTGATGTTGTGCAAGCACTATTCATCAATAGCCAAAACATTGGTACATTATCAACACTATTTTAGCCACAAATACAGAGCACAGCACCATGTGGGCTGCTATGATGAAAGTTACCTCCATCCTAGCTGGAGCCAGTACAGCTAGGAGGACAAGGTCCTGAACAACCTTCCCAGTCTTCAGGAGAATCTTTGAATAAAGCCTCAGGAGAAGAAACAAGAAAGGGAGTAGGGTACTCTCTCTTAACTCACTGGGCCTGGCCAGTCATGCAGATCTGATGAAGGGGTCCTTCTCTAGTGTCACATAGTCACTAGCTGCATCCTGCAACCTGAAGGCATCTGAAAGACCCTGGCAAAGAGAAGAGCCTAACTCTGTGAGTGCACATTTTAGTGGCACTCATCTGGGAGGCAAAGGAGTACGGCATGTGGGTGGAGAACTTACACATAGGACCCTGGAAAGACTTTTTTGGATAGGAGACTGGCACCGCATGGGTACACTGACCAGTGCTAATGATAATTCTCCAGAATATTATCTTCTCTCCACATTTCCCCTTGCTATACACCATCAGCAGACAAGGGGAGCGATAAATCACAAACTGTCTGGTTTTTATGTTGATCGCTGTTGGAAAGTTGCTTCTACACAGTGACTAACTGCTAGAGGTTACTGATGACCAGTAATGGAGTGTGCCAATAGCATGACTGCCAGGCAAAACCAGCCCTCAAAGGAATTGATACTTAGCTTTGCACCCAGCTGTGTCCAAGTCTCCTTCTCCGTATAGAAGTGAAAAGGAGCTTGCTACAAATACCATCCCCTCCCCCCTGACATCTCCATGTTTTCATAAGCAACTATTAAAATTGCACGGTGCTTTGTCTTGTTGAAAGAGTGGTTAAGACATCTGTTAAATATGCCCCCACCTCATTTCCTTCCTTCAGACAAGGTTTTCCCCACCCACATCCCACTCAAGATGCATCTCTACTTATGCTATGGTTCATAGCCTGTTTGGCAGTCTGTGGATAGGAAAGCTTACTAAATTCACAGAAACTGACACTCCTTTTAATTCTTTTATGGAAATTCTAAAATCCACAGGGAATAGGCAGGGATTTATTTCCATAAGTTTTCAGCTGCGAAACTTTCCCATATAATCAAAATTCAAAATTTAGTTTGAATGTCTATAAAGGAAGGTTAACCAAAAGAAGGAATCAGCAAATAATTACTTTATAAAATTTTGTTAGTGAAAAAAACAAAAGCCAGGTAGAAATCAGGTTTGTGTGGTCAGCATTAAGATATTACCCAAGTAACTTTGATCTAAATTGGAACAAATAAATCAGTTGAAATCAGCAACTAATCTAATATACATATCTATCTACCTATATATATTCCCAAAAAGCTTGATGCACAGCACAACCCACAAAATTCTGTCACTTTACGGAGCATTTCAGGGCATGTCTATATAAACTTTGGCTGTACTTTGGACTGTCCAAATGCAAACCAGACCTGTAAGCTACACAGCTGTAATAGCTTGGCTCTAATTCTGAGCTACTACACATTTTAGAGAAAATTTAGCTTCACCCCTGCAGTTCTGAACAGAAGAATATTCAAGTCTCGCAGTGACTATAATAATATAGATGTGCATCAGCTTTGGGAGCTGTGAAGAAATAGGGTATGCATCTTCAGTGTGGGGAAACCATATAGCCAGGTAGTTAGCATGGACAGCTCTGTGGTATTTTACCTTGCTCAGTGAAAAACAAGTCGTCAGAGACTTTACTGAATAAAGTCTCAACATTCCTTAATAAATATTTGCAGGCTGAGATTTTTGAAAATCTTCTATCTTAGTCTCCACTTAGTTGATTTCTATAGCAGGAAAAACTACACTCGTGATTAAAATGTCATTTTTCTGCCAAGATCTTTGCACAAAAAATCACCAGTGTCTCTGAAAGATTGTCAGACCATTTTAATGTAAAAATTTTGACTCATCCTTGTCCTCAGAAACACCTGGAATGTTTTTGTTTGAACTTTCCAGAAAGTTTGTCCTGAGGTAGAGCTATCAGGTGAGATCAAATTGTTAATTTGGCAAAAATTATACATCGATGAAGGCAGAATGTGACATTTCAGGGGAACCCCATACAAATAGAGTTTACTGAGTTGAAATAGATACTTGCAATATTAATTGCTTTCCATAGACTGGACTTTGAAAACTAGAAAAAAACAGCATTGTGTCTGTTTTGATCTCCTGAACAACTCAGGCCATGTGATTTCACTAAGTAACCTCTGTGAAGAGTCTCCTTCTTTTAGTGGAGAATGATTTGAAGACTTTAAATTCTAGAGTACCGTTACCAGCTTAGAAAATTGTTCCAGTGACTAATAACTTAACTTACCACTAAAAACTGCAGTTCCAAGTTTAAATTTTTCTAGCCTCATCTTGAATGCGCTAATTCTTACTTTAGGTTTTTTTCTGCTATTTAAATCTATCTGGAATCTTTCTGCCTTATAGTTACTTACAGGTTTTCATTTTTGGTTTTGATTAATTGAATAATCCTTTTTTTTCTTAAATCTCTGGTGATGTACTTTTTTCTAACCAGAAAAACTTGCAAAGCATTTCTATTTTGAAAGTTTTTGAGTTTACTATACAGACACATACTATGACATGTTTAATTTCATGCAAAATGCATGAATTGACAAAGGTATTTGCTATACTCATAACTGATTTCTGAAGTGAATTCTGAGTTTAAGAGATTAAATAGTTCATACGAGAAAAATGTACCAACTTTTCGATTCCTGCTTTGGGCACTGAACTGTTTTTCATTAATTTTATCTCAGAAAGATTTGTCTAAAATTTTCTATATTGAAAGTAATGATTGAGTTTGAGATGTTGCAAGGCACAAGGATTTTTGAATGATTACTTTTTTACATGTTAATGGGCATAATTGGTGAGTTTCGACTGTAATGAAATACAAATGTAATACAATTCATGAGGGCATGAATGCAGCGCTGACTTTACATTGCTTTTAGTAAAGTTCATTTTATTTTTATAATTCCTTCCATGACTATTCCAGATCAGATTTCTATACTAAGTTAATCAGTACATTGTAATATTTCCAGATGAGAGGAAATATATGCATGAAAATAAAGCAACTTAAAACCTTAATTATTATCAGAATTGACTTTTGCAGCAAGTGAATGAATTTCATCTTTTATGTTCATTAAAAGTAAGAAAAGAAAAATTAATTTATTCTTATAAAAAAAGTCATACTATCATTTAATATTTCTGACAATGAGGTTTTTGATGGCTGGTTTGCTGTGGCAGTAATTTGATTAAGTATACATTGTCTATGAAAAAAACTAATAGGAATGATAGAAAAAATGGACAGAAATACTAATGTAGGGTATGAAGTAGCTAAGCAAGAGGGATAAAACATCAGAAAGCCATGATGAAAACTCACCTGTCTGTGGTTAGGATTAAAAGAAATTCCTGCTGTTGTTAATAGCCCTCTCAAGTCACTCTAAGCTTTTCCTGTTCTTGAAGTAAGTAAGGATAACTAGTAAGGCCTTGGTTTTCTTAAACTTTCTACTCTTATTAATGTGTGGTTTTCTTTTTCATTTTCTCTCAGGAGGTAGGATTTCTTATAACAATAGTTTAACATGTGCAACCCACTTCTTCCTCCAACAAAGAAATTCTCTTTTTATCTCAATCATGTTCCAGTTTTATCATTTTTCTTTCTCTCTTTAGTACCATGACTCTTTACTCATACCTGTGGATGGTGGGTACTTCAAGATCCTTGAAATGAGGACACTTCCCTGGAATGTCAAAGATGTGGTTCAACCCTTTTCATATTAGAAAAGCAGAAGAACCCAAATATTCCACCTTCCTGAATGACAACCAATAATTATGTAAAAAGTGTCCACTTGCAGCATCAAAACTCTCTGTAAGTGAGCTGAAAACATTCAGAGTACGTTGGGCCTAGGTAGTGAGCATGCTTAACTTTCTGTATCCCATGGAGACTTGAGCAGAACTGACCTTGGTTTCGAATCATACCAGGTGCACATGTGTTCCCCTATATCTAGACTGAGGTATACCCAGGAGTCCAAGCTTACATAGCTTATTTGAAGATTAAGGTTATGTGAATCATTGTTCAAATCTGTTTGCCAAGTTAATTCATTCCCTTTTTCATTTTACACCCTTAATCTTCTGGTCGTCCACACTGCTCTGATTTGGAACAAGTCAGTTAATTCTTTCCATGGGTAAACATGGATGTGGAAGAGAAGATATTTTCTGCCAAGGTCCTTGCTCTGCAAAAAAGTTTGGTCCCAAATCATTACCAGATTTTGCTGCTTCTTCCCATTACAATCTTCTAAAATATCCAAGGATGTCTTCTGTGCTCACAGGCTCTGCCATGCCCTTACATGCATGCCATGCACTTGGCATTATGGTGTGAAATATCAAGTCTGGCAGGCTGCAAAATGCATACCTATTATATGTATTGTTGTGCTTATTAATTGTGATGGCTTAGGATCAGAGGAAAACAACTTGCAGGCCAGAGGGGATAGGAGTCAGAGTCTGCATTTATCATAGAATCATAGAATCATAGAATCATTAAGGTTGGAAAAGACCTCTAAGATCATCGAGTCCAACCATCAACCCAGTACCCATGCCCACTAAACCATGTGCTGAGGCACCACATCCACACATTTTTTGAACGCCTCCAGGGATGGTGACTCCACCACTTCCCTGGGCAGCCTGTTCCAATGCCTGACTACCCTTTCAGTGAAGAAATTTTTCCTAATATCCAATCTAAACCTCCCCTGGCGCAACTTGAGGCCATTTCCTCTCGTCCTATCACTTGTTACTTGGGAGAAGAGACCAACACCCACCTCACTACAGCCTCCTTTCAGGTAGTTGTAGAGAGCAATAAGGTCTCCCCTCAGCCTCCTTTTCTCCAGGATAAACAACTCCAGTTCCCTCAGACGCTCCTCATAAGACCTGTGCTCCAGACCCTTCACCAGCCTTGTCGCCCTTCTCTGGACACGCTCCAGCACCTCAATGTCCTTCTTGTAGTGAGGGGCCCAAAACTGAACACAGTATTCGAGGTGCGGCCTCACCAGTGCCGAGTACAGGGGCACGATCACCTCCCTCTGCCTACTGGCCACACTATTCCTGATACAGGCCAGGATGCCGTTGGCCTTCTTGGCCACCTGGGCACACTGCTGGCTCATGTTCAGCCGGCTGTCGACCAGCACCCCCAGGTCCTTTTCTGCCAGGCAGCTTTCCAGCCACTCTTCCCCAAGCCTGTAGCGTTGCCTGGGCTTGTTGTGACCCAAGTGCAGGACCTGGCACTTGGCCTTGTTGAACCTCATGCAATTGGCCTCGGCCCATCGATCCAGCCTGTCCAGATCCCTCTGCAGAGCCTTCCTACCCTCAGGCAAATCAACACTGCCACCCAGCTTGGTGTCGTCTGCAAACTTACTGAGGGTGCACTCGATCCCCTCATCCAGATCATTGATAAAGATGTTAAACAAGACCAGCCCCAAAACTGAGCCCTGGGGAACACCGCTTGTGACCGGCCACCAACTGGATTTGACTCCATTCACCACAACTCTCTGGGCTTGGCTGTCCAGCCAGTTTTTCACCCAGCGAAGAGTACACCCATCCAAGCCATGAGCCGCCAGCTTCTCTAGGAGAATGCTGTGGGAGACAGTGTCAAAGGCTTTGCTGAAGTCCAGGTAGACCACATCCACAGCCTTCCCCTCATCCATTAGGTGGGTCACCCGGTCGTAGAAGGAGATCAGGTTGGTCAAGCAGGACCTCCCTTTCATGAAGCCATGCTGGCTGGGTCCGATCCCCAGTTTGTCCCGCACCTGCCTCATGAGCGCCCTCAAGATGAACCGCTTTGCAAAGAACTTGCTCTCAGCCAGAACTCTGCTGTATTACACGGCTATGTTGGTAGCCCTGTGAAAAGCCTGCTGGGCAGTTCAGCAATTCTAGTTCCCAGCTCCCAGCATGGCACCGAGCAATGCTATTTTAAATATAAGAAATTAAAATGGCCTATTTGAAGGTGCAGAACCACTGAACAGGCAAAAGCATTTGCTAGCCATAAGTTTGCCATGCCTTCAACAAGCTGCATCAGTTCTTTTCTAAAACAGTTAAAATAGAAGCATGAATTTGTGAGAAGCTCTACTGTAAAGGTGCAAAGGATTCTGTGGTTCTGTCCAGGGCTCTCTAGATGACAAAAAGGATGGATATGAGAAATTCTATACCACCTGATCCAGGAACCAGACCTTGTACACAGTGAAGATGGTATAAATGTAGACTGACAGTTTCAATTTAGCTGCAGACAGTGAAGGAGCAGTGTACACTGCAGGTACACTACAAGTGTAGCTAGCTCCTATTTCCTTTCAGTATCAAAATGTCAGACATTGTTTAAAACGTGATCTTTGTTTCATGAGAAAACCAGGATATTTATAATTACTTATCATTGTGATCTACCCATTCATCCAATTCATGCAATATGTCTGTGAGACACACTTCCCTGTAGTGCTTCAATATTTCATAACTTTTCATTCCATTACATTATATTCCCATGCTTGCTTTTTTAGAAGTATTCAGAAAGCATGTCAGTTCCCTGGAATGATTGTTTATCAACTGGAAATCATACTTAAGATTCTTTAATTTAATTTTTCTAATAGATTTAAGCATGTCATTTTTATAGTTCCAAGTTTCCTCAATTTCTTGATCAGTTAACAGCCGTGATAGAAAATGCATTTGAAATATTGTATTAACTTGATACTTCACATTTATCCAAATGCTGCAATTTAAATAACTTTAGAAGGAATTACGTTTATAACCTGAAGCTGTAGGCACAAACATTTCAAATGTGAAAGAATCCCAAGGTCAAATCAAATGTTTTGAAGGAGTTAAATGGTGAACAAATCATAGCTCTAGAGTTACATGCAACTGTTTCAGAGGATGCTTCCATTATTATACATCTTTTCGTAAGACTGATACATCATTTTAGTAAATGAATTCCCATAGTGATTTAAGATAGTTGCTTCTAACTGTCATTCCTCATTGTTAATTTAATCTATCAGGTTCCAAATTGTCTAGAATAGCAAAGAATCCAAAATATATGCTAAGATATTTCTACCTAACTCGATTTCTATATTAACAAATCCCTCAGGTTTCAGTGCAATTACAGTCTGCAAAGGCCTTCCACAAAGGCCAAAAATGTTTTGGAAAGACCATGAGAATATTTTGGTTTAAAGATTTAAATAGAATTATTTACTTTAAACTGATTTTACCTAACACTTCACCAAGAGCATGTCACCTCCCAGAAAGTGATCAAGTTTACTTGCTCAGTAATTCATCACCTGTCATCCAAGACTTCATAACAGACTGTAAATCCATTTTTAGCTTATTACAGTTGCCGTGCTCAACACATCGGTTTAAATCACTTTGGGTGCCTAAGGTTAGGAACTGAATGTGGAATAAGAGAAGTCTGGGATATGAACAGCCAGTTACTGCTTCCCAGCTGATGTGTAGTGGCTTTGCTGAACTGCAGGAACCTGTTTTTATATTATTCTGCTCTGTGTTGCATTACCTCATATACAATAATGTTTGTCACTTCAGGATCCGTATAAAAGGATTTCATGGATATGTTTTCTTCCTTTCACTGGCTATGGAGCTCTCTCCTTACAGCTTGGTGATATTCTTGTTATCTCCTGGTGAGATAAATGTGTATATAGTACAGTTTAGTATTCTTTTGTCTCTCACTTCACCGTGGGAGCCCCAGGAGTTTCCGTAAAACCATGCTGAGATTCCAAAGCATCTGTGCTTCCCTGTGAGCCATGACATCTCATCTCAGAAAGGTCAGCTTTCAAGCAAGCCTTTCACCTTGTTCTGTGTAACCTGAAACTGTCTCTTCAGCAAGCTGATAACAAGGGATTTTGCAAAAAGAAATATTATCCATTTTCCCTCTGCCTCAGCAAAGCCTCTTTCAGAGGCTTACCCAGGTCTATAATACTCTACTCTTTGCAGTGATTTCATTTTGAAAATGCACAGCTATGCTGCGTAGTCAGGGGAGTCAGGAATTTTGCTAATTTGGGAAGCAGCTGTTGAAAGGTGTTGTGCTAGAGAGTCTGTGGGATGAGCTTGGTAACTCGGTGTTAAAATACTTTGTAATTAACACTGTTGATATTTTAAACTGGTATACTAGTTATTATCTCATGTGAGAAAAGGCCCAGTCACATCTCTGAGATAACATCTCAGACTGCTTCTGAATAAGAGCTTTCAAAAATGAATGGGCACTGTCACAGATTTCCATGGTTCTGACTCAGTAAGCAAAGAATTTAATGAAGTGGTAATTTAGCAGTTAAGTGGACTGGGTGTTGGATGTTACAAATCAGAATCATTCCTCCTGGAACTAGCAGGGTTCTTGGCATAAAATTAGGCAGGGTGAATGCTTTATCGTAAAAATCTGAGAAAGCAGATTTTACAGGAAGCTGATCTTAAAGACAAGGCTAAAAATCAGCTTTGCTTTTCACTTACATGAAAAGTCCAGAAAGTTTTAAGACTTTCCTCTAAGAAAAAGCTACTTTGCAAAGATAATTATTTCAATATATGAGTAGTGATAATTTGCAGAAATGAGTACACAAATCAATAGAAGGAGAAGTTTTAAGGGAAATGGTTCAATACTTATGGAAAACATGAAAAATTAATTAAATAATTCATTCATTTTCTCCCTTATTACTATTTAGATGAGCTCAAAGTGAGAAGTTAGTACAATAAAATGTGATTACTTTTTAAACTATTTGAAAAGATCTGAATAAAAGGCAGTGTCTAAGTATCACAAAGTATTTAGAATGGAATTTTTGCTGTGAACTTGTTAAATAATATGTCTGAATAACAGATGTTTTAATGATGAGAAAATATGAGAAAAGTGCTAAAGATTAATTTCCACTTTTGGGGAATGAGAAGTCTTGTATTTCACTTGTGCAGCAGTAACAATGTCAGAACTCAGGCTTTCATCAAACATATCATTATACATGACACAGAGTTTGAAACTCCTCTTGATTGCACACAGTTCTGAGATTATTTTAGCTTTCATTTTTGAAACCAATAAATTTCCAGGTCTTAAAACCACATAAAAAAGGTTGAAAATGTTCTCTAAGAAGCTTATAATCAAACAGCAAATACTAGAGAAAATGGTTTGTTTGGGTTTTTTTATAATTTTTAACAACATGATTTGGATCTAAAAGAGAGTTTCACACAACACAGAAAAGCTATAGCCTATGTAACATCAGGAGGGTTCTCCCCCGTGACAATATACTTCATAACAGCTGATGTTATGATAACATCACACTTGTGAGGTCACTCTTGGTTATCTTTGAAAGGCCGTGATGATCAGGGGAGGTTCCTGAGGACTGGAAGAGGGTGAATGTCACTCCTGTCTTCCAGAAGGGCAAGAAGGAAGGCCCAGGGAACTACAGACCCATCAGTCTCGCCTTGATCCCTGGGAAAGTGATGGAGTAACTAATCCTGGAAACAATTTCCAGACACATGAAGAACAAGAATGTGTCTGGGAATAGTCAGCATGGATTTATGAGGGGGAAATCATGCTTAATCAACCTTCCACAATGAGATGACTAGCTTGGTGGGTGTGGGGAGACCAGTGGATGTTGTTTACCTTGACTTTAGTAAGGCTTTCAGCACTGTGTTTCATAACATCCTCACAAATGAGCTGATAAGGTACAGGCTAGAAAATACACAGCGAAGAGGACTGAAAATTGGCTGAACTGCCAACCTCAGAAGGACTGTGATCAGGGGCACTAAGTTCAATTGGAGGCCAGTCACTAGTAGTGTGCCCCAGGCATTGATAATGGGTCCAATCCTGTTTAGCGTCTTCATTAATGACCTGGATAATGGGACAGAGTATACCCTCAGCAAGCTTGCAGACGATACAAACCTGGGAGGAGTGGCTGATACACCAGGTGGTTGTGCTGCCATTCAAAAGGACCTTGAGAGGCTGGAGAGATCTGCAGAGAGGAACCTCATGCAGTTCAACAAAGGGAAATGAAAACCCTGCACACAGGGAGGAATAACCCCATGCACCAATATATGCTGGGAGCCAATTGGCTGGAAAGCAGCTTTGCAGAGAAGCCGTTCTTAAACATCTCCAGTAATTCTATGAATTGCAGATCTTAGCTGGAATAGCAATATGGTGGGATGCAAGCAGTTATGGAAGTTTTTGGTGTGTGTCAAGGATAACTTATTCATAAAAGCACTTGTTGGGGCAAACAAGGGTGATGCAGAGTTGGATCTGATATTCACTAACAAGGAAGTGTTGCTGACTGAGATGAATGTTTTATTGATAGCTGACACAGATTCTGATGAGGAGGTCACCAAGAAGATGAAGCCAGTCTCTTCATGGAGGTATATGGTGGGAGAACCAGAGACAATAGGCATAAGTTAAAACAAAACAGATTCAGACTGGTTATAACAAGAAATTTTTTCACCATGAGGACTGTCATGTAGTGGAACAGGTTGCCCAGAGAGCTTGTGCAGTCTCCATCTTTGGAAATTGTCAAGGCCAGACTGGATAAAGCCCCAAGTAACCTAACCTGACCTGGTATAGCTGACCCTTCTTTGAGCTGGAGGTTCAACTAGATGAATTCCTGAGTTACCCTCCAGACTGAATTTTCCTATGGTCCTACCACCTCATTTTTCTATTATTTTTTTAACAAAATCCATCCTTTCAGAAGGAAGAGTAAAACTACAGAATTTTTTTTAAACTGCTTTTTTAAATTAACAATCATTACATAAATCCCCCATACTAAGGCCACTGTATTTCACTGACACCTCATTAGTCATTTTTCCCCATGTTATAAAGGTGAAACTATATTACTATTTATTTCTGTAAGTCTGTTCCAAGTCATGCTAATTGATTTAAATAGCTTTAAATGTATTAAAACTGTTGCTATCAGTGCTGACCTTGCAGCACGCATCATCTTTTAGATATACTGTTCTGTTACATTTTTAAGAAATCAGGCAAACATTATGCAAATAACCTTGTATATCTGATTATTTAAAAACTCTCAGCTTTGAACCTGTTTTCCTGCTTTGCTTCAGTTAGCGTCTGTTGAAGAGATTACTTCTGCCCTCAGAATTTTGTTCCCAGATGTACATGATACTTTTCAAACTTTAGACTGAACCTACCCAATCTGGTTTTGAGCTGTTCAGTTAAACAAGACATTGGCTGTTACATGCGCTCTCCTCAAAGATTTAGAAGTGTTCTGAATTACTGCTGGTGGTGATCGTTATTTGAAATGCAGACCAAATAACATTTATTCTACTGTTAACATTTTAGACTTCTTGAAAAGTTCACAAGAGAACCGAAAGGATGTACTTGAAGAGATGGACTCTGTGGGACTCTTCTGTCACACTGGCAAGGTACAGAAGGTATATCAGGAAGTGTGGAAAACTTTATTTTGCAAATTTCCTCTTTAAAATGGGATTAATGATATTGTAGCCCAAACTTCATACCCAGTATTAAAAATATATGGGATTTCGGTTTTTTGTTTGTTTGTTTGTTTGTTTCTCATACAGGGCATGGCATTTGAGGTTGAAATAAGGAAGTCTTAACAAGTGTCGGCTACTCTGCTTTGCTCCGGTCAGGTTTAGAATCACTACCAGGAAGCATTAAGAGAATCAAGGGAAGCTGTTAGAAAGCGGGGTACCAATAAGAAGACAAAAGGTGGGAAGGGTAAGGATGATTATAGTTTGGGAGACTTTCAAGGGAGCTCAGTGGGAAGCAGAAGATGTCTGTTTCTTGAGAGAGTGCAGAAAAGGCACAGCACTTGCTCCCACTCTTGAAGCTTAGAAACTTCTTTAAAATGTCATCTTAGCCAGTGAAGACAGCCACACTGATCTGCCAGAGATGGGGAAAAAAAGGCGTTCCCTGGGAACGTGTTGTAGTAAGCTTGGATGCATGGCATGCCCTTGTGTAACATGCACTCTTAAACATCTGAAGTGGAATTATGTTTCAGCTCTTTCTATCTTAATAGCAAATACTGCTAACTATTTGAGCTGGGAATCTAGAAATTGAGCAAGGCTTTTTTGTGAACATATGCTTCCAAGATATGCCAGCAGAATATTTTACTGTCATGACCAGTTTTGTTGCCTGTGCAGAAAACAAACACGAAAGGGCAGCCTAAGGCACAGTTGAAAGGTCTCTTTAATTACTGCCTTTGGCAGAATTTATTTCCAGAAATGTTATCACAGAAGTTGGAAATAAAAATGTTTCCTGGCACCACAAGAGCAGTTTCAAACTTCACTCTCAAATGTGACACTTCTGAACAAGTTGGAGGAAAAGAGAGAATATTGTGCCCACTGACTTCTGACAAAATGCTATAACCCAGAAAAACTCATTTTAAGAGACTTTCTGTATCAACAGCACTTGCAGTACAGAAGTAAACCTTAATCCCTCAACACGCCTGCTAAAGTACCAAGACACAGTCATGTTGCTTCAGCTTCTGCTAATTTATTATCTTTTGTTAATTTCTGCTGTTGGACATGGAGAGGGTGCCTAAGGCTTCTCACTACTAACCTGCTTAGCTTTTGTTTCTGCTGTGCATAGAGAAGACTTGAGTCCCTTTCAGACTAAGACTAAGACCAGACATGGCCAGTATCGGGTAAGATACCAGGTAAGGTAAGGCCTAGAATGTAGAAAAAAGCATCTCTGGAAATGTTATGAGAATACACTTTTTCCCAACATGCTGCTGCAGTGCTTATCTGGCCATAACTCACTGATGTGTGAGGTCCCAGCTAGTGGTGCCTGATGTAATCCTATCTGGTGTCTGCATTTCTGGCTCAGCACATGGCATCAGCTGAGGCAGAACATACTGCAGGTGGGTGAGGAAAGCTTAGTGGGATCCAGACTTCAAGGCAGAAGGTCAGTGTTTATAGTAGGAGGTGGTGAACCTGGGCTTGGACAGGTGAGACCTGTGGGAAAAGTGGGGAGGATGAGCCTGGGGCCCCATTTTAAGAAGACACGTTCTTGAGGCTCCAGAAACTGGTGCTGGAGCTTCTGCTTCTGCTGCATCAGGTAATGCCTGCTGTGAAAGGTGGCCCCAGAGCACACTGCAATGGAGAGTCCTGGGCTACGGAAGCATGACTCTTCTGCTCTAAGCTGACCTATTTCCCCTGTAGGTAGGTAGCCAGATCTGGATCAGTGCTCACATTGACCGAGAACCACAAGATCAGAGAAAGTGCAATCAAATTTCTTACATGCTGTAACTTCGAAGTACAGAGTTCTTAATCAAAAATTACGGGAAAAAAGGAAAGAAAGAGGGAGAAACAAGTTGCTAACAGAGTACTGAAATCGGTGAAATACTTTATGGAAATACAGACATGTTACCCACTCATTGCTAAGGTTATCAATTTACTCTCCTGTTCTCTTCACACAGAAGCTGGCAGTACCTGGGTTGGACAGGAGAAGGGAATAATGCTTTTGGATATTATTAAATCATCTCATTATTCTCATTTTTGTCTGGTTTTGAAACCTTCTTTATAACTTAAGCTAATTACAAAATAGAGTGACAGCTATACAAATTGTAGATAAATAAGAGTCTTCACACCGCTGTGCTTTTTATTAAAAAAAGCTTTTTCTATATCTCTATACATCAGGTAATACCCAAAGACCAGTAATGTGAGCATGTTATTTCTGTTCTCTTCAGTTGTCTTCAGATCAGATGTGGACTGAGTTTCTCATAGGTGAGAACACTGTAACTAGAGAGATGCGTATTCTTCTCATATCTAAAACTGTGGATACTATTCTGGAATAAAATATACTGTCACAAACAAAATTCTTCAAAACAGAATCTAGACTAAACTTTTCACTAGTTTTATTGCCTCTTAAGATATATCTTTAGGAATGACTCTAACAAATTCAGAAATGCATTACTCAGTTGCCAAAATTAGTTTTGTAATGTTTGAAATTCTTTGTCAAAAGACTTTCAGAGCATCAAAGCCATTTATAAAAGCTCTGTTTCAGATGTGATCCAATCTTATTGATAATGAAAATTATTATAACTCAGAAATGAGGAGAAAGAGAATATATGATATGAACATAAAAGGAAACTGATTGAAGTCTTTGTCAGCATACATTTCCATATTTGAAATAAATTGAAAAGTTCGTGTTGATGCTTATGCTTTTATTATCTTTGATCAATGTTGTGACCCATTCCAGACTGCATGTTACATTCTGATGCCATGAATCATTGATGTCTATTATAAAATTACAGTCATATTAGTTCACCTTTTACTATAATCCTCTAAACCTAAAAGCAAACAAAACACCCCCTTAGAAGAAGAGTGTGAAACCTGCTGTCTTTGCTAACCCAAGAGATTGACAGTGCTGCAGCAAGACATAACAACTACATGGCACGCTCAGAAAAACAATTCATACCAGTGTACAGAATATTGCAGGCAGGGACGCCTTTGCAATTTCAAAACTGTTGCTTGCAACTTATCTTTTAACAATCATCTTTGCTGCATTGACCATCCTGCAAGTGTAGAAAAAAAAGGAGTGTATACTCCTCCTTTCTAATTTTGAATACCAGCAAGACTCACTTTCATCACAGGGCATGGGGAGAGCTTTCCTGGAATTCTCAAAGGACACTTGCCTACAGGCATCTAATCTGCACAGACAAGCAAAGAGAAAGAGATAGACAGCAATAATATTTGATAGGATCTTACCACTGACTTGTTTATCTTAGTGTTCTGCTTTTCATGCTCACCTCTACTACAGAGATCTCTAAAACTGAAATATTTTAGTAACTTCATATCTAAAAGCATCTGGCCTAATATTTAGTGTCATAAATGCAAAAGATGCTGCAAGTAATCAGTTTGTATCTCAAAATGTAAACATTGCGTTGCAACTTGCTTAGCATTACGGAGAAGCAAATGTCATTATTTTTCTATACAGCTAACTAGATATTGCTTTACCTCAATAATTCACATCATGACTTCTCAATGCAGGAAATTCCACATGTTGATCTGCAGCATGTGAAGTACTTCCATGTATTTCTGAACTCAACAGCCATCACTGTCACAGCATGCCCCTCTTCTACTCCTTTTCAAGACTGGATGCAACGCATTTTGCTGTTTGCTCCTCGTGTACTCATGCAGTCCCATGCCTTTTCTCAGCAAAGTTGGTTATTAGTCCTGTTGTTTTTTGTTTAGTTATCACTCAGTGGTATAACTGAGATTATCAAATAATAGAAGCACTTAAACTGGAAGGAACTCTGAAGATCTTCTGACTCAAGCACAATTTCAAGCAAGAATGTCTTCAAAGGCTAATTCAGGTTGCTTAGGGTCTTGTCCACATGAGTTTTGAACATCTCCAAGGATGCTGATTCCACAACCTCCCTGAGCAACCTATTCCAGTGATTAGATGCTCTTGTGGTGAAGAATTTTTTCCTTACATCTATTCAGAATTTTCCTTTTAAGTGCTGCCTCTTTCCTTTTCTCTGTTGTGCTTGTGAGAAGACTTGTGCCCCCTGTTCTCTATAATCCCCCTTTGAGTGGTATAAGACTGGATCATTTATGTAGGGTGAAAACAAATATAGAAAAATATACTATTCTTGACAATAGGAGTCACTGTTAGTATCATTAATTCTGATTTCACAGGTAAGAGTTGTTCTGCTAGAGATATTTTTGCTCAGAAAAAAATTTTAATGTAAACAATTATTAAATTAGCCCCTGCCTCTTTCTCTTTTGCATTAAAATCTCTTGTCTCCCTGTACCTTTCTGCAGATCTTGCAAATCTCTCAGTGAATCTCTCATCCAGACTCGTTGTTGCACCAAGGTCTACCAAATAGGAAGCTGACAAAACTAATTCTTCTGCTTTGCATTCTGATAGTATTTTCTCAAGGAGATAAAATAATTCATAATATACATTTATATGCACAGTATTTGACTATTCAAATGTCTGAAAGAAATTTATCATGAAAATGTGTGAGCTTGTCCAAACAAAAACATATCCAATTTCTCTAAAGAACTTATGCTGTATTTTCCAAGTCCTGACATTTATTTTCTAAAAGGCTTTATACGTGTTTGGATACAAAGTGCTAGAATCTTGCTTTTTAGGATGTTAATCACAGAATTACTCTGCAGAACACTTAACCACAGTCTACTCTCAGAAGACAAGTATGAAATGTGCATCACTTCCATGGAGACACCATATATTCTCCTGGCCCTGGTGGAAGAGTCCTCAACCCCACTGAACTCAGTTTAGCTAGGAATTTGCAGAAAAAGACACATGACTTCACAGGGGAACTCAAGCTCATTTTCACCTAGGAAGAGATTTATCTAAGAGTTTTGAACTCCTTGATTTATTTATCTTCTTTATTGAAGAGGAACTATAAGAAAAGTTAAATTCCTAAGAGAGTGGCTTTTTTCTTGGATAAGCTGAAAGCATAGTCTGAATGCACATACTAAGACTGAGAACTATCAGTTAAGATTTGGACATAGCAATATAGCGTGTCACTGTCGTGGTTTAACCCCAGCTGGCAACTAAGCCCCACACAGCCGCTCGCTCACTCTCCCCCAGGTGGGATGGGGGAGAGAATCAGAAGGGTAAAAGTGAGAAAACTTGTGGGTTGAGATAAAGACAGTTTAACAGGTAAAGCAGAAGCTATGCACGCAAGCAAAGCAAAACAAGGAATTCGTTCTCTACTTCCCATGGGCAGGCAGGTGTTCAGCCATCCCCAGGAAAGCAGGGCTCCATCACACATAACGGTTACTTGGGAAGACAAACGCCATCACTCCGAACGTTCCCCCCTTCCTTCTTCTTCCCCCAGCTTTATATGCTTAGCATGACGTTGTATGGTATAGAATATCCCTTTGGTCAGTTGGGGTCAGCTGTCCCAGCTGTGTCCCTTCCCAGCTTCTTGTGCACCCCCAGCCCACTCACTGGTGGGGTGGGGTGAGAAGCAGAAAAGCCCTTGACTCTGTGCAAGCACTGCTCAGCAGGAACTAGAACATCCCTGTATTGTCAACATTGTTTTCAGCACAAATCCAAAACATAGTCCCATACTAGCTACTGTAAAGAAAATTAAGTCTATTCCAGCCAAAACCAACACAATCAGCATATCTTCTCACTGATGAGAGTTCAGCATGAGAAGAAATTACTGCTGAATCAAAAGTGTGTGTCTTCTGAGAAAAGGAAAAAAAAAAAGGAGAGAGAGACAAAAAAGAGAAAGAGGCGCAGAGAGAGAAAGTTCTTTTAAGTGGTAATTCAGTCTCCCTGGACTTTTTTTCTGTTTGTTTTATCTATCAGGCTGAGAAATATACTGTTCTCTCCAGATGAAAAGGTGAAGATAGACTTCACTGGAATTGAAAGAGGTATTTAATGAACTCTGCTGATGATATCCCTGGTAATAGAACAATGGACTGCAGTGAAATGCCTTACTTGCTTTGTATTCACAGGAGTTAGACTTAATAGTAGAACTTAATGTTCTACTAGTAGAAAATCAGGTTTTCCATCCTGAAAGTACTTTCTAAGTAATAGGAAGAGTAAAACAAACAGGCAAGCAGTGTGGCAAAAATGTTTTGCTCTTATGTTGATTTTTTTTTTATAAAGGAGATATACACAATGCTCAGCTTAGATTGAAATGCTGAAATGCTTTCTCCATGAAGTGAAATATGATACAGCCTCCCCACAAAGTCTTGGAGCTATTTCCCTTCAGTATGCAAAAAGATGGAAAGTGTCAAGGAGGAGTGGTATGACAACACATATGTTTCTCACCATTCCTTCACTGTACAGTTTAACAACTACATATCGCAGGAGGCACTATACCCCTCAAAGCCTTAAATGACATGTCCCATCAAAGTTCTTAATGTAAACAATATGAACTATTTATATATTTCATAAAGGAACTGCTAACTTCCCTCCTCCTCATTCAGTTGCACAGTTGTTCTGCTCCTGGAGGAGTGCAGGGTTCTTTCTGGATCTCAGTAGGAAAGGTACAGCAGCAAATGGTGTAACAAAACTGCTTTAATAATAATAATAACAACAACAACAGCAACAACACCAACACCACAATAGAAATAGGGAGAGAAATACAGATAGTGAGTAAATCTTATGTCTCTTTAGGTGCTGGGAACCTTGCCCTCCTGCAGCATCGGACAGACCCCAGATGCATAGCCACAGCATGCTGCGCAGATCCCATCCATGGTGAGGTTCACTCCCGCCCAGTACCATGTGTCCTTATATCTAGTGTAGCAAACAAAACTATACATCTTGTTTTGACAGGTCTCTTTCTTTATGCCCACGGAGCATGCCTAAGTAAACATATGTAGGAACTGTATCCAGGAGCAGCACACATCCAGAGCCTTCCAGCATGTTGCCCTCTATTGCTATATACCTGGGGTTATGTAGCAGTCGCTCATGCGAACATATGGGTATATCAAGCACAAGACCCAGTGTGGCTGTCAGGGCTTGCTCAAGATCACTGACTCCTCGAACACAATGTCTTCCATAAGACTCCCAATGCAACAGTATTTCTCATTTGCTTCCCTTGGGAGGCTAAGAAAGGAAAAGGTATACAAGAAAAAGGAGCACAGACTGGAAAAGAGACTGTGATGGGATGATAGCCTGTGGCAATTAGTGTACCTTTCCACTGTGGAAAGTCTAATGGTGCCTACAGTCCTCAAGTTTTATCATTCCTCTGCTGTCAACAAACATCTGTGGAATGAGGGCTGATTTAAATAGAAGATAACACCAGCTGTTGATGTTAGTCTTTCCACAATCTGTAGTGACAAACAGGTGTGCAAGAGATCTACTTATGATGGGCTCTGTGACCGTCCCCTCTGTGATGGGATCTGTGCACTTTTAAAACAGAAGAAAGGCATACAAATGTCATACAAAGGAAATGTTATGAGTAGACTGAAGCGAAAAAAGTTCAGAAGCATGAACATTAATATTCACTGCAAAAATCCTTTTTTTTTCTCTTAAATATCTAATCCAGTGTACTAGACGTATCTGCCTTGTGGATGAAACAGGACAGTATAATAACAGAGGCAGTAGAACTGCCAGAGTTTGAAGGTATGGTGCGATCAAGGCAGGGGGCCATGTGAGACCACATTGGTCTCCTGATCAAGGAAATTAAATGCTAATTAGTAGACCTAGTATGCAGCCTTGCCTCTTCAGTGTTCCTGTAAGGGTACTTGTCAAATGAAGTTACCTGAAGGCAATAACTCATTTATGTTCCTCTATTCTTGGATTCCTTAACTAAGACTCTATTGCCTGATTTAAATTTGTTTTTTCTGATTTGCAACAGTACCAAGTATTTGCAGCTTAAAATGAAATTACTAGTGCAGTTTCTCTGAATCTACGAGAGTTTCCTTCCCCTCAGGGGTACTGTGAAAATAAAATAGCAATGTATCATGCATACTTATAATACCGTGATGAGTTCCAGACAATAGTTTGTGAAGTAAATATTTGTTTTTTCCATCAGAGTGAGTTCTGAATTATGTATAGTAAATAAGGTCTCATTGAAAAATAAGGAGAAAAAAACAGATAATGAAGAGTCACTTGCTTAAATTATCTCCAGCTAGGCTGTACACTGAAAGAGGTAGGATGACCATAGGAAATATGCAATGAAGTTCTAAGGCTCACAAGGGACTCAGAGGTAGTCAACTTCAGGGTCCAAAATCTCATTACCTTCCGTTTGTGTAACATTAGTGATCGTTCTTGACAGTTCCAAGAAATGTCAGAGCCCTGAGGCCACTAAGAGGCCTTGGTCAACCTCACCTGTGGGCTCCATCCACCATTTCTGCTCATGAGTACAGGCCCATTTAAGCTCCATGCTGGGCTGTTAGTCCCTGTTAGACTGATCTATGCTGTAGGTTTGCTTGTCTCTAGCTGTATCATAGCATGCCTGTGCCTGGCCATGGACTTGATTGCTGTGCCCGAGCTGTGGACTGGTTACCTGGTTTGACGCCAGACTTGTCTTGTCACCTGCCTTGAAACTGGTGGATGGGATCTGACAAAACGTAGCATTAAAAGATTTGGCTTACATTCACAGGTGACTCCTTATCTTGCTGCAAATGTGGTCATGGATTTTCACTTTAATTTTCAAGTCTGAGGAAAGCAGAGTTTTCTTGGGGCTTGGGAAAGAGCTACATATGAAAACAACATTAGGTCTCAAAAATTATTTGCAATCAAGTCCTCTTTGGATCACAGTACTCTTTAGTGAGCTAGAAGGCAAAATACTCTTCCTTGTGAGATGCATCAGTCACATCAAATCTTCTTATAGTAGTCAAGAAATTCCAGATTAGACTTCTGAAGATAACCACAGGTCAGGGAGGGGGGTCATTTACTTTTGTGGCTTTGAAGGAGATTTTGAACACTATATGAAAATGTGCTGTATGAAACTGGAGTGTGCTTCAGGCATAGAAAAGGCTCCAATCCACACTTTGATATTATTCAATCACACAGTCTTTTGTGCCTCAATCCTTACAGAATTTAATTAGTTAAAATTAATGGATGGGGTTCTCATGTTCTTAAATTTATATGAGCATTTATTCTATGTAATTTTTTACAATTCACAACAGCTGCAAATCTAGTTAACAGGCAGTCCGTACTTCAGCCAGCGCAGGATGTGTATGTCTTTCACCCTTTGACAGGTAACCTTGTTCTTATCAGCTAGCTTGAACTGTGGACCATTAAGAATTTATTACTGCTTGCAGAAACTTGGATGTGATAACAACAGAAGGCAAAACGGACAATTTCCACAGCCCAAAGCCGAAATGTTTTTGTTTTTTGTTTATGCAACTCATGTGAATCCTTCCTTATAAAAAAATAGATTCTTCAACCTGAGGAAGAAAATAATCTAGTTATTCTGTTATTCTAAACTTTTGTTTTTAGAAAAAAAAAAAAACATAGAAAAAATATAATAAATTTTGCTAAAGGAAACAAAGTAGTTTTTATCTGCATTCTGTGAAGACAATAGTCACAGGCAGAATAGTCCATAGGATTCTCCAGTGTGAACTGTATGTTGACACACAATTTCTCAGTTTAGGATGACATACCCTTTTGTTCAAAGTAAAAATAGCAGTAAGTAATATTTATCTAGCATTTATATAATATTTATCTACAGTTTCTTCCAACTTTCTTTGTCCAATACAACAAAAAATTCTTAAGTAAGTCTGTGAGATATTACGTGATGATTCTCTACAAAGCTTAGAAAAGAAGTTACCAGATACCTTCACAGGATCCTATTCAAAGAATTATAGAATACTTTAGTTTGGAAGGGACCTCAGAAGGTCATCTAGTCCAGTCTCCTTCTGCAAACAGGACTAAATTCCATGTTGTATCAGGCCTTGTCTCATCACGTTTCAGAAATCTCCAAGGATGATATATTTCCCAGGAGGAGTCTGGCTCCATCTTCTCTGCCACTCCCTTAGGTAAAGGAAGACTCCAGTGAGGTTTCCCCCTTCCCCTGCAACCTTCTTTTCACCCAACTTATAAACCCAACTCCCTCAGCCTCTCCACATACATTATATGCTCCAGCCTCCTAACCATCTTCCTCAGTGAGACAGTTCAGCTTTGTAGGCAATAGCAATCTAGAGTGGCTGCATGTCACCCCAGCCTGAATGGCCAGCTCCCAACCCACATTTGGATTGACTAGGAAGCCCTTCAGCACAACAGCAGCTGAAAGGGGGGCCTCTGGATGCGCAACAAACGAGAGCCAAACAGGTGTCATAAACTGATAAAGAGCAAGCAAGCAGTAGTATTTTTTTTTCACATGGATACAGAATTTAATACTAAAATACCACATTGCATTCAAATAGCACAGAGTGCCTAGAAGAAAGAAATTAAACTGAGCTGCTCTTAATGTCTTAGCAAATTGCAGAAGGTATTTTAAGGAGTATCCCATATCTAGCTTTGAAGTTAGCCCTGCTTGGAGTAGAAGGTCAACCTTGGAAGGTATCCAAAGGTCTCTTCCAAATTAAATTACTCTGTTTTGATTCTGTACCTTGAAGCACTCAAGAAAATTCTGTACCATTCTTAAAAGAACATTATCTGTAAAGACAAGAGCAACTGACTGACTGGATGGAGGAAAGAACTCTAAAAAACTTTTTAAAAAGGAGATAAAAGAATATATAGATACTCGAGTCCAACATTTAGAAACCACAAAATGTTCCTAAAATACCCACTAACCTCCTAGTTGAAGCTCTCCACCAGTCTGTTTTCCCTGAATTTTCACTCCAGCTGCAGTCTCTCAGTTGCATCCCTGCCTCACTCCCTCCACTGTGTCAGCACAGATGCCTGTGGAGTGACACAGTAAAAAGGGCACCTCTTCCAAAATGACATCCCAAACCCTGCTATTTTATATCCTAGCTAAGAGCCCTGGCTCCCCAGCTCAAGCCCATTTTGGTTGCGCTCTCCTTAGCACGATAAGATTTATTTTGTGCAATACAGGACAGATTCAATAGGATAAAGTAAACAAAGATGCTTTAATCCCATCTGAACTAGACTGCAGGTTGTGTATTTTCCTGAACTGACTGAAGCCAGAATTGAAGATGCAATGGTTATATCACTGGGACAAGTATGTGTGGGGAGGTGTCTCTCTCATTTTTGGTATGAAAGTGTTGAACTACTGCACATGACTTGACAGGAAGAAAAGTAACAGAGTAATCACAAGTTCCTCCTCTGGGGGCAGGTCTAGGGCTTAACTACTGCAATGGGCAGAATTTAGGTCTACTATATTAAACATTAATTCACTCTTGGGACATAGCTTGTTCCCACAGGAATCTCACATGAAATGGTTAGCTGGGTTTTTTCCCCTGTCTAGATAGAAAAGCTGATTACACTTTATAAGCCTTCTTAACACATGAATTTTCATCCTTACCTTCTCTTTGTTTCCCATACTTTTTCTCTCCCCATTCACCTTGAGCCCTCAGTTTCTTCACCCTTATCTCCTTCCCAAAAAAACAACACATCTCTAATTAGTTTTTCCTATTGGTCCCTGTTTTGCCACATATGTACCCTCAGAAAATTTTACACGCAAGTTCACAGAAAATGACCAATGCGCTAATATTTGTCATCAGAGATTTCATATGTCCAGCCATGGAGCAAAAGTTTTTGGGAGCACATAATCATTGCATTTGTAGTTTCATTTTCAGCACGCAGATGAGGAGAAAAAATGTTTTCAATAGAGAAAAAATAGAATAAGACAAACTAAAACTTCTGGAAGTGGGCTGCTTATTTATTTGGAAAAGGTAGGTGGAATATAGCTGGAATTATGTGTTACATTCAAAAGGTGAGTGATGTATGTGAACAATGTTGGACCAAGGACTTTTGCTGAATCCTGGCTACTCAGTCCTTCAAATCTTGGCCACTTTGTGTACAACACCAAGTGACACAGCTGGAAACACTAGGCAGATTTGTGAACACAAAAGCCCTTCCCTGGAGCATTTATGAAACCTTGTTTCTAACCTCTAATAAGCCTCCCAAACTTGCTAAATTCAGCAGTACATTTCCAACGAACAAAGTATAGCAAAGGGAGTCTAGACCGTGCAAGAAATCTGTTGCAACCAATCAAAAGTTTGTCAGCAGAACACCACTAATACTGTGATGTGACTGAATCATCAATATAAGGTTGGCCATGTTGGGTCAAACCTAAAATATATCTTATTGGTGCTGATTCCAGTATCCTGCTTCTCCTGAGCAAGAGCAGCTGGAGGACTGAGCCTGCCCCCCTGTCGTAGTTTAGCCCCAGCCAGCAACTAAACACCACGCAGCCGCTCGCTCACCCCCCCACTCCGGTAGGATGGGGGAGAGAATCGGGAGGGCACACGGAGGAAAACCCGTGGGTTGAGATAAAAACAGTTTAATCATGGAAATAAAACAAAGTAGAACAGTGATAATAACAATGATAACAATAACAATAACAGAATATACAGAACAAGTGACGCACAATGCAACTGCTCACCCTGACGTGTTCCGAAGGAACCATGCGCCCCGACCCGAGGAACCGCCTGAACCAACTGAACCGCGCTCCCCGGTTTTTAAGCTGGTCATGATGTCACATGGTATAGAATACCCCATTGGCCAGCTGGATCAACTGCCCTGGCTATGCTCCCCCCCAGGTCCCCCTGCACCTCTAAGGGCAGGGGAGGCTGTCGGTGCAAGCACCACCTAGCAACAACCAAAGCATCAATGGGCCATCAACATTCCTTTCATTACCAAACCCAAAACACAGCACCCCCTCCAGCTACAGGGAAGGGCGTTAACTCTGTCCCAGCCAGAACCAGGACACCCCCTCATATTGCTCCATTTGTTTTGCAGCCGCCTCAGAGCACCAAGCTGACGCATGTACGGAAGCATCTTTTGTAACTGCAAATTCTTGCTACCAAGGGGTAACAGTCAGCTCAGAGCCCATCTTTTTATACATGTAACTAGGAATATTCTTCTTCTCATGTGCATCGCTTCATGTTTATTTAACTAGAATTTCATGATTCACTGTACCCAGTGGCCCAGCCAGTACAATGATGAGTTTCTGCTGTAGTAAAAAAGTGGAAACTTTTTTACCACGCTGGTACCTCAGTATCAGCTGCAAACTTTGTCACCTCACTGTTTACTTCCTTTTCTAACCTGTTGATGAGTGTGTTGAACGGCACAAGCATAAGCCCAAATCCCCAAAGAAATCTACCAGTGACCTTACTCCACTCTCAGATCTGACCTCTACACACTTCACCCAGCACACCAAAAGCTCTCAGGAACTGTGGAGGTGAAAGTAAGCAGCCACTATGATCCAGAATTAAATCCTGTGGTAATGTGTAAAGAATGAAACATCCAGCCAGCAAGGAAATGCTTTGCGCAGAACAAGCACTTCATCTCAGTCCTGATACTCAAGGGAGACTTACAAAATGCTGTGCACAGATGCACCTGGGAATTAAATGTATGACACTAGGACATCAAAACCCGTGGATTCAATAGAGATAGTTTTTATGACACATTATAGTCTCTTTCTTCCCCCACCAACATTTTTGTGTTCCACAGAGTACAAAAACTCTCTCTCCCTCTTTCTTTCCCCTCTTGCACTAATATCCTATCTGCTCTGAAGACTCCAGACACCTTTCCTTTCAAAGTTAGTCTGATAAGTAACTCATCTCAGAGGAAGTAATCTGGGTCCCTAATTATGTCTGATGTCTGCTGCTCCTGGAGAAGGGATTGCCTGCTCAAAACTTGTCTACTTTTCTCCTCATTACACCACTTAGTCTAATAGGATATCACTGCCTATAAGCCTTATCCTGATGATATTTTTAGACCATCATGTTTATAACAAAATGCAATACCTTTTGTTTTGGTTTTGCTTGTTTGTTGTTGTTTTTTTACATCCACAGGGGATGCAGCTCGATTGTCAGATCTCCAGTCTTGAATAATGCCCTAATATTTCCCAAATATGTTTACAATGGACAATAGCCCAATGCAGTGGATGATTTCAGGCACTGCTCCCAGGCTGTACCAGCTTAGTCTGACCTTGAACTTCTGAAGTACTTCCAGCTGTTTTGTATAGGTATGTAAAAGTCATCAGGTGGCTTAAATCTTTGGCCATAAGGGAATATTAGGCCAGCACTCAACACCAGTACCCAGACTGTCAGGTATCCAGAACATGAATCTTCAGCAGAAGAATTCCTTGATTATCTTTCATTCCATGAAAATTTGTCAGATAACTAGTGCAGGCATCCTGTTTCTCACAGACAGTGAATGATAATGGAAAATAATACTCTTATTTGATATACTGAAAGGCACAATGGAACTGAAAGTTCCACATGTTCTTTACGCAGTTCATTTGTTTAATGGCTTACAAGGAACTGCAAAAGGAACACATGACACAAAGGATGCTGACCTTGCATGTCCTTTCAAAAGAGGTCAGAGGTTGAACAAAGTTATTGCACTTTTTCTTGCCTACCTCCACTTAGAACAAATGTGATAAGCAAAGAACAAATGCAATAAGCAGCCACAGCCATATTCAGGTTACACATCAGTGCTATAAGTGCCAGCCAGGGACTAAATTATGTACAGCAGCAAAGCAAGTGCCTTCCAGATTCACAGGAAGCTACTGTTCAGGCAAATACAAATTCCCTAGCACAGTCTGAAACTAAATGAACTGTCATTAGGGAAGATAATATCGATATAGGAAATATTCATACACAAAAATTTCCCTCATAATCTCATTTATTGATATCCTTTTGAATTTCAATAATGTTTGGGGATTTTAAGTTTTAATTTTAACAGTGACATGTAAGTAAATAACGTTGCTTTTAAGCATTCAGAAATGCAGAAATTAAGGACACATACAAAGGAATATTCAAAGATCTGTCATCCTCTCTAAGCAGAATTTCAAGAATGAAAGGATGACTGTTGCGTAGGTACTGGACCCACTTTTATCCTGAGTTAAAAGTCTTTGTTGTATTGTGCTTATGTTGTTTTACATTTTTTGCTCCTTAAATGGACTTATTTACTCTACATGCCCATGAAATGAAGCAAGAAAATCAGTCCTGTGCTGAGATACTTCTCTGTCAACTAAAAACAATATAAGATTTTCATTTGATTGGCACTGAGAGACTAGAGTAACAGTTCAGTTGTTTCCTAGTTGTTTCACTTTTCAGCTTCAAATATCATTTATCTTGAACAGGCAAGTTTATTTGTGAATGACATCTTTTGTTTCCTCTCCTGTAAAAATAATTTTACAGTTAAGTGCACTTTAAGGCAATATTTAGACAACTAATAACATTGATAACATTGATGACATAGAAAATTGTAAAAAGCCACAGTCCTTGATCAAACTGCTGAAAACCGTTTCACTGGGGTGGGATCAAAGTAGTGTGGATTCAGGGGAACTAATTCCCCATTAGCCTGTTTCTCCTACAACACTGCCAAGTCCCTTGTTGCCAGAACAGAGCCACAACTCCTTTCCAACTCTCTGACCCCACGTAGTAGATACAGGGAACCAGACCATATGTGTCCGTCACTAGTTACAGCTTGTAGCAGCTCATATCAGACATGGAAATAATAATTAGTGTGATAAACATTTACTGCTAACAAGTCTGAAATTCCCACTGTAGAAAAGATCTAGGGATCAGAGAGTTTCTCCTTCTTTCTTTCCTGAGATGCCTCTTGGAGACAGAAGAAATAGGAAGTGGAAAAGGACACAAAACTTTAGGAGAGAGGTGGATATGATATACCTTGACTTCAGGTACTTCCTCCCACAGTGTCCTCATTTGAAAACTGAGAATGAGTGTAATGGACAAGATGACTGTTAGATGGGCTTATTGTCTGGACTAACAGACAATGCTCAGAAGGTTGTGATCAACATTGAGTTGGAAGATGGCAATGAGTGAAGGGGAGATTTGTACTGGTGCCCGTACGGTTCAACATTTTCATCAATGGCCTGGATGGTGACAGAGTACACCTTCAGCAAATCTGTAGAGGACACTGACCTAGAGGTGTGTTATGAATGTTAGGATTTGCCAAATCCAGTAGCCCAGGAGAGAAATGCTGCTGCAGCTCCATGCCTCCAGGACCAACCAGTAGCAAGGCTGAGCGTGTGCACAGGTGAGCAACACATATATACATATACACACATCCAGCCGGACAGATCAACACAGGCAGACACACTCAGCCCACACACAAACAGAGACAGCACCAATGGCCTTGTTCTGTTCCCCTCCCTGGCTGATGAGGATTTGGCAAAGATACTGGGGAGACACCGTGATCACTGCCTACACTGCTTGAAGAAGGAACTACAAAGTCAGGGCAAAAAACACTTCACCATAGTGCCAGGCAATATAACGAATAGCAATAGCTGCATTCGGCAGCTTGGGGGCTTCACTAGGAGGGCAATGCGGCACCAGAACAGGTTGCCCAGAGAGAGGTGGAGTGTGCATGGTTGTAGGCTTTCAAGCTGTGGCTTGGCAAAACCCAGGCTGACGCAACCTAGTGTTGTCCCACTTGAGAGGAGGAGGTCGAGGAGCAACAGGTCAAGTGCTGCTCTGCAGCTGGCAGGGCAGGGGCTCACCAGCGCACCAGCTCCCAGTCCCACAGTGTCCCAGCAGGGCAGGCCAGGGGGGACAGCCACGTTCAGCCAAGAGTCCAGTCAGGTCTGTAGTGGTGAGGCAGATCCAAGGTCAAGCTGGGAAGCCAGTCTGCAGGTCAGGGTCCAGATGGGCAGGGACATGACTGGAGACCAGCACTCCGAGAGCACAGCTCAGGCAGAGGCTGAAGGCCCCAGGCTCAGCTTGAAATGGGGCTCCAGGGCCATGGGCAGGGTAGGGGGAGGCCCCAGGTGGGGCTGGTCAGGGCCAGGAGGCTAGGCAGTGCCCTTAGAGTTCTGGTGGGATGCTGAACTGGAACCCTCCAGAGGTCTCCTCCAAACACCATTTCTATGATTCTTCAGATGGTGCTCAGTTAATCAGGGATAGCAGCCAAATAACCTCCGTCACCGTTCTCCTAATCTGTATTACTGGAGCCATGGAGCAAGGCAAAGAACCAAATTTCTCTTACCTTTCTTCCCCTCCCCCAAGGTAAGCTGGGAAGAGCAGAGAACCCGCCTAATCTGATTTTCATAAAGTAAATCTGATTAGGAAAATGGACAGTGCTTGCTAATCCAATCAGCATTTCAAAATACATATGATTTTAACAAACAAACCTGACAAAAGGTTCCTAATTACACTTTTAAGCACACATTCACCTTCAACTTTCTGTATTCCCATAATTTCTGCAATGTATTTTCTGTGCTGACATATGTATTTTCTGTTGTATTCCCTCCTGGCTTTTTCTGTGAACCAAAAGTACTTGGTCGTCCAGTAGGGGGAAAAGAAAGAAGTATCAATTTAATTTTTTTTACATACACAAGTAGCAACTGAAAAATAAAGGACCAAGTAAACCATGTGAGTACACTTTGGTTTCAGCATTAAGATGGTATACACAAAGGCAAAATAAATACCTCTGAGTGATCAGCTACTCAAAATTATTGCRAGAGAGATGGGAATGAAAGCGAATTACGAGATGTGAAAGCCAGATCTGTAGTGGTGTGTGAAAAAAATTGTATAATGTGGGGCAGAAAGGGAGACATGATGAGAGGCAGGCAAGTTCAGCACTATGTGAAAAGGGAGGTGTATATGAGATATGCCAACAAAACCTACTGTGCTGTAGAAAGGAACACATTCAATGATAAGCAAAAAAGCAATGGGATGCAAAAGAGAAAAAAAGATTTTCTGAGGAGATACAGAATGAAAGGTGATACATAAAAACAAAGATGTGTGTAAAAGTGAAAAGTAAAACCGTTAAAAGTCATTGGTGAGTAGAAAAAGGCATGATGAAATGGAAAAATGCAGGTATGTAAGAAAAGGAAGAAGTGAAAGAAATGCAGAAAACATCACAGACTGATGTGTAATAAAGAAAAATGTGTAAACAGGAGGAAATACAAATAAAAAGATACGTAATCTTATATAAAAAAGGAAACATAAGAGCCTGGGGAAAATAATATTCAAAGTAAGGTGACAGAAGTAAAGGTTAAATAAGAGGTAAAAATGAAAAGCTGTAGTGTGTTACAAAAAAAGACACATGTGCTTTGAAAGTAAAAATGAAATAGTGCAACATAGTGGCAAGTGGGAAATACGTGATGCAAGAATACATGCAAGGGGATGTGAGTGTATGTGATAGGAAAGTTAAAATAGATGTTGAGCTACAGGGAAAAGAGCATGTGCTAGAGATGAAAAATGCATACTGAGTTACAATGAGAAGTGAAAAGAAAAACATAATGAGATGTGCAATTTAAGACCTAATCAATTGTAAAAAAAAACAACCTGCAGTAAGAACATACATAACAAAAGGAAAACTTGAAAAAAATAAAATGAGATGATAGAGAAATGGATGATGATATGAGCAAAGATCACTTCTGATGCATATGAAGCTTCTCAAAAACACAAACAAGTACTCATAAGTGGAAAAACGCAACATAAGCAATGCATAAGCACTTGTAAAATGGAAATGTGTAATGGCATTTTAAAGACAAATGGAGAACAATATGTGAATAATGGAGCTGTATAATGAAATGCAGAACAGATATAAACATTAAAAGGGGAGACGCAAAAATCTAAAATGGATAATGTTATACACCAAAGGAGGTAATGTATAAGTTAAAAAATCAAACCAGGAGATTCATTCAGGAAAACTTCTAAGAAAAATTTAAGCTTGGTGAGAGGCAAAAAGGAAAATTCATTATGAAAGGGGAAATTCATAAGGAAATGCAAAAATGAAAATGCATAAATAAATAAAGAAGAAAAGCATGAGAGTATTCAAAACCAGAACAGTGTCATGAGCTACAAAATCTGAAACATGTCATTAGAAATAAATCAAGCTGCATAATCACATGCATTAGGGAAAGTACAGAAATAGCTCTGAAAAAGAAAACACAGAAAAAGATGCACAATCTGAAGAGGAAACGTGGATTTGCAGAAGTGAAAATGTATGCTAAAAGGCACCACCACCCCCAAGTTTCAAAAAATACAATAACAGAAGTTCATTATGCATTCTGTAAATGAAAACCTAGTATGAGATAAAAAAATTGAATTTGCAGTGTGATACCATTCAAATGAGTAATGAGATATTAAAATAATATGTTTATTGAGGTGCAAAAAAAAGACAGTTTACTCAGGTGTAAAAAAAATGACAGATTAGAAAAATTGTAGTAAGAAGCTAGTAGGAATATATGAAATTTATCATAAGATGTAAGAAGGTAACTGAAGAATGTGAGAAAAGGAAAACGCATGGGGAAATCAGAAGGCTCATGCTCAGAATGCTATGCATAGTCTGTAATGGGCAACAAAAAGGAAATTGACTAATAAGCAATGATACATGAAATTCCTAATTTGATCTAAAAGTACATAATGAGACGCTGAAGCAAAACCAAGCAGTGAAATAAAAATGAACGTGCACAGCAAAAAACGAAACTGGAAACTGGAAATGAGATGTAAAAAGGCATTAATATTGAGATGCAGAATCAAAAAAGTGTGTAATGAGATGTGGAAAGGAAAACTCATAATAGGTTTTGACACCGGAAATGCATAGTAAGTTGAAAAATTGTAATAAGCCATGAAATACAAAATCTGAAAGAGTAATGATAGGCAAAACCAGAAATGCACCTTTAAGATCAAAGAGGAAAAATCAAATAAGGCGCAAAGTTAAGTAGTGAATCATATGATGCAGTAGAGAAAATGCAGAAGGAATTATGAAAGATTAAATGCATGATGAAATGCAGAAAGAAAAATCCATAGCAAGTTGTGAAAAATCAGTGTTTGACAGGAAGCAAACCCCCCCGTGTATGGTGTAACATGAACGCTGAAATCCACAGTGAGGGTCTGGAAAATGAGTAATGAGATGTGAAATCAGAAATAAAATGATTTGTGATAATGATCATTCATAATGACAAGCAAAACAAGAATTAAAATGCTAATGCAGCATAGCATGTGAAATGCCAAAGGAGATACAATAGCTGAGATGCATAATGGAATATGGAAACAGAAATATATAATGAAGTGTGAAAAAGAAAACATGTACCAACACAGGAAATGTTCATAATAAAAGATGCATAGCAAACCATCTTGACTTAGAAGGACTGAAGCACATAAAGCAGTGTGAAAATGAAACAGTATAGGTGTTGAACTGTCAAAACTGAAACATGCAAGAGGTTCAGAGCAGGAATTTTACTCAAGTATTTGAACAATGGGGTTAATTACCAAGACTGGCTGTTGTGGGCTTATTCTACCCTTTTTTTTCTTTCAGGTTTGCCCCACTTGGCTCAAGTCAGATACAGGAAGGATCTGACCCTCCATTCACACGTGAGTTCCTGACATCCAGTGATACGATATTGTAATGTGCCAGCTTCATTTTTTGTGACATCATCTCTCGTCATGTCATAGCAACAGGCTCCACTGGCAGATTACGTAGGAGAAACAGCCTTTGGGAATTCTCCCTCAGGCATGTCAAGGCCACCAAGCAGCTTATTAATTATGGAACAGTTTCAGCCTTAAGGCATTTATGCCCAGGCCCACCAGCAGAAATGTGGATGACTTTGTTAGGTACAGATCTACAAAGAATCAGACGATAGGTACACAGTGATTTTGAGCATGTTAATAGTGTATATAAACAATGGGCTTAGGTGCTTTAAGAGGAAGGCAAACAACTGCACTACACTTTTACTACCTCATGCTTTAGTCATGCCAGGCTATATGTATATATATATGGCTAAATTCCCCAAGCAGCAACAGCATATTTGGCCTTGAAGCACACTTGCAAGCTTTGTGAGTGTGGTCTGTTGAGATGCTGGGTCTGCTTGGCCCTGACGGTTCCTTCTGGGGTGTCTCCAGCCATTGGGCTGTGACATTGACTTTCACCTGTGAATATTTAATGCTAATTCAGGCTTGTTCTCCAGCACATACCCCAAAGGCAATGTGACATTGGCATCATCTCATGCCCCCAGGATATTTCCATCCCACAGGTAACTCATTTTTGCACAGACTCTGTAGCACAGGTAGGTTGCAAGTACTGCTCATACAGGAGGCTGATCACCCCTGGAGAGGGTGCCTACAAAGAGGGAAACCTCTGAATCACGGAGAGGAGCAGGATTTGGATCACGCAAGACGTGCGCCAGGGAGGCTACACAGCCACAGGCAAGTTGGGAGCATGATTCACCTCAGCAATGACAAGTCTCTATGGGATAAAAGCGAGGATGCAGAAGCAGTAACCCCAGCTGACCCATACACGGCCATCCTACCCCTAAGCCAAGTACTTCACAGGCTGGTCTGGAAACACACCAGAAATGCAGTGTAGCACAGGCTAAGTCACCCCTGGTCTGGTGATCTCCTCAGGGGGGGTCACTACACTGAACACGTGCTGCCTTGCTTCTGTTGCCTGTCACCCCTGCCACGTGCCATGAAAAAGCCACTGCTCAGAAAAGACCTGGTATCGAGGCTGCTGCTGTTCTTTCCATTTGGAGTAGCTTTTTGGAGAAAGGGTCTCAAACTCTTCCAGGGAGCTGGCTAAAGTAGAAGAGGGCAGTGCTGGCACTGACCTCTCTTTGAGAAGTCTCCTTGTCTATTGCAAAAATATCACGGCATGCCATGGTATAAACCAGCTGAGTCATCAATTCTGACTGTACAAGGGATCAGCCTGGCAAGCTGGTGGTGCTAGAGCAGGGTCCCAGCTGCTGGGCAGAGAAAACTGCAAAGCCTTTGCATGGTATCTCTAGGGAATTTCCTTGTTTTAGTATCTGGCACTAACAAGAAGCACTCCATCATCTTTGTAACTGCCCACTGAGATGTAGGGAGCAATTAGATCATCCATCAGTCTCATCTTTTTCAGAGCCCCTCAACATCATATGCTTCCTCAAGTCATATGTTACAGGTCTCTGATCATCTTTATCTAAGTGCTGTCATATACAGCTAGCTACTTTATCTTATGCTAAATGCTACGCCTAGGGTTACTGAAAGGGTTGCAAATAAATGACACACCTTTCTTCCTTGCAGTCACCTGAGGTCAGAGGAGCAGAGTGTAACTGAGGTAGTAGTTTATTGTAACCATGACAAACACATCAGAGAAAAGACCTTCGCAGTCCTGCCTTGGACCATCTTCCAAAGGCAGCTCTGCCTCAGCTCCAGTCTGAAAAGAGGATAAGAGGCTTCTTGAGTTCTACAAGTGGTAGCTGAGGAAGGACAGCTGCCGGGGACAAGTGTGTCTGAGCACCCTGATCTTGTACAGTGTTTCCCTCTAGAGGTGCCTTGTGCTGTAAAGTCAGGACAACAGTCAGTCTTGGCTTAGAGGCTAACATGAAAGAGTACAAAGCGGCCTTCTTGGTGGAGATTTGCATCAAATGTTTTGGCACAAGTGGTTCAGAAGTTTCTTTGGAGGGAATGGTTAAAGAGGGGTTTTTAAAAGAGACAGGCTTGTATCTCCTCACTCTTGATGCTTCTCCTTTTCTTAGTGCCCACACAAGTTCAGTCCGACCCCTGATTTCTTGAAAGGATCAACACTGGATTTGAAATGTCCAAGCCCTTTCATCTTAGACCCATCCCTCAGAAAGGAGAAACTCCTCACAGAAAGCTGACTGTCATCTAAGCTTCAGGGAAAAGTCCAGATGACTGCAAGAAAATCCAGATTTCACCAATAACTCTGCTTCAGAAGCTCTGATCCTTCTAGTACAATAACCTGTAAAAATTGACCTGATAAGAGGCAAAACGCTCAATGGCATTAAGCTTATTAGACTGATTCAAAAGTAAAAGTGGTACTGTGATTAGTGTATATTGCATGCATTAAGACCATAATGAATAAGAATACAATCAGTTGCCAGAAGCAGCTGGTAACTTGTTTTATGCTGTAGAATCAATCCAAATTACTCACTGAAAGGCAGAACACTTTAAAAAATTGGTAATGTTTTGGATGAGAAATAACACAAAAACACAGACTCTGATAGTAAAGATAATAAAGCTAACAGCTGAATAGCATAGAGATACTGAATGCGCATATAGACTCCATTATCTTTCCACAGCATGCTTCCCTTCTATATATCCTGCAGTCTCCATTTATACTGTCTAGTAAAAGACTATTAAAACCATGCTCAGTCAGCTACAGAAAATGCTTAGATTATTTTAAATAAATAACCATTCAGCAGAACTCAACTTTAATGGTGACAGAAACATTTTGTCAGAGCTAAAGAGCAACATGAGGATTGTATATCTTTGATACAAAATTTACCATACAGTTGGTTAGTGAGTGTTCCACTTCATGAAAACGTTGAATGACTTCTCTTTTTTGAGAAAATCAAAATGTCATTACAAAATAGTCTCCTTGTTTTAGTTAAATGTAAGCCATCTTTATGCATTCTCTGGGCACACATTATTTCTCCTATAAATAAAACAGGCCCAAATCTTGGAGAGGCATGTGCACACCTCACCTAAACCTCCAAAATTTTAAGGGGCTGTTATCATAAATCTTGTTAGTAACTCCTCTCTAGCTCACCATTTTGTTTTTCTTCTGTATGACGCTTTTGCGGTTCTCCTCTAGGACATTGCTTGGGTGGTATATAGCAGCACTACAGTCAACTGAACCTGAACAGAAAGTCACACCAAGATTAGAAAATGCTTCAAAGAAAACTGGAGTCTTTGGCTGGGCATTCCTGACTGAAACATACGGAATACGTTCTTGCTGCCTTCTGTATTTTAAACTGTCATGTTACCATGAATCAAGGATGTTAATGAGAGGAGACTGGCATTAAACATCTCATCCTCTGATACATAACCCAAGAGTGTTCCAAGTGAGTTTACACTGACTTGCAAAGACCACTTTGAATCTGACTTAAAATGAGTACAAGGGGTTGTCTAGAGGCTACACTGAACAGCACAAGTAAAAATTAGAGTTCCTGTAGAAGTCATGACTCCCACATTGCACATTGAATGCCTCCACTAACACTTTATTGGAAGTGGGGACAGGCTGACTTTTAAATGTTTCATGCTCATAAATAAGTAACAAATTGGATATTTAGCATATAGTTAAGATTGACTGACATTTTTTTGTTATAAAACTTGTTTTCCATTAATTACAATTTTGTGAATCTTAAGCTATTTGGGCTTGAATTCTCTCATTTATGTGCTTGCTGCAATTGACTGTTATCTTTTTAAGTTTTAGCTCATGTAATACAGTCATTTCCAAAACAGATGTGCCAAAACACAATTTCCCTCTGTCTGAAAATAATAAGTAAAAAAAAAAAAAGCCAGAAGAAAAATCCATTCTTGTAAATGTTTATTTTAAAAGCTTTAGTACTTCAGCAGGTGAAGGAGTTGCTACAGTCGCTACATATGTAACAAGAAGGTTTTTCTGGCTCTTGATGCTGCCCAACTGCATTCAAATGATAATCCATTGGAAATGAGAAATCGGAAGTTCACATACATTCAAAGGCTACAAAACCGTCTAAAGATGTGGCCCTCACTGAGTATGGTCCATCCCTTCGCTGTTTTACATATCAAGCAAGCCGCAACTGCTCAATGAGCCACAGAGCAGATCTGTATGTATCTCACGTCAGTGCTGGGCTGAAAGGACTTTGCCTGCTGATCCTCCTCCCGACTGACAAAACAGAAGGTGCCTCTCTTGAGTTTCCCAGCGCTTCCTCTGACAGTAAAGAGCATGAGGAGAGGCAGACTCTTCCTCTGCTGGTCCTTCTTGTAATGGGAACGGGAGTCCTAGAGACAGGAACAGATTCTCAGCATCTCTCTGCAAACATATGGGAATACCACCAGCAAAATATATGTCTCTTTTTTGTAACAGCAAGTTCATATACAAGCGGCCCTTTTAACAAAGGGATAGAGGACTGTGCTGTGGCTCTTCAGGCCCCCAGCCAGCCAATGATTCATGCTTTAAGGAGGACTGAATTCTTCTCAAACATTTCCCACTAGATTCTAAGGCGAGAAGTCTAATTACACTTTATGCTTTAGTGCACTTAGAAGAACAGCATGATTTGGAAATGGCTCTTTTAATAAAATGGCTTTGTAGAACACATTTGAAAGTGACTGCTTTCCTGAATGCAAATGTATGGATTCCTCTAATTAAGTAACTGGGGAAAAGGAGGTTTTTTTTAGACTGCTAATGTCTGAACAAACTATGAAAGGACAGGACGGCTTCTCCCAGTATTCCTTTTTAGTATGTTTTCCATTCTAGTTCTAAATACAAATAACCAGTGAGATTGCCAGCACTTTCTTTCTGTTATTTAGTAATTAGATGTCACTCTTTAAAAAAAAAAAAATTACAATTTTAAGTTTGAGCTTATCAATCCTAATTAGGCAACATTGTCACACTGAAGTCGGGAGCCCCTAAACACCATCACATGGAATTCAGAGAAGTAGAAGGAATGTCTCCAGAACTTCCTAGTACAAACCTTAACTTGTCTTTAACCTGACAGGTAAATAACATCTCTGTAGTAAGTACAGCATCTAATTGTGTGAAAAAGCAGTAACAGATAGTGTATTTTTCATTTCTTTTACTGTAATTTCACAGCAGGAAACTGGAAAAACAAGCATCATGGTTGCATCTGGCTCCTTTAGGATATGATTTGGAGAGTAAAACAGCTTCTAACCTCACTGCTTAAAGGTGGGAGCATCATCAGGACTGAATCTAGAGACCTCTGTTTTCTGGGGTGGGTACAGGTGGGGGGTCCACTGCAACTTTTATTTAAAACTCTCAAGGGAACATTCAGCTGCAGTCAGTCAGCCCCCACCTATCTCACTGACCCTTCTGTTGATAGCATCAGGCAGAAAAAGGTGGTCTCCATGTCTTTCCTAACTGCAGGAGAAGATATGGCCTGTAGGTATCAAGAACTTGGTCTGAGTGCTTATCATACGGGTACTTGCATATCAGAAAGAGATATCTCTTCTTCTCATGATTTGCACTAGTGAGGAAGCCCTGGTCTCTTGGCCAGTTCCCGGGACTGCTGCAGTGGGAAGTTCAGGCGCAGATGGGGTCTGAACAGCCGCTAAAGAAGCTGTCAGTCCTGCTCCTGCATCTTTATCTTCCAGCTGCCTCTCTTCCTGCTATCACTTTGTTTGCTGTCACCTGTGCACTTGAACTCCCGTTTAAACTGCCAATCATCAAGATTTTCATAGCTGGAGAGAGAGAGAGAACAAGTCTTTTCAGGTCCCCAGGTTAACCCTCTCTGATTCTGCTACCTCATTATTTTGTAGCCAATAGGACAGAAGGCAGAATAGTGAGAAGTTTGTTCTGCAGCTCAGCGGAGCTGTGCTTTCATGGTAGATGGGCTGGAATTTATTGCAACGGTTTCTCAGCATATAAGAGGTCTTCCCATAGAGCAATTGGCTTGGGTAAAGGATAGTCATGTCTACACCACTGTGTATAGAGTCAGGTAAAATATTTTTTGTTCCATACTTGGCTTTCTTCCCCCAGCCAAGTTTACTTTGTTTGGTTTACTCTGGATTGAATGCAGAGGGTGACCTATTATGCACACAGTGGAGATAAGGAGGGGACCAGATCTCCAGACCACCCCGAGCAGGTGAACTGACAGTGCGGTGGTACTGGGAGCACAGGGGAACTGTGGTGAGTCCCAGAGGAGCAGTGGCAGGGGCAGTGCATGGGCACTGGCAGGAGCTGCCGGATCTGGCAGCCCAGCAGTGCCAAGGCAGCCACAGCTCCAGGCCCCCGTGTCCAACAGCAGCGGGGCTGAGCACGTGTTCCTATTAGGGACATGCACAGCCTTGTGCTGACTGGCACTAGGGTCACAATCAGGTTCAGAGCAAAGTCAGGGTCAGATCCAGCCTGGAGACAGGCCCAGCAGCAGGACTCACATCAGGACAGACCCCTTTGCACCCCAGGGATGCACTGCCACTGCTCATCCAGGGCAGACCCTGGCATGTGCCTGGAGGGTCCCAGCTCCTTCACAGTGTCTCTGGGCTGAGGCACAGTCCCCAGTACCCCTGGGAGCATGGTCAGGTCCCCTGTGGGAGGATTGCAGAGGCATGATGTGAGCACTAGTGACAGTATTGACATTTACAGGGTTAAGTTCAGTCCAGAGGTGGATATAGAGACACAGATGTTAGGAGAGGGCTGAAAGCATCAAATCCTTCATAGAATGGTGAGGCTGAAATTTGTATGTTTTGTCCCTCCCAAAGGCTCCTAGTTTTTCCTGTACAAATCGCAGCCCTGCTACCTGGCTCCATAAAGGTTGAAAATCTTTCTGTAAGTTGAGGAAATCACTTTGCATATGTTTATTTCCCATTGTAATGGGATTTCTCAAATTCCACAGGACAGTTTGCAGAGAACCCAGTCTTAGCTTGTTTATCTCGGGTCTCTTTCTGCTTCGTGGCTGTCACAGTTTAGGTCTCCATTTGTGGTGGGCTATCTGGTTTCAAAAGACCCTGAATATGTGCCTTTAAGTCTACATTTTATTCAAATAAAACAATTCCACACACAGGAGCCAATTTACATTGCATTTTTGACAATAAGTTAGCTTGTTCTCAATTCAATAACTTGAGTTGTCCCAGGATTTTCCCTTACAGTCATCTAAAGGATTGGTGAATAATTCTAGCACACAGAACACATTTGCAAAAGCATCAGCCTCTTCTACACGTGGGAAATTTGCCTCATGGTGATGGGCATCACCCCCAGACCATAGAGCAGAGTGGACTCCTGTGACAGACCTGGGAGGACCTGGGGCAGGGGCTCTGTTTCCTTGACTGGCTATTGGCCTTATTGGGTGTAGGTGTCAAGATTTTGGCAGCCGTGGGGCTGCAGGGGCATCTTCTGTGAGATGATCCTCATTCCCCCCTGTGCTTTCAGGGTGGGGATAGAGGAGTTGGGAGTGAAGGACTAAAACTGAGCCTGGGAAAGGGAAGAGGAAAGGTGGTTTAATGTTATTTCCCCATCCTGCTGAGTGGGGAAAGTGAGTAAGCGGCTGGGTGGGAGTTTGGCTGTTGGCTGGGGTCAACCTACCACAGGTTGGGTCTTTGGGCCTTTTACAGGCTGTTACTCTCCTGTGGTAAGCCTGGGAGTAATCTGGCAGGATATTATTTGGGTTTCCCACCACCATCATTGTTCCTTTGTGCACCTTTGTGTATGTGAAGACAAACTTTTTACAACATAACCTAAAATTTCCTATCTTGATATTCCCTAAAAGACAAGTATTCCATGTCCTGTGCTTCAATTCCTATAAGAACAAACCTCTTAAAGTCAATTTCCATAAGACATCTCCAGTGTTTTTCTGTGTCTATTCTTAACATTCTCTTCTCTGCAGATAGATCAAGCAGCAAATTTCTCTTCTGTTGATTCACTACCCATTCCTGGACTCCAGTTAACCCAGCAATTGAGACTAAGAATCTCCCCATTCCTTTAGCAGACACCACAGAATGGTAGATCATTTCAAATCTTCCAAGTCTTATTTTTCTAAGGGATAATCAAGATGTTTTCCTTCCCAACCAAACATTCAGCACTGGATATTTAAGATATGCAGTTAAGTCTGCATATCCTGCAAGCTGCAGTTGGCTGAAAGTATTGGCCGGTTGCAATCCTCCAATCCCTTTAAGACAGACTATCTTCTTCCACTATTTCTAAGTCTTACTATCTTCCCATCTTCTTTAGACATTTTTCATTGCAGACCAAATCTTTCTGGTCAAATAATAATACACCTATCTGTGTGGCTTCTTCATGCTTTCAAGCTGCATAAGAGCAGCAATCTTACATAGTGATCTGCCTCCTGGACATGAAGATGAGGGCACAGGCATGCAACTTTTTGGATGTTAAGTGTTTCCTATAGTTTCTAGTGTCTGGGAACTCATAAAGCCAAGGGAGGGCTGAAAAGCAAGAAACCATCACGGAAACACATCTATCACATTGCAGCAGATAAACTATGCTACACTAATCGCAGTGACTGGTTTTGCACAGACCGATGATCCTTAGTGCTCTAAAGTCCCTCCAACAATACCATGCAGCTCTACAGTAGGTGGAAAACTGTTCCCTCTACTTGATCCCAGGCTCTGAGACAGACATGTATGCCTATCTATGTATGGTTTATATACATATAGATATTAATTTTTACATAGGAATGTGTGTATTACGTAATCTCACATGGCAATAGAAGTGCTCCAGCTCTACTTAAACATTTTTAATATTAGCAGTTGTTGGCACAAAATATTCTCTGGTCTGTTTATACGAGCATATCCTATTTTTCCTATTCGTCTATAATGGTTCTTATCATGTAAAAGTTGGTGGTGTATTAGACTAGAAAAATAAGAAGGTACCAGCTAACCGTTTCCTCTGTTGTTACCACAAAATTTGGATTTCCTCACCCTTCCCATCTACCCTGAGAGGGAGGTAAAACCTCCCTCTTTCCTGCACACCAGATTTTTTCTGTTCCCATTAAAATATCATAAAACTTTTTTGGTTAAGATGTATGAAATACACACATGTATACAGACACATGTTGCTTCATCTCACATTAATAATGTTAATGAACTTATAACTCAAATCTCATCTCAAAGATTAAGAAATATTGCTACTAGATTTCAACTGCCAATTAGCAAGTCTCTCATTCTTCTTCCCATGCTTAAGTATAATTACCTCACTTTTAGCAAAATTAAAAGATCCAGCTCTTCAAAGTAGAGAATAGAGGCCAATGTTGTGGTCTGTCAGTACAATAATTTCCCATTAAATCAGTGATCAAAACTAGTGGTATTCACAAAAAAAAATGAGGTTTGGAGCTCAGAAGTGATTGATACAATATAAACACCTGAAGGAGCAGTTATCCATGGTTCAGTGAAAGACATTTATATGCTTGTACAAGTGGAGAAAGCATTGTCCTTGGTATAAAACATTATGCATAAGTATGCATTTTTCAATATATCTGCTGCTGTCTGTTCCTAAAACATGTCTGAAAACTGAAAATGGGAAGGAATATTTTTTCCCTGTCTCACTTTTTTTTTCTTCAATAGCACGGTTGAAGATGTGACATTTCTAGAATGGTATCATGTAGTTATGGCATTACCGTTGGGTCCTCATCATCTCTAAGGAATAATTATTGTGATTTTGTCCTTGAGTATAACATCAAAGCGCCTTGCCAGTATGTCACTCAAATGTGAATAAGGTATAACTGATGCTGAAAAGTGGAATTTTCTTAACCTCACATTATACTATGAAAAAAAATGGAAACAAGAAAACTTTACTATAATACCTACCATAATGGACTTCAGTTTCAAGTTAACACTGACATATCTAACATTACCTGCTAGAAAAGGGAATACAAACATATATTAAGGCATACAGGAGAAGAGCACTTTTTAGAACATGGACTTTTCTAGTGCTTTCTTTTCCATTCCTGCCTAGTGAACTATAAATTGTTTAACCAAAGAACATTTTTTTTAGTATAGCAAGGGAGCCAGAAGTATATTAAATTCACCCAGAGACTGCTGTGACTCCATCAACTTCTACTCAGAAAAAACGATGAAAAAAGACCTAGTGGCTTGGTAGGAAACTTTTTATTGTTCTACATTGGTACCCCTTAACAGTTGCATTTTAATCCCAGCATGCAACTGGTAGATGTGACGATACTACCAAGAAATGTACATTTGTAGTGTGGAAAGGCCACACAAAGTAGAATCATTCTTTCTAGCTTGAGTAAGAGTAATATGTAGTGATAGAAATTTCATTCTGGCAGAAGAGACCGTATTGCAGTAGTTTAAAAGGTTGTTGCCCTGACTCTGTATCCTGACTTTAGCTTGATTTTTCTACTCCCTACCAGTTAGCTGAACAGAATATGTTACATTGCAGATGTTTCAGTCTAGTATCAGCTTAGACTGCTCATAAAGGTGGGTTTACACTAGGGCATCTGAGCTATAACCCATCATGTCTTTATTACTCTCATTTCCTGCATTAGGTAGAATCATAGAATCATTAAGGCTGGAAAAGACCTCTGAGATCACCACGTCCAACTGTCAACCCAACACCACCATGCCCACTAAACCATGTCCTGAAGAGCCACATCTACATGTATTTTGAATGCCTCCAGTGATGGTGACTCCACCACTTCCCTGGGCAGCCTGTTCCAGTGCTTGACAACCCTTTCGGTGAAGAAATTTTTCCTAATATCCAATCTAAACCTCCGCTGGTGTAACTTGAGGCCATTTCCTCTTGTCCTATCTAGTTACATGGGAGAAGAGACCAACACCCACCTCACTACAGGCTCCTTTCAGGTAGTTGTAGAGAGCGATAAGGTCTCCCCTCAGCCTCCTTTTCTCCAGGATAAACAACCCCAGTTCCCTCAGCCTCTTCTCATAAGACTTGTTCTCAGACCTTTCACCAGCCTTGTCGCCCTTCTCTGGACACGCTCCAGCACCTCAATGTCCTTCTTGTAGGACGGGCCCAAAACTGAACACAGTATTCGAGGTGCGGCCTCACCAGTGCCAAGTACAGGGGCACAATCACCTCCCTACTCCTGCTGGCCACACTATTTCCGATACAGGCCAGGATACTGTTGGCCTTCTTGGCCACCTGGGCACACTGCCGGCTCATGTTCAGCCAGCTGTCAACCAGGACCCCAGGTAGGTGAGAATTAGTGTGGCTATGCCTACTCATATTTTCATTTGCTCCGTAGATCTTCCCTGTATATTGACCTCAGGAGAAAAACGCTGATAATTGAACACTGTGGAAACAGAAGGAATCCATAGATTTATCTCCTGTTTTTATGTGCAGCAAATTTCTGAAGCACTGGTGAAATATTTAAAAGAAGTATTTTAAACTTTGTCATTTCAAAAAATTTTCTCCTCAAACTTCTTATTTGAGTCAGTTGGCTGTTCACTGGAGGAAAAATGTCCACGGCAACACTCCACAAATTTTATGGTGCAGCATAACTCATGAAGATATGTAAAAGGATTTTGTACACATGTATTGTCTCTAAAAACTAAAAGGTTCAGTATTGGTTCACTGCATCCCCTAAAATAAGATTTTGATTCTCTATTGCCCTTCTGTCAACTACAGCCACATGGAGGTGGCAGATGAGGATGGCAATTCAGAGGACTCACCTCTCGGGGAAGAAACAGCCTCCTTTGGTGGGAGAGTGCTAGAACAGATAGGGCACTTCTTAGAAAGACAATTTCACTGTGATGGCTTCTGCTTTCACTGGTAATATCAGTGTGAGCAGGTTGTAGCTAGATAGATGGCATGCTCATAAGCAGTGTAGGGGGAGGTTTGAAACCAGGTGTACAGGTTTGTATCTGTTTTCAGACCAACAAATAGAATGCTAGTTACTAGAACAATCATTTGGGCAATAATCAAAATAGCATTACTATTTTGTGAACTCACACTGGTTTACTCACTTGAACTTATCTTGGTGTCCCTAATATCTATTTTAAAACTGTGTATAGGTTGCCATGTAGCTGTACCAATATGTTGCTTAGGCTGATAACAACTTAAGGAAAAATATCAAAGGACATTAAAGGGACTACATTAAAGGTTTTGCTCTCAAAATGATTGCCCTATTAACAGACAACTTAAATTCACATTTCTAAACATAAAATAGAAATAATTCAGTTCACAAATAACTTCATAAACAGCTGAACTTCAAATATAGCCAGAGAACTGATGAATATTTCAGAAATAATGATGTATTTATTTAAGAAAAAGCACTGTTGTCACAAACAATTCTTGACATACAGATCAACCAAACACCATCAATACACAGCTGTACACATGAGCCTGTGTAAACAAAAGAACACTGCTGCTGGTTGTATAGTAGCTAGAAAAATATAATGGTGACAAACTCTCCTTTTCTGAGAGGAATGGAGAAGAAACTCTCAACACATTTCCGTAAGAGAACAGATTTCTTACTAACATTGGGACAATTCCTGTCCTATGCATTCTGTGACACAAAGCTCCATCATATCATTTTAGGGAGAGACCTATTCTCTTAAAAGGTTAATTTTCTCTAGAACCCTCTAAAATATTGCCTGGGTTTGACACACAATCAGCTCTTCTTATCATAGGATCTTTAAGTCTCTAGGTGGGGTTAAACAGCTATAACTACATTCTTGGAGCAATCACCACCATGAGGCAGCAGGTACTCCATGCAGATCTATATGGATAGAAGATACCATAGGCTGCTGCCTTTCAGTTCTCCATGTGCGAATTTCCTGTTCTTATTCATTTAAATGAATGAAGATACTGCTGAGGAATGGGGAGATGGTAAAAAAATATTGTAGTAAATAGATTGCCTTAGAGGAAAAAGATGAAATCAGTTTAGTCACTAAATTAACCATAATATCACATCAAATAGAGATTCATTTGTGGCAATACTAATGAGGAGGGCAGAAACGTCTGAAGGAATTAGCTAGAAAATTCACATCAAAATCTAGTGAAAGTCTCTACTGTCAAATATTGGAACTTGGCAACTTTAGGTCTTAAAAACACTGTTCATACAAGGATGTCCTTAGTATAGCCAGTAAAAGGAATATGTTCCATCACTGACTGGCCCAGATGCTAAGCTTGTTTTTCTTACATGGAAATTAAGGTGTACTAATCCATGGTTTCTGCACCTCAAGCAAATATGTTGTTCACTGGTCTGTCTTAGACAACTCAGAGTAATCAAGGTAAGAGATCCAAGTATGAATCTAGAAACAAAGCCTTCCAAGTTTTGAATGAAGAACCAGATTAGCTAAAGAAGTGAGGCTGTTGCAGCTCCATCTCCCCAGGATCACCAGCTGCAAGGAGAAAATATTGAGTTGTAATTGTTGTGAATAGGAGGTAAAATGTGTCAGTAACATGCCAACATTATGTTAGTTCATAGCGACATAACCCCTACAGAGAAGACTACCATACATCACATAAACAACCATGCCCTACAAACCTTAATCAAGCAAAAATGACTACTGAAGATGATTGAGCTGGTTCATGATTAAGTGTACTCTGCTGACTCACATTCTTTAGTTTTAAAAAGCTTAATTCCCTGTTAAAAAGTCATTAACTGACATTCAAGTACACCACAATTTTCTGTCATCCTGGATAAATAAGCTATAGAAGAGAAACGGATTTAGTGGAAAGGGAAAAATTTTTGTATGCTATTTTAGTCATTCAGATTTCTGCCATTAAAACTTGGTTTCAGTTTTTATTTTACTAGAATTTGTCCAGGTCACAAAAAATAAGCAACAATTGCATTCAGCTGTGAAAATAAATATGTGCATTTGTCAACACAGTTTTTCTTTTCATCATTACAAGGCTGCTCTTTTAGAAAGCACACCGACTTCTGCTGCAATAAAATTTTGATCTTCCCAGAGGAAAATATATGCACAGTTGAAGAGAAATACAGGTTTAGAGCATGATATAATCAAGTAAAAGGGAGATAACTCAGCGAAGTCTACTAAATGTTAATAACAGCTATTTCCCCCTCACCTTCCCAGTGGTAAAGGTGATCCTGCTGATGAAAAAGTGTGGAATACGTTCCAGGGATTTGCTGAAACAAATGCAAGTTTGGGAGAGAGATGTGGGAAAAGAAAATGAACTGGAAAACCGGAGAGAAATCGGGCGGGGGGGGTGGGGCAGGGGGAATTACCTTTAATTTGTTTTTCCACACAGAGAACTTGTGTAAATTCTCATGAGATGAAAGGTATCATCACTTTGAGTCTTCTGATGGCAATGTATCAGGTTGAAAAGGCTGTGGAGAGAGAGGTCTCTTCCCTATGTGGTAGTTATGCCCACCCAACAAAACAATGATTGAGAAAATGATTACAGCAGTAACAACTGCAAGACAGCAGAATGTCTTTGTATGTGCTGGTTTCCCTCATGAAGAAGTTCACTTTGTATAGAATGAAAAAGTCTTGTTATTAGCTACATGTTTATGCACCGCCCTGATGTTGAAGGAGCTCTGTGACGGTGCATGCACCTCCAATGCTTCTTGCTTGTAGCTCAAACTCTGTGCATTTATCTGCTTCAACCTTGGATAAAGATGGTGCATGACTATGTAAATCAAGCACCACACAGCCTAACAGAGATACACAGATCATAGTGCATTACCTGGCACAGAGCCAAACAGAGTGGCACTGCTATGCATACTACCAGAAAAGCAGCAATTATTTCTCTTTTACCTAATAACTAAGGCACTCTCACCAGGGTTTAGGCCTGACTCATTCAGACCCACAGTATCTTTCTAACCACTTGTCTACAGTGCTTTCTGAGATTGCCTTCTTACCACCTCTGATAATAAATCATTCTCTGTTCCTAAAATCTACATGTCCCAGCTCTTTTTGCAAAATGAATGTTCTTAACCATTACCAAAACTTCCTGTACATTCTTCTGTTCACTTTTTGTTAGTTTCCTTTTTCTTTTACCAGCTGCTTTAGCAGTACTTTGTAATGTTATTATTTTAATCTTCTCCCTTTATGGACATTTTAATTCATATTTTGAATGTATGAGAATTTCTGTGAATATGAGTGAAAGTTTTCCAGTCTCCTCCTTTGACTAACAGCAAAACTGTAACTATACATGATTTACAATTTGGATGCAATTTAGAGAATTGAATCATAGAATGGTTTGGGTTGGAAGAGACCTTTAAAGATTATCTAGTCCAACCCCCCTGCCATGAGCAGGAACATCTTTCACTATATCAGGTTGCTCAAAGCCCCATCCCACCTGACCTTGAACACTCCCAATGATGGGGCATCCACAACTTCTCTGGGCAACCTGTTCCAGTGTCTCACCACCCTTACCATAATAAATTTCTTCCTTACATCCAATCTAAAGCTACCCTCTTTCAGTTTAAAACCATTGCCCCTGTCACTACAGGGCTTGGCAAAAATTCTCTCTCTGTCTCTCTCCGTCTCTCAACACCTTTCTTACAAGCCTCCTTTATATACTGAAAGGCTGCATACATATTACTTACTGGTACTTCATTTCAGTAAGCAATATTTTGCACAGAAGTGAAATAATCTGTAAGTATTTGTAATGAAATAAATTCATAATAAAATTAATATGAAATTAAAATGAATTTGAATAAAAATCAAAACATTGTCACTGTAGTTCTTCTACCAGTGTGATTGCATTATCAAATCCATGTTAATTGAATACTCATGAAAGATCATGAAATGATAAACTCTCAGACTGGACCTTTGTATTTCTTCACAGAATGGATAAAGAATCAATGCACATTTTCTCTGCTCCACTGCAGACTTTCTTGCCATTCAAGGCAAGAAAGTGAAGTTAAGTAACATCCTATTTACAAATATATTGAGCCTTTTGCCCATGTACTGTGAAGGGTGGTCACAGAAAAGCAGATACAGAACTGTAGCAATGTTCTCATTCTTGATCTTAACTGAGTTTAGTATGGCAGCTGGGAGGTGAAAAAATCAGAATCTCATTGTCCTCGTTTCCGCTGGGATAGAGTTAACTTTCTTCCTAAGTAGCTGGTACAGCGCTGTGTTTTGGATTTAGTATGAGAAGAATGTTGATAACACACTGATGTTTTAGTTGTTGCTAAGTAGTGCTTACACTAGTCAAGGACTTTTCAGCTTCCCATGCTCTGCCAGGTGCACAAGAAGCTGGCAGGGAGCATAGCCAGGACAGCTGACCCAAACTGACCCAAACGGGGTATGTTACACCATATGACGTCATGCTCAGTATATAAACTAGGAGACATGGTCTGGGAAGTAGTGATCGCTGCTTGGGAATGGGCTGGGCATCGGTCGGCGAGTGGTGAGCAATTGCATTGTGCATCACTCATTTTGCATATTCTACCATTATTATTATTGTTGTTGTTGTTGTTGTTGTCGTTGTTATTTTCCCTTCCCTTTCTGTTCTATTAAACTGTCTTTATCTCAATCCACAAATTTTACTTTTTTCTTCTGATTATCTACCCCATAGAATCATAGAATCATTAAGCTTGGAAAGGGCCTCTAAGATCATCAAGTTCAACCGTCAACCCAACACCACCATGCCCACTAAAACCATGTCCTGAAGAGCCACATCCACACGTTTTTTGAACACCTCCAGGGATGGTGACTCCACCACTTCCCTGGGCAGCCTGTTCCAATGCTTGACAACCCTTTCGGTGAAAAAATTTTTCCTAATGTCCAATCTAAACCTCCGCTGGAGCAACTTGAAGCCATTTCCTCTTGTCCTATCGCTTGTTACTTGGGAGAAGAGACCAACACCCACCTCACTACAGCCTCCTTTCAGGTAGTTGTAGAGAGCGATAAGGTCTCCCCTCAGCCTCCTTTTCTCCAGGATAAACAACCCCAGTTCCCTCAACCACTTCTCATAAGACTTGGTCTCCAGACCCTTCAACTGCCTCGTCGCCCTTCTCTGGACACGCTCCAGCACCTCAATGTCCTTCTTGTAGTGAGGGGCCCAAAACTGAACACAGTATTCAAGGTGCAGCCTCACCAGTGCCGAGTACAGGGGCACGATCACCTCCCCATGTTGAAGTCCCCCATGAGGACAAGGGCTAGCGATTGTAAGACTTCTGCCAGCAGCTTGTAGAATGCTTCGTCTGCCTCTTCATCCTGGTTGGGTGGTCTATAACAGACTCCCAGCAGGATATCTGCCTTGTTGGCCTTCCCCCTCATCCTTACCCATAAGCACTCGACCTGATCATCACAATCATTGAGCTCTGTACAATCAAAACACTCCCTAACATACAGAGCCACCGTAGTTCAGACTAGCTTTGGGAAAAGCCTGTTTGTGGAGATACCTCCGCTTTCCACCATGGCAGTCTGCACCTCTGGACTTTTTCATAGCCAGGAACGGGGAAGATAAGAGAGATCTGAACAACACTCTGCTGTACGTTTGCTACAAACCTATGAAACCTGGTGGGTCCACCCTCAGTGCCAGTGAAGCTGTGAGCCTTGCCGGCCTCTGTTTTCAGTCACTTACATTGGGAGACCGACTTACACACCAGAGCAACAGCTGCTACCCCTCCTGCACACTAATTGTGTCACTCCACAGTTACAGCAGTGACACTGGCCACAAATTTCTCCATGGGGCTGTTCTGCAGAGACATGGCTGGGCAGCAGAAAGCAGAACATGGAAAGCAGTTGAGGCAATGCTCAGCTCTGATGGCCCAGAGTAGGAGGATTGAGCACTTGGGACCACTTCACCGCGATCTGTTCTCTCAAGACAAGCTTTTGTAGAACTGATTGGATGTAAAAATTAGGCTGATGGGCAGCAAAGACAGCATTTGTTTGATGAGCTCCCTGGCAACGGGGACCTACCAGCCAGTTATTACCTATGGTTTGCTGTTTCTAAAGAGAATGTAGGTGGCACACAGGGTGCATTTGGGTCACACAGGGTGCATTTGGGGCACACTGAGTCTTTACACATGGCCAACGCTAAATACCTGGTTGACTGAGTGGGTATGAAAGCATTCAACATAACAGGCAGGCAGCCATGTCAGCAACTAGGAGAATTTGTTTCTGGGACAGTTGCCCGAGCTTGTTGTTAACGTGTTGATAGATAACGATACTTTTAGCAGCGATTATGCTTAGAACCCTTTCAACTTTAAACACTAAGAAATAAGTTTTGTGGCTTTATATGTGGATGATGAACAAACCCTAGTGAAACCGCTGCAGCTTGATGTTAGGAACGGCTGTTGTATGAGAGAATACTACAGAGGATTGGCAGCCATACGAAAGACCACATATGCTGTCAACCAACAGGGAAGAGTTCACCCATTTGCCTTCAACTTGTCTCCAGATCAGCAACATGCTGATCACTATTCATTGATTAAAACAGAAAACATGAGAGCAGAAATACACTTTGCAGGGGCTTTGACCACCACCGTTAATATGATTGTGGACAGCATATTTGGCAATATGTTAGAAATAAACCAGAGGAGATATGCGCCTTTTGACTAAATGTGAAAACAGACACCAAACAGCTCTCCTTTTTTTTTCAGCAAACCCCTATGCCAGAGAAACATTTCTAGGCATGTACCCAAGTGATTGATGGCATAGCCCTGAGTGCAGTAACAGATCAACAGCTCCAGAAGGTACAGGTCACTCATCAGATGGTGGGACATCATACTCCTAAGCCTGCCCTGATAGCAAGTCAGGATGTTGGTCTGGGTCCTCCCTATTTAGTGCTGAATGCTGGTAGCTGTTTTCAATATGTAAATGGCCAGCTGCACTGGCAGAAAAAAATCAGTTCTTAGCCTAAAAGCCTCCGGAAGCATTTAAACTGACAACCAAGTACCCATATAGTGCCTAAGTAGCAACTTCAAATGCTTCTAAAAAGAAGTGGGCCTCACTGGCATACATCTGCCTGGCTAAGGACACAACCTGGAGCTTACCTTAGGGGTTCCTCAATAGCACCATGTATTTTGAGTCTGGGGTGAAGGTGCAGTTTTTTTCATGTATTTCAATATGTGCCCATTGTCTCTTGTTCATCCATGGGATAACACCAAGAGTCTGGCCCCATCTTCTTTACACCTTCCCATCAGGTATTTATACACACTGACAAGATACCCCTAAGCCTACTCCTTTCCTGGCTGAACAATCCCAGCTCTCTCAGCCTCTTCTCATAAGGACAATCACTAAGATCTTCAGCTAAGTTCTCCACAAATTTGTTTAAAAAAATATTTGCAGAGCAGTCCTGTTTTTTTTTTTTTTTTGCAGATTTACAGTTCTGTTGCAACAGTTGCCAACTACTGTAACTGAACATGATGCGCTCGGGCATAGCAAATAGCAAGCAGTTGGCATTCTCCAAGACTTTTTACAAAATAATTTTTCCCACAGCTGCTGTGCCTTGTCAGAATAGCAGAAAAGGGATGTTCCTAACAGTGACCAAGTGACCAGTGATCCAAAACTATAGGAAAGGCCGTTAAAATTTTTAGTGAGTACCCTCTTCTTGTAGAGTATCTCTGCAACTTCTGAAGGGGCCTTGTTTCTATCACACACTTCTTGTTCCTGACAACAGAGCACTGTGTTATCATCATCTTCTGGGGTGCATCACTGTCTGAATTTATGCTGTAGTCCAAGATGGGGCCCCTCAGCAAATCAAAATTGATGCTTTCTGTTTGTTTCATTTAGAGTGATGCCTTTAACTTTCATATACACTGAAGGTAGCCATAGGATTTGAGTCCTGATGAGGCAAACTGAGTAACGTGCTCGTCTAGCAGCAGCTCACTTGTCAGGTCATCTAAACAGTCACCAAGCTGGGGGTGTTCTGGTCCCCTGAACAATTCATGAAAATCTCAGTCTGTGTTTTGATAAAGCCAGTGGCATTGGGTGGCACCTAAGAGGTCATAAAGCTGTAGGCATATGTATGCAGGGGCGAAACAAGCTACAAAAGTGTTAGCGCTGTGTACCAGGGTCACACCTCTTTTGACGTGCTTCCATGAAATGGAGGCCGCATCCTTATTGACAAAACCATATGAGGACACAGCATAAGTCAGAGAAAAAAGGTAGCCATACAACTCATCTGGTTCTCTCCCACTGGTAGCGGTAGTGTTTGCTTTCAGCAGCCCAAGGTATGGCGTCAGGGTGTCAGAGCACTGAGAAACAACTTTGGGATGTCCAAGACGGTGTTGTTTTTTTGATTAAGTGATGACGATTAGTAAAATCATAGTAATGTCTCTTCTCATCCGGGGCTGCTCCATCACACAGACAAAAGGCATATGTCCCGCTGCCCAGAAGCGCACCTCTGGGGATCAGCAGTGTTTGCTCCTGGCTGAAAACTGTGCAAGCTCCCACCTGGCTCCCAGCAGCCCGCTCCAGCGCCCACACAGAGCTGACATTAACGTCGGCTCTCCTCAGGTGGTCCATCCTTTGTTCTGTTGTGTAACACAAGTGCCCAAAGGTGGCCTCTCCCTGCCAGGGGGATTCAGTCATTTCCATGGTAACATCTGACACAGCTGTGGGAAAAGCACCCGTTAAATTCAAAAGCTGTCAGCACCCTGTTGTTGACTGTGGAGTCATCCAAGAAGTTAGGCTCCCGCTGTATATCTCCTGCTTTGTAATGCATGATGGCGCTCACGATTGAGGGCGCTCACGAGGCAGATGCGGGACAACCGGGGGATTGGACCCAGCCAGCATGGGTTCATGAAGGGCAGGTCCTGCTTGACCAACCTGATCTCCTTCTATGACCGGGTGACCCGCCTAGTGGATGAGGGGAAGGCTGTGGATGTGGTCTACCTGGACTTCAGCAAAGCCTTTGATACTGTCTCCCACACCATTCTCCTGGAGAAGCTGGCAGCTCATGGCTTGGACGGGTATACTCTTCGCTGGGTAAAAAAATGGCTGGACAGCCAAGCCCAGAGAGTTGTGGTGAAGGTAGTCAAATCCAGTTGGCGGCCGGTCACGAGCGGTGTTCCCCAGGGCTCAGTTTTGGGGCTGGTCTTGTTTAACATCTTTATCAATGATCTGGACGAGGGGATCGAGTGCACCCTCAGTAAGTTCGCAGATGACACCAAGCTGGGTGGGAGTGTTGATCTGCCTGAGGGTAGGAAGGCTCTGCAGAGGGATCTGGACAGSCTGGATCGATGGGCCGAGGCCAATTGCATGAGGTTCAACAAGGCCAAGTGCCVGGTCCTGCACTTBGGTCACRACAACCCCRGRCAACGCTACAGGCTTGGGGAAGAGTGGCTGGAAAGCTGCCCGGCGGAAAAGGACCTGGGGGTGCTGGTCGACGGCCGGCTGAACATGAGCCGGCAGTGTGCCCAGGTGGCCAAGAAGGCCAACGGCATCCTGGCCTGTATCAGGAATAGTGTGACCAGCAGGAGTAGGGAGGTGATCGTGCCCCTGTACTCGGCACTGGTGAGGCCGCACCTTGAATACTGTGTTCAGTTTTGGGCCCCTCACTACAAGAAGGACATTGAGGTGCTGGAGCGTGTCCAGAGAAGGGCGACGAGGCTGGTGAAGGGTCTAGAGAACAGGTCTTACGAGGAGCGGCTGAGGGAGCTGGGGTTGTTTAGCCTGGAGAAGAGGAGGCTGAGGGGAGACCTCATTGCTCTCTACAACTACCTGAAAGGAGGCTGTAGAGAGACGGGTGCTGGTCTCTTCTCACGAGTAACAAGTGATAGGACGAGAGGAAATGGCCTCAAGTTGCGCCAGGGGAGGTTTAGATTGGATATTAGGAAAAATTTTTTCACTGAAAGGGTAGTCAGGCATTGGAACAGGCTACCCAGGGAAGTGGTGGAGTCACCATCCCTGGAGGTGTTCAAAAAACGTGTGGATGAGGTGCTTCGGGACATGGTTTAGTGGGCATGGGTACTGGGTTGATGGTTGGACTCGATGATCTTAGAGGTCTTTTCCAAGCTTAATGATTCTATGATTCTATGGATTTCAATATTTTCCTTTTTGGCCATGTACATAGGCCACTGCATAGTGTGTAGTATTTCTTTTTTCTCTGATAGCCTTCTGGATGGAAGAGTGTCACTGTGTTAGGTTTAAGAAACATAAATCAGTAAGCAGCTATGAAGTACAGACCAACGCAGTTTACTGAAAAGTTTATCACTATACACTGACACAGCAATAAACCTCCTTTTCATCACCTTCTTTCTCACAGAACATGTGACAGGCCAGTACCATGATCTCTTTCTTCTCTGATCTGCAAGTGCCCCTCAAAATTTTTTCATCTTGTTAGCAACAGCAGCCCAGCTCTTTTTGCAGATCAAACATCTCCTGATTAGCTCTATGCCATGCCAAGAATTTGTAAGCGACCTGAAAGCACTAATAGTCCCTAATCACCCCGACCAGCCTCTCCTGGGGCCTCACTCATGCCCATGGCCCAGGGGCTCCATTTAACCTCAGTCCTGGGCATTTAGTCCTTGCCTGAGCTATGTATTAGGTGTGCCTGTCCCTAGCCCTGTTGCTGGGGTGTTTTTTGCTGGCTTGACCTTGGACCTGTCTTGTTAATCTTGTCTATGCCTGTTGGTCACAACACAGGCTTGTGCCTGCTCAGGTCAACTGTTCTGTAGATCACTACCTTATTGATGGACAACAGTCTTCTGGTTAGGTCTGCTACAGTTACCATAAACTGCGTACAAATTAAGAAAGAAAAATAAAAAATGTTGAGGCTAATTACCAACCAAAACCAAGCTCCACTTCTTATGGTATCAACATATGATGGTTGTTGTTTGGAGGTGGAGTTGTTTGGAGACAGCAAGCACAATGCACAGGAGAGAGTACCAATATTTTTAGCCACTCTGGCCTGTGGAGCAAGTGCACTTCATGGTTGTTGGAACATTGTGTTCACAGGGGATTTCCATTAAAATCAAACCGAGATGTAATTTCATGCTGGTCTGCAGCAGTGTGATGGCCAATGCCCTATAAAAAACAAGCTCAGAGGCAAGTGCAGAAACTGTCATAATTTGCATTAAATGAATTTGGCATACTAATTTAGGAAATGACTGTGGGAATATGGAAGCCTATTAACTGATAAGATATAAGTAAACTTGGTGCAAAAAGAGCTAACATGGTGCTCAAGGTTTGCATAAGACTAAGTTTATTTTTTGTACAGGCTCTTTGGTAGCAATGTAGACACGAGTCACTTGAAATGAGAAAGACCACAGTAACCTCATTGAACACCTTTCTCCTCAAATTTTATTTTGAAATCTCCCTATGTACTTTAGCCCGTAACATAATATAGCATAGCTATTGTATTCTATTTTCTACTCTAGTCTATTCCCTGCACTCAGCATGAGTTGAATAATGATGAGACTGTGATTTATTTGCCTGAAATGCCAGGGGTTTTTCAGCTCCACAAACACTTTCAAGGACACATACCACAGAGGTTAGAAGATTTGATTTGGTTTTTTTCTGAATCCGTTTCAGAGCCGATGCTCACAAGCATGAACACAATGCACTTGTGTAGCCAGGAGCAGGCTGATGCATTCTTCAGTTTAGCTTGAACAAACATCCCTTGCAGTCTGGCAAAGGAAAGCCACAGAGCCGCAGAAAGGAGCAGCAGGAATACAGGCCAAGCAGTCCCTGTTAACTCCAGAGTGAGAACTTGAAGAATGAGGATCAGTACCGATCACACACAAAAGGAGAAAACGAAGAAGAGGTGCGTGGTATCATGGGGTATTTTCCAAAGTAGGACACATATCAATGACAAGCACACTTTTTGCCTTCCAAAACTTGCTCCGCCGCTGTGCTTCTTGGCCAGTGATGCATGAAAAGCGCTCTCGTGCCTGCCCTGCGCTTGTCCTGCATGCAGGGAGAGCTGAAAAATGGCAGCTCCAGATGGTGCAGCAAGCCTGGAGCCCTTCCAAGCACAGGCTGTTTTGCAAGAGCAAGAAGCCCTGGGGAAATGGAGCCAAGGGAAGAGCAGAGCTCGCTCCCGCTCCAAACTTGCAACAGGCAAGAGCGCCCGAGAGAGCCAGGGCACGAATGGTGCCTTGGAGGTGCAAGAGTAGCAGGCAAGAGGCGAACCGAAAGGGCCCCGAGGAGCCCTGGCAAGGGCTCTGGCTGTGCTCAGTGTGACAGAGGACGAGAAGCAACCCCCGGGGGCCACCCTGAGGGCCACCCTGCGAGTCTAGAAAGCTTCCTCCCCCCGGATGCGGGGCACGAGGGACACCTTCGTGGAGCACGAGCTGCAGGCACCTAGTCAAAATGGCCCAAAGGAGCCCTGGCAAGGGGCCGCGCTCAGTGCTGCAGAGGCAGGCAAAAAACCCCTGGGAACACTTGCTAGCCCACCAAGGGGGAAAAAAAGCCTTCCTCCCCCCCGCTGCAGGGCATGAGAGGCCATCTTCGTGGTGCATGAGCAGCAGGCAGTAACCCAGCCAAAATGGACCAGAGACGCCCTGACAAGTGGTCGTGCTCAAGGCTGCAGAGGAAGGCAAAAAACCCCCGGGGACCAGTGCCAATCTACCCCGGGGGAAAATTCCTGACCACAGCGCTGGCGATCGGCTATTCCCTGAGCATGCGAGCAAGACCTGCCTTCTGGTCCCACAGGCTGGTCACGCCTCCCAGGAGATGCCCAAGCCCTATTCTCCCTCAATCTGGAGCCACCTCAGGGTGGCTTCCAAGAGTAGCAAAAGGCTCCCGGCCCGATCAACCTTGGGGGCAAGAATCCTTCCCGCACCTGGCAGGATACCAGTGGCTGCTGAAAAGCACTGGGACCCCTGGCAACATCTCTGCATGCCATTTCTTAGGGCCACTGCCCCTGGCTCCACAGGGGATGAGGACGGCAAGCTCTGCAGTGCTCCTCAAGAAGGCATTCCCTTGGTCTTACCACTGCTATCCAGCTGAAAAGGCCTGATAGCCTCAGGCACCTCCACATGTTGGTGGTTCTTCTCATCTCCAGCAGCCTCGTCTAGCATTGTCCGGTCTTCCTCCCTCAGACCTCTCTAAGTAATTCCACCGCATCCTGAATGACTTCCTCTCGCATGTCTTCAGGCTGTCCCGGGCCATCTCTGGCAGCGGGACACAGGAACATGCTCCCTTTTATCCTGCCCCAGGGCACTGTGACTGCTGCGTTGCCAGGTGGTGGCATTCTGACATGGGGGTGACGGGGCTCCCAAGTGCAGCCCCGCCCACCTGAGCCCCACCCACCGCCCCTCTGCCCAGCATCCTTTGGAGGAAGGCCTTTGGGGTGCTGGCCCCTAGGCAGTCCCTGTGCCCAGGAGGACCAGGGGACTGTCCCTGCCCTTGGTGGCCATGCACTGGGCACAGCTGCTGGGCTTCCCTGTAAAGTAATCTGTACGTTCTGACTATGTAAGGAACACATTTATACCATATACGTTCCTTTGGATGTGGGGATGCCAGAGGTGAAAGAAAAGGGTTTGGGTCCCTCTGCATGCAGAGTACTTTTCAGAGACACAGAGAGCGCACAGGATTTCCTCACCATTCCTTACCAATGCAGCAAGGAACATTTGCTACTACCCTGCTTATGGTGAGGTCATCCTCTTGGAAAGAAGTCCCGAATGGATTTGTGTTCTTGACCATCTTTTTCCTTGCACTTCAGTAGCTCTTTTCCTCACTTGGCTTTCATCCTTGATACCTTTCGTGAAAGTGATGGCAGCCCTCTCAGCCTTTGTCTTGCTCCTGCCAATCCTCTTCTTCTAGAGACCTTCCATGCCCCCAATTAGCTGCTTAGTCTTTGTTTGCCTCCATCCCAGATGGAATTTATCTTTCTTGAACCTGAGGAATGAGAAGTGTCCCTAGTGGTACAGGTGAGTTCTCACCAGGATTTTGCACAATGCTTGCCTTTCCTATGGAAATAGCTTGCCTGACACACAAGAATGCATTTGCCTGTATCACATTCATGGCTCACAGTCACCCTGTGATCTACTCATGCCACCAGAAAAGTTGGCCTACTCTGGTGTTTCCAAACTGGAGCAGAAACTCATGGTGCTCCACCTGATGTTGTGTTACCTGCAGTTCTTCATGCTCACAGTTTACTGATGTAGAGGCTATCATCTCTTTTGTCAGAGCTTCAGCTGGTATGGAGTATGGGGGCCATAGAAATATACCATGAGATACAGCTATTTCTCATTCATGGATGCCAGGTTATGATATGGACAATGAATGTATCTCTTGGAGAAGGCAGGAAGTCTACTTATCTTGAATGATGGTTTTCTGCAATCTCAATTCAAAAGACCTGACCATGAACTTCACTGTTTCAGACATTTGATGGCATCAAAGCATGAAGGGTGGAGCCTGAGAGATGTGTTAATGAGGTTTTCACCCATCAGTAGCCTGCTGGAGTCCAGCTCCACGCAGTCATGACCAGCAGATCCAGCCCTCCACCAGCCAGGTGAGCTACGGACAGACTGTGTGGCTGGGCTCTGAGCATGAAGCTGGTGGTGTCCATCTAGTCACTTTCAAAATGGGTGTCTGCCTCCTAGGAAAGAAAATAACCACAGCTGGCATTAACTGAGCTTCCATTTTGGACATTTCATTGGAGAAAGTGCCTAATCAGCCCAGATGCTGAAAAAACTCCAGGAGATGAAACACTTGGTGTGTCAGTGTGATGCAGTTGGTGGCACTGCTGTCTGCAGGGACATGCTTTACTCTCCAGGAGTGTGAATAAAGGTTGATGAGTTTTTAAATTAATTCTGCAGGCATTTAGTGAAAAGGAAGGTTGTTGCTGATAATGCTGATGTGGGTAAGGAGTTGGTTGGCCAGATGGCCGTCCGACACTATAAGGCAACTGTCTCTCTTTAAGAGTCCCTACACACCTGGAAGGTAACTGCAAAGAAGGACTGAAGATCTTGCTTTTTATACTCCCACCTGAAACCACCTGAGAAAGTCTGTGCGATAAAATTACTGACATTATTAAATGTCATTCAGATACAAAGGAGCTTAATTGTTTGGTTTTTTAATTAATAAATGCAACTATGAAGAACAATCCTCTAGCACACACTTGGCAATTAGTTTGCAAAACTGGTGCAATGGGTGCCAAAAGCTGCTAGACTATATCTATTCAGTTAAAGCATCTCAACATTTTGATGCAAGCTCAGTGTGACGAGACAGGCCCTTGCATGTGTCTAAACATGGATCTGATGGATCAGCAGGCAGAGGGAGGCTGGAGATTAATTCCCTTTCCAGGAGGGCCCCCTGTCCAGGCGGCTTTTAGGAAAAGACAGTCTTTAAGTAACAAGGATTTCAAATTACATGGAATTTAGCAACTAAAACCTATGTTTTGAGTTACACTTGAAAATGAACTGGTAGCTAGTGCATTTTAGGACCATGCTTTCCTCTTTGCAAAGGGCCCTACAGGCAAATGCATGCAGAAATAGTACATCCTGCAATAATTCACTACGGATGTACTAACTGCATTCTCGTACTGTGGGGGATCACAGTAGAGGAATGTAATCCCGTAAATTGGGCCCCACCATTTAAAAAGGATGTTAAGGTACTTGAATGCATCCAGAGGAGTGCAGCAAAGCTGAGGAAGGGACTGGAAGGCACGTCCTCTGAGGAGTGGTTGAGGACTCTAGGTTTGTCTAGTTTGGAGAGGAGGCTGAGGGGCGACCTCATCACTCTCTACAACTTCCTGAGGAGGTGAAGTGGAGAGCGGGGTGCTGATCTCTGTCTGCTTGACAGTCTTAAACATGTTTGTAAAATGAATGACAAACCTCGCAAAAATTTCTTGACCCAAACACCTTCCTGACACCCTAATGCTCATTGTGTAAAAGGAGGAAATGGGCCCTGGGATATTAGAGACCATCATCAGACAATGATGAGAGCCCACCACCATTTTTCCTCTCACACAAGATGATGAAATATATTAACACGTAGCAGATCCTCAAACAGTGGAATATGACTTAGCATATCTTTCCAATCATGGACCACCCCCACTGGTCATGTAAAACTTTTGTACCACTCAGAGAGTTCTGGATCTGTCAGATCTGTCACTGCTGTGAGACTACATTGAAACTGATATTGCTGTCCCTGTTACTTAGATTACATAGCACTGCTTCTTGCCAATAATCTTAGAACTGAGGATAGACTGTGTACAGCATCCTCAACTGCTTTTCCAACAGTGGTACTCAAGCAAAAAGTGGATCAAAAAAAACCCTCCCTTTGAATATGCAGATTACCAACCCATTTTGAAAACGTCCCCACATTCATATTGCTAATTTATTGGGGGCAAATATAAAAAAATCATGCATGCTGACAACTTCAGGACAGAGCTGATCATAGACTCCATGCTCAAAGAATTAACATAAGTGTCGTGATTTAACCCTAGCCAGCAACTAAACAGTACACAGCTGCTTGCTCACACCCCGCCTCCGGTAGGATGGGGGAGAGAATTGGGAGGGCACAAGCAGGAAAACTCACAGGTCGAGATAAAAACAGTTTAATAATTAAAATAAAACAAGTAGAACAGTAATAATAACAATTATAACAACAACAATAATAGAATATACAAAGCAGGCGATGCACAATGCAACTGCTCACCACCCACCGACCAACGCCCAGCCCATCCTGAGACGCGAGCCCCCTTTCCCGGACCACACCTCTTAATTATATGCTGAGCATGATGTTACATGGTATGGAATACCCCATTGGCCAGCTGGGTCAGCTGCCCAGGCTATGCTCTCCGCTCCCCAGCTTCCCATGCATCTGGCAGAGCATGGGAAGCCAAAAAGTCCCTGGTGCAAGTGCCACTCAGCAGCAACAAAAACATCAATGGGCCATCAACGTTCCTGTCATACCAAACCCAAAACACAGCACCCCTCAGCTACTGGGAAGAAAGTTAACTCTGTCTCAGCCAGAACCAGGGCAGTAAGCACTCAAGGATTTGATGTATTCCCCCCCCAATCTCTTCATAAGCAGTGAAACAATACCTGACCAAAGTTACCAAATCTGTATTCTTCTAAATGTTCCCTAGCCCTAAATTTCTGAACTGCTCATTCCCACTGCTGCACATGCTCCTTACCGACCACAAGCTGCACTCCCTTCCTCTTCCCTGCTGCATTTGGTGTGAGCAATAAAGCTGGAGTGTATCATCTGATGCGTCCTCTTGGGGATCAGCCTCATTCTGACTCAGCAGAAACATAGGCTGCAGCTCTCCTGGGGGAAAAATGCCCTGCGAGTAACCACCATAGTGTGACAAGATCAGATAGGAAAAATCAGATTCAAAACAAAAATGTGGTGGGATGAGAGGATCCATTAACCACTACCCTCTGGGCCCAAACTTCCAGACTACCGTCTATCCAGACGTATCATACTGACTTGAACAGATGGTATCATAGTGACTTGAATACTGTGGGAGACAGTGTTGAGAGCTTTTCTGAAGTTGAGATAGATGACATTCACTGCTCTCTTGTTACTTGGGAGAAGAGACCGACACCCACCTCGCTACAACCTCCTTTCAGGTAGTTGTGGAGAGCAATAAGGTCTCCCCTCAGCCTCCTTTTCTCCAGGCTAAACAACCCCAGCTCCCTCAGCCGCTCCTCATAAGACTTGTTCTCCAGACCCTTCACCAGCTTCATTGCCCTACTCTGAAGTATCCAGAAGTATCCAGGAGTGTGGTGGTGAGCCTTTGTTGTATGGCCAAGATACAAAACACCAGTTTTGGTGTTTTAGCAGTGTCTTATTTGCTCTAGCAAGGAAGGAGCTGGCTGGAGTGCATGGGCATGGGCAGCCCTGTCAGTCTGGTTAGGAAAACAAGTGCCTGAGCATCTTTACAGCTGTTGCATTATCATTTCTCAGGAGGCAGCACTCTGTTCTGTAAAGTAGCTATACTTTACAATTCCTACTCATCCATAATGGTCAGCAGCTGCTGCTTTGTCTGCTATGGTTGCCATGGGAGACTGTCATTTGAGGAGATGGTAGCTCTCCTCCACCCCCAAAGGCATGTTCCAAGTTTCTGCATAGGTTGCCTAATATCACCAAACATCTGATGTTAGAAAGGGTCCATGTTTCACCCCAAAAGCATGTAGAGAAACCCTGCTAATGCTGACTGGAGTGCTATTCTGGCCTGTAACCCACTGATGGCTGGGGCAGCAACGGCAACGGATCTCTCCAGCATCATCTTCCCTAAGACTTTTGTCATCTGGGATACTGTATCTGGAAGGTGCTTCTAAGGAAGGTGACTGCTTAAATTGCAGACCTGGGATGCCTAAGCAGCATATACCAAAGACTGATCCACTTCATTCTGTTATCAAATCATCTGAAGCTCCATGTAGTGCCATACCATGGCATCAGCTGTGGCCCAGGCCTGCTAACATGCTAAGTTTTTAGTTTGCCCCAGGACCAGATGGAAAGTCACTCATAGTCTGTCCTCCGGTCTTCATACTGCCCCTGAGCACTGCAATCCAGTCCCCCACTAACTTGCTTACCTTAAACTGGTTCCCCACTAGCTGGGAAGAGTCAGGGGCAGTGAGACTTTAGAGGAATGTTAGCTGTCTTCGGCAGCAAAGGGGCTACTGGGGGTGGTCTGCTGGAATGGGGTAGCAGACTCCAGTTCCTTGCAGAAAGCCTTGAGGGGGGGCACTTTACATTCAAAAGCTCTGCACTCACTGATGTTCATCCCAAGCTTACAATACTGTCTTGTGCCACCGTAGGGACTGCACTCCTGGGACCGGGATTCCTCCTCCACAAGGCCAGTCTCACTAAGGGCAACTGCAGACTGATGCATTTGATGGAACTCTACATCTCCCAGAGTGGAGTAGGGTTGTTCATGTGCCCCTTCCCTCTCTCCATTCCCCGGACAAAGTGGCATGAATATGCATTCACTCCAGCTTATGAGTGAATACCCAAATGTATCATTTGCAAACTCAGAAATTTCACTGTGCACTGCCATTTCCAAGTCAGTGATGAAGATGCTGGATAAACCTCGGTCTAGTACTGATCACTGGGATGCCATTGCTGATAATTCTCTATCCTGCAAAATGACCATCAACCCTACTCTTTGTTTCCTATTCCTCAACCAGCTTTCAAACTTTAAGAGGACCTTTCCTCCATACCTGCGGCAACTTCATTTCCATCTGTATGAGTATCTCATACTCCATTTATCCCCTACAGAGACATAAAGCAAACCAGCAGGATAGTGTTAGGTTTTAGGTAACATTCAGAGAGACAGTGAGGATGGAGTGCTGTATCCCTTCTTTATCCACCAGAGCCAGAACAGTCACTCCCACTGACGGGGCACCCTGTTTTAAGTGTTTGCCTTGCCAAAAGGCCAATAACCGGCATGCTTCAGGGTATTCTGGGGTGGCTGGTGCTCCACTGCTCCTCCTGGATCATGTCCCGAAGTGTCACATCTACATGTTTTTTGAACGCCTCCAGTGATGGTGACTCCACCACTTCCCTGGGCAGCCTCTTCCAATGCTTGACAACCCTTTCGGTGAAGAAATTTTTCCTAATATCCAATCTAAACCTCCCCTGGTGCAACTTGAGGCCGTTTCCTCTTGTCCTATTGCTAGTTACATGGGAGAAGAGATCAACACCCACCTCACTACAGCCTCCTTTCAAGTAGTTGTAAAGAGCGATAAGGTCTCCCCTCAGCCTCCTTTTCTCCAGGATAAACAACCCCAGTTCCCTCAGCCTCTTCTCATAAGACTTGTTCTCCAGACCTTTCACCAGCCTTGTCGCCCTTCTCTGGACACGCTCCAGCACCTCAATGTCCTTCTTGTAGGACGGGCCCAAAACTGAACACAGTATTCGAGGTGCGGCCTCACCAGTGCCGAGTACAGGGGCACGATCACCTCCCTCCGCCTACTGGCCACACTATTCCTGATACAGGCCAGGATGCTGTTGGCCTTCTTGGCCACCTGGGCACACTGCTGGCTCATGTTCAGCCGGCTGTCGACCAGCACCCCCAGGTCCTTTTCCGCCAGGCAGCTTTCCAGCCACTCTTCCCCAAGCCTGTAGTGTTGCCTGGGCTTGTTGTGACCCAAGTGCAGGACCTGGCACTTGGCCTTGTTGAACCTCATGCAATTGGCCTCAGCCCATCGATCCAGCCTGTCCAGGTCCTTCTGCAGAGCCTTCCTACCCTCAGGCAGATCAACACTCCCACCCAGCTTGGTGTCATCTGCGAACTTACTGAGGGTGCACTCGATCCCCTCGTCCAGATCATTGATAAAGATGTTAAACAAGACCGGCCCCAAAACTGAACCCTGGGGAACACCACTCGTGACCAGCCGCCAACTGGATTTAGCTCCCTTCACCACAACTCTCTGGGCTCGGCTGTCCAGCCAGTTTTTCACCCAGCGAAGAGTACACCCGTCCAAGCCATGAGCCGCCAGCTTCTCTAGGAGAATGCTGTGGGACACAGTGTCAAAGGCCTTACTAAAGTCCAGGTAGACCACATCCACAGCCTTCCCCTCATCCATTAGGTGGGTCACCTGGTCATAGAAGGAGATCAGGTTGGTCAAGCAGGACCTGCCCTTCAAGAACCCATGCTGGCTGGGCCGAATGCCCTGGTTGTCCTGCATCTGCCTTGTGAGCGCCCTCAAGATGAGCAAGGAAAATCTCCATCTCCTTTTCAGTTTTAGGTAACATTTTTAGATAAAACTATTCTACACAAATTTTTGGTTATGTTTAGGTCTCTCAAACATGCATGTTTTAGCAAGTCAGCTATTTAAAATCATCTTCAAAACTGCTCAGTTCTGCCCAAAATACAGACAGAACCTTTTGATGATGCTAGAGTTACCACAAAATTACCTTGTTTTAATTCAATGAATTTTGACCACAATTCTTTAGAAGCTGAAAGCTGTTAGTGAGTGGTTTACTTCCTCTGTACTTCAAGCTTGTCTCTTTTTAGAAGAGGTTATATGTACTTGTTTGTGAAATCTTTTCAATGAGGTTCCAAATTGAAGGTTGGAGGTCATTTTTTGCAGCTCAGTCCCAACTGCTTGAAAATTGTAGCATTAATTTTCCATTCTCTAGAGCTGCACAGACAGCAACTGGATCATGAAAAAACAACTGTTGCTTCTGACTTAATTTTCCAGGCATACATATCACCCACAAGGAAGCTTAGGGCTAAGTGCAGTAAGGCTGTTATTTGTCTTACTTCAGGGACATATAAACAAAACCATTGTGATTTACTACTACTGACAAACTAAATGAAATAGATAGAGAATATCCATTCATGAAGTACTAATAAGTGCAGGAGCAATGCACCAATGTGTGAATAATAAAAATGATCTATCAAGATAGACTGCATGATCTAAAGGCAATTTGTTATTCAGTACAGCTTAAAAAATCCAAATATTTTCTTTCATTTTTTTACAGATACTTTTTCAGAGCAAAATATACAAAAACTTAGCAAAGAAATTAGTCTTTGTCTTGATTATTATTATTTACATTTTGATTGGATTCTGTTCTGTTGAGCAATCGCATTCTTAGCCAAAAAAGGTTTACTTTTTCAAAACAGTTTGCTAGCAAGATGGCATTGAACAAGTTCTCTCTTAGTTCTTCACTGTCAAAAGACTGTGAGTACTTCCTTCAGGTATTTCACATCTGTTCACATTTTTCATCTCTATTATCCTCTTCTCTTTCCTCTGTAGATGTATGCTTTGAAAAATCTGCAAGCCCTGGATGATGCATTCAATCTAGACTTCTATGAATTTGTATCATTAATTTAAATTGAAAAATATTTTTTATGGCTTATTTGTTTCTTCATTTTTACTACCTGCCTATATCCAAAATCATCACAACACGCAATTGCCTTTGGAATACACTCTAACTCTTTGCCAAGTGAATTTGGTGACTTTTATCCTTTTAAACATCTATTTTTCCTTTTCCAGCACACTCTAGCTGACATGTTGATTAAATAAAGTCTCCTCCTAATCTTTTCCATGAGAAGGTGGTGACAGATAAGCAAAGGCACCCTAAAATCTGTAGCTATGAACTTAATTCTTGCCCCAAAGGCTGCTTCCAGTCAATCCAGCCATGTACAGATCCTTTAGATGGCATCAGAGGCCAGAAGAGGTAAGGCTACATGTAAAGTTATGTGGACTTTGACTACAGAAACTGGCTGTGTTTTGCCATGCTGGTGCAAAGAGCCATCTGGGCTTGGACATATCAGTGGTTTCTTGTCTTTGACCCCTTTTATTTCTTCTTCCACCTATATTACCTCTGCCCTCTAATACTAGACTCCACCCTCCCAAATCCTCTGAGCCTGTCCGTGATGCATAAGTCTTAAATTGGCTGCACTCTTGTTACAAATAACAAGAGAGAAGATTTCCAGGCAACATAACTCAGACATCCAGACTAGGAACAAGGAATTGAGAATAAAGCTTGAAAACCAAGATGCTCAGGCCAAGTCCAGACACCAAATTACAAAATGCATAATGAATTTTTCATCTATTTTAAACCTTCCTGTACCTGATGATTTTTTGCCATGTGAAGCTCTGAATGTTATTGAGGAGACCAGAGACTTGAGACTCAAACTCCTAAATCTCTGTTGTGGTTTAACCCAACAGACAGCTAAACACCACACAGCCGCTCGCTCACTCTCCAGTAGGATGGGGGAGAGAATCGAAAAAAAAAGGTGAAACTCATGGGTTGAGGTAAGGACAATTAATAGGACAGAAAAAAAAAAGGAAAATAATAGTAATGATAAAAGAATATAGAAAACAAGTAATGCACAACGCAATTGCTCACCACCCCCTGACTGATGCCCAGCCAGTTCCCGAGCAGCAGACCTCTGGCCAGTTTTTACCCTAGTTTATATACTGAGCATGACATCATATGGTGTGGGATATCCCTTTGGTCAGTTGGGGTCAGCTGTCCCAGCTGTGTCCCCTCCCAACTCCTTGTGCACCCCCAGCCTACTCGCTGGTGGGGTGGTGTGAGAAGCAGAAAAGGCCTTGACTCTGCGTAAGCACTGCTCAGCAGTAACTAAAGCATCAGTGTGTTATCATCATTATTCTCATCCTAAATCCAAAACACAGCACTGTACCAGCTACTAGAAAGAAAATTAACTCTATCCCAGTCGAAACCAGGACAATCTCTGAATTCACAATTGGTTGGCTGGATTTTGTGGACCGTAGCGATTCCCTTAGTCCCCCCAGTTAAAGAAGACAGTTCTCCCTTCTTTCTGGGTGGGGTACATATCACTCCCACTCACCTCCTCCCCAGTCACTGGTTACAGTACTAGTGAATCCACTTTTAATGACTATCTATTGTAAACCAGAGCAGATACAATCCTGATCCAAATATAGGTATTGCACAGCACCTATGCAACTGTACCACATACCATGGGAGCCTGCACCATCCAAAGACCAGCAAGAGTTTAAATCCTATCACAACAGGGGCTAAATGAGTCTCAGCATATATCCTGTGCTCATAAAAACAGGAGCAGGGCTCATGGCAATTTCACAATTCCTTTTAGCTTGCAGGTGGGAGCAATGAGAGCATGTGTGCGTTTGTGAACGTCTTGTACTCAAATAATTGAATCTTTGTATTGCTATAAATTATCGTTCATTGTGTTACAGAGCATTTTAGTTGCACCAGTGTGCAACTGCTGTCACTTTAAACTCCTTGTATCTTAATGAGATGTTCAGAAAGGGGTACCAGCTATACTGTGATGACAGATATCCAGTCAGAAGATATCCAGACAGATATCCAGAAGACCACGGGAGCATTCAGCACTCACCCCGACGCACCCCTCTGGAAGGCAGCATAGGACCCTCGGCAGGGTGGACCGCGCAGCTGTCAGCACAGCACACAACAGCAAACACTGTGCTGGTTGGGCATGTTACGAGCACAAAATATCCTGTTCCCTCATAACTCCCTGCTTGTAAAATGTTGTGTCCACTAACATCAAGCTGTAGCTGGAGTCTACAGCTTGTGAGGAGCTCACTGCAGACACTGTTATTGGTGAGGGAGAGGAGCAGCTCAGGGCTTCCTGAGGACTCCAGATAAACAGGCATCTGATGAGTGAGAGAGGGCTTCTAGTCAGCAAGGGAAGTGGGTGGGTCAGGCCTTACTTAAATTTAAGTTAAACAACAGTTCAGGGCTTTTTTTGTTAAAATATGAGTTTTGACTTGGAGTGCAAAACCTCCTACTAACCTTTTTGGGCAGCGAGCAGATAAAAGACCTGTCTAAAGGAAAGGGCCTTCTGGACTCTCATTCTCTCATTTAGGTCCAGAGGACAAAGCTACTCAAGGTTTTCTGTTTTGGGACAAGAGTTTATTCAGTGGCTCCCATATATCTCATATTTCCCTTTGGAGGCAAAAACAGTGGAGTGACAGCCACAATGTAGAAAGCCAAGGTGGCTTAGCAGCAGTGCTATGCTAGCAGGCCAAAGTGCAACTGGTCAGAGTCAAGTTCAGGCAGTTACCTAATGATAGGACTATTCAGGCTACTGTTGTACAGACCTCTGGACTAGCTCAGGGACTTTGGTAGGGCTTCTTTATTCAGTGTCAAATGGGCAATGGAGAGATGCACATGCACTGTATTTTGGATCCACAGTGAGCAGAGAGGAAGTTCTCGGTGTGTAATGAGGCAAGGCAAGAAGGCCATATTGATTGCCTTGATATTGTCCATTTACTCACTGCTGGCTTCCTCAGATGCATTATCTTCTTCTGGTGAAGATGCATTGTCCTTCCCCTGAAGTTCCCTTGGTTTTGCCAGGGGTGTTAGTCATGATGGGAGCCTAGATGGTGGAATTCAGTTCTCCTGGTTTGCAGCTTTTCTCATTATTTATTTTTAAGGAGGATACCTCCTCAATAATTGAACTCAACCTTTCTTGTTACTTGTTCCAGCTGGAAGGACCACTAGAATTTTACCACCTGTTAGCTCATTATAGTTCATTGCCAGATTTTCTCCTTTTTTTCCCAGTAAGGAGGAAGATGTGATCACTGGAGTTGTTTCTTGAGGGCATAGTCTTTTATAGGAAATGACTGTAATGTTAAGAATTTGTCATGCTTGATTCTGGCAACACTTGACTTCCCTATGTGCAATAAATCTGGAATTCAGCAGTAGGAAACTTAATCAAACATGCAAAAATGCCTCATACTAATGAGTTCTGTCTTGTTAGAAGAGAAGTCCTTCAGGATGCATAATTAGAAATCCCTGGATAAATTGCTAAATCCCAAAGTTTTATATGCTGCCAGTTCAGTGGATTTTCAGTTTGTACAAAGTTTTATGTCACAATGTATATAGGAACAAGAAATTACAGCATAAAATTAGACAAATCTCTTGTTAACTTGGTAATAAATTGTTACATAAATGTGAGCTTAACTCTGGTTAGTATTAGTCTCCAACTTGTCATGACAAATTAAATTCTCAGGTCACCTATAGTCATGAAAATTACTTGTGCGTACATGGGTGCCTGGCATGTACGCTGGAGAGTGAGTGAAGTAAATTAGTGGTTCATTTTCATGTTGTTCCTAGTCATCTTTCCTCACTGAAGAGTGAAAACAAAAGGTTGTTGTGGCCCTTAATAAGAAGTGGAACATGTTGTTTTAAAATTGAGTAGTACAGTTTCTCATTTCCCTGCTATTTTAAATGTTTATTACTGCACAGTTTTTTATCTCCATCTGAATTAAAAAGTACAATCTCTCAGCTGACCATTAAAGTCTTACTTTGCTGCCAGCTTATTATATATAATATCTTCCATCTATGTCATCTTCCTAACTAATAGCATATATTTGGAATCCCTCAGGAAATTTAGGGAGAGGGTGTCAGGGTAGACACTGTTAAACATTGTCCTCAAAATGAACCATAGCTTTTTCATCAGATGTAAGGAATAATTTGTCCCTTGTGGATAAATAATAAAGAAAGATAGGCTAAGTCAATTTCTGAGCATTTTCTGTTTGTGAGCTGAACAGTTGAACTACTTCAACCTAATAAAGTCATAGTTTAATAAAGTCATACCAGCTGTAATAAATGATTCAAGAGAGACACTAAACAGCAAATGGAACAGTAATGGAAACATATTCTAAATTTGAACTCCTCCATTTTGATTTCTCCTGAACTGTGATAAACGAGCAACAAGTTCATTTCTATTTTACATTCACATAAAACTTCAGGTTTAGTCTGGGCTCTGGTTCCAATTCAGTACAGGTATTTTTACCAGATTTGCAGTCTTTTGACAGACAATCCATAGAGAAATAGTAATGATGTTGTAATTTCCTTTCTTATCTCCCTAAATATAACTGCAAATTCTCCATATGTATTGAATTTTAGGAGGAAAAAAAAAGGTGATTGCTATTTCATTTCCTGATGGATAACCTTCATGATGGCAAATATGATTTGTGTCTATTTTAGTGTCTGTTATGTGTCTTCAGTCTTGATAGTTACTAAAGCTACCTGCTATCTGGGCTTCCTAAGGTCAGCAATTTAAGAGTCTTTATTTTATAACCATCATTTGTCAAGCTGATCATTCCTAAATAGACAAACATTTGGTAATAGCTTATCCCAGAAATAAATTGCCAGAACTACTGACGCATGCATAAATCATCGTTAGAACCTCTCTGCTGTACGTGTCGTCTGCCTCCGGGATCCTCTTTGCCTTTTTGTCTGTTGCTGTTTGTTACTCACAGTGCATCACTTAGAGGTCCTATTTGATACCAGGGCTTTGTTATGCAGGACACTGCATACACGTGGGAAGATAGTGCCTCTGCCTTAGAGTCCACCCCACGGTCTGCTCTGCCCAGGCAGTGCAGAGGATGGTAGGAACTGTCCTTTCCAACACTCTTTCAGCAGGCCTGTCTCCACCTGTACCTCCTCTCCCCTGCCACATGGAGCTCATACCCTTGGCATGATACTGTGGAAGCAAGCTCAGAGACAGCAGCATCGTTACTCAAAGCAAGTAGATACGGGTCCTTGTAGCTGTCTTTCCGAAGCTCTCCCAAGCCTCAGAGAAAAGAGAGAGATTTGTAATGTCAAATCACTTTCAGCCTTGTACAAGGTGCTGGCTGTATGCATAAAAGTGAACAGAGTGTACAGCACTATTTCAGATGGATAGCTGCATATATGGAGGTGACAGAAGTGAATCAGAAATCTGGTGCTCTTTCCCTGCCCCTTCTGCTCCCCAGTGACAGAAGTGAATCAGAAATCTGGTGCTCTTTCCCTGCCCCTTCTGCTCCCCAGTCCCCACCCAACTCTAGAAAATTCCCAGTTGCTCTCCGGTAACCACCTAGTCTGTGAGGAAGTCACTGCAGGGCCAACAGTAACCTTAGGCAGAGGACAGAGGAAGGTGCTGAACTTACCTTGGGATGAGATGGACACTGCTCGTTTCCTCACATATATAAAGAAACAGGCTGGAAAAACACAGCAGAGAACTGCCACACCACCCACTCTCTCCTGCAGTCCGCTTGCTACAGGTAGTCACTGCGGCATTGCTCTCCTCTCCCGAGCCAGAGACCACTTGCACCAGCATTTTGTAGGCCATCCTGCCCAGAGTTCTCCTCCAACTAGTCTTCTTTGGGCATGGTCTGTAAAAGAGCAATAAAAAATAGGAAATAAATAGTTACGCCTAAGTGTGCCAGGAGTAGCCGTCATCCTAGGGCAATGGTTTCTGACTCGAGGTTACAGAAGTTACAGCCTGACAAAAGGGCAGCAGATTGGTTTAGAAATCTGCTGTAAACTGTAAAGTAGTCACATATTGTTGTACAGGCTACAGTTGCAGTAGTTAAGACTGAGATAGATCTCTCTCATGATTTAGAGACAAAATAATGTGTGTTCAAGCACCTCCTTTTTGCAGTACTGCAGACCCTCCAATTGGGAGCTGAAATAACAAGAAACTTAGAAAAACTGCAGTATCAGCTGGAGGAGCAAGCAGAGCAAGAAGAAAGTGTAGCTAGAAGAGCAAGCAATGAAGGAAAACAGCAACAAAAATGGAGAGCAGAAGCTGCTCACAGCACAAGCTCTACAGCAGATCCTCAAGACTTGACCATAGATCTGTAAATATAACTGTTGCAAAAAGAAAAACCTTCTTTTTGTTTCTTTTGAACTGGTTTCCTGCTAGCTTTAGTGGTTTAGGCCTCTAGGTTTTGTATTGTAGAGCAGTGAACAGATTTGTAGACCCCTACTATATCCCCCTGTCCTTGCTAGGCTGTCAAGTTACATGGTAGGTGAATGGATTTATATAATGGAACAACGGCATTTTCTTTTTCCTTAAAATTCACATTTGGTCTGCTATTTGGACCATTACTGGTTGCTGAGCCAAGTCTTCATGGAATCATTTAGTATAACCCCACCATCTTGCCCCAGTTGTGCAGATCAGCTCTGAGCCCATCATTTTACAATTGAAGCTACACATATCTTCCCCCAAAGTGCATCACTTTACACTTCCCTCTGTTGAATTTCATCTGGGTAAGTTTATTACAAGATTGAGTGACTTGGAAATGTCCTTCAACCCTTCATAGCCTGCTCTAAACCTTACTGCTATGAATAACTTTGTATTATCAGCAATTTTCTTAACCCATTGCTCATCTCATTTTCTGGTGAGCAGCACAAGTCCTTGTAGACACACATTGGTGATCTCTCTTTAGCCAGACCTAACCATTTACTCCCTATTACTTACCTTTTAACCAATTATATATTGATGCATGGGCCTTCTGTCCTACATCATAGCTAGTTAGTTTCCTTGAAAGTTTTGTTGAGGGACTTTGTCCAAAGATACTGATCTGTTCTACTTATTTGTCTGTACTCTGGAAGCTCTGATGGACCAGATACCCCAGGACATAAATCAGTCTGCTGACGAGGCTGGCCCACTAACAGGCCTTGTAGTGAAAAGGCTACTCAAACACAAGCAACAAGCACAGCATTTAAGCAGCACCAACGCCAGCAACAGCAGATGCAACAAACACAGTAATGAACTGCAGGCTGTTGCAAAGTGAGGTAGACAGATGCTGAAGATAACGTATTGCGTGCTAGTGTGGTATGTGAGTAAGTATGTGCAAAATCTGTAGGGCACATACTGAGGCAAGGGTCTCGCTAAGTGCTACGCTATATGAACAAGGCCTGTCATTCATAGTGGAGAGCATTGGGGATAGATCCAAATCATTTTGACATAAGCAAGCCTCTGGCAAACGGTCAGTATGGTGTGATACAATGACTATAACTATATATATATATGTGTGTGTGTATGAATGTATGCATACATGTATATAAAATTATAACAATATGTGGATAAACCTAATATGCATTTTAAATGTTTCTTTTAATATTCAAGTATTGAATAATATTAAATCATTACTTATTAATTGAAACATTACTTATTGATTCATAAGTAATGACTATTAAGTGACTAAATATTTACATATTTCTTTTTAAATTATTATTTTTTAAAAATAATTTTAGAATTTCACTGTCAGGAACTTCCTTACCCTTTCATATCTAACTTTCACCCCTTACAGGAACTTTCAAGAATCCCAATATCATATGAATATTACAGGTGCCAATGCAGGAAGAAAATCTACAACTAGACAGCTGCTTTTCAGATATGTCTGAATCTAGAAAACCCAAGAGGCTAATTTCTGTTGTTACCCTTCTAAATCCAAGTGCCTCAAAGGTCCCAGATTTTGGAATTCAGGGCAGCCACAGGTACTGCTGTGATGGATGTGATGAAAGAACCAGAAAAGAGAAATTTGGTTGTGGGGTATTACCCAGCTCCTCACATATTTTATGATAAAATCAGATTTGTAGAAAGAAAAGCAATGCCTTGAAATAAAGTGGTTTAACAGTGCAGTTCAAGTCACATGTTTTTTCTAAATAAGAATTTGGAGGCAAATTTTCTTCCAACTAGTATTTTGCAAATTACATTTCAGATCTACTTTCCTAGAGTATAGCAATACACTGTACGTAATGGCATAAGACTGATAGACACTGTACAGCAGCTTAGCAAGTAAGATTTAAAATAGATTCCTGAGAATATGTGAAGAGGGTAATATATAATAAACATTGAACCAAGAATCTCCTTGGATGCAGAATTGTAAAATAATGAAAATTTCAGAAATTTGGTCTTTGTTCTCAGCATATTGTTGCAAGAGAAGATCTTTTGCTAGCAAAATACTTTATATCTCTTTCTTCATCTCTCTCTCTCTCTTTTATGAAAGGTAGAAGGAGATTTTGGAAGAACTTACTGTGAAGAAGCAGTAGGTAAACTTTGCTTTCAACATGATCAGTGCACATCACAGTGCACTAAGTCAGGCAGAGCTGTTCTGGTTTTATAACCAGAGAACTAGTGTCATGTTAGCTTTTCTTTCTATAGACAGTGCTGGGACACTTTGCTCAGGTATGTCTACGTTGCTGGTGTGATACAGTAGTAAAAAAACAAGAATAAAATCATAAAATTTGTCAGCAGAGGTATTCCCAGTAGATGGAAAATTGCTCTTGTGAACCATCATCTCAGTAGTGGATCCAGGTTTGATGACCTATGGTTAAGAAGCATGAATCTTAAAAGGCATGTGTAGAAGGCCTACCTGAGAGATGAAAGGAGTGGGGGGCCTGTTTTAAGAGAAACTGTGAGAAAGTATTTGCTGTTTAGTTCCAAGCAATCCTCCTCTAAAAGGCAAAAATTATTCTAGCATGTATATCTATACACATAATAGCAGATATTTGAGTTAACATCATGGAAGAAAATGAACTATTATGCATAAGAACAAATGACTCTTAATGAGCCATGAATAAATATCCATTTGAAATGAGAAGATGATATCTAGATGCAATCATGTTCTGAAATGGGATTTTGAGAGGAAGAGTAGGATCAAAAACCTCCAACGGTTTAAAAAGTGTCTTAGTAAGTTCATGCTTGCAATACGTCTGGACTGATTTGGCCACCCAGGAGCTGTTCGCAAGTTCCATTGGACAGTGGCAATCACAGTTTGGGTAGGACCATGAGCATATTGCATGGCTGTTTCCCTATCTGTAAATTACTGTGAAGTTGAAAATGAAATAATTTAATCCCATGAGAATGGCCTTTGTGAAGCAGGAGAGGAAAGAGCCATACTAAAGAAAACTCTCAGAAAATGGAGTCTTCTATTTGTACTTAAAAAACTATTTAACTACCTTTATATTCAAAGTTTTATGCTATTTATAGGCACCTGCATCTAAATTCATAGTAAAACTGCATCTTAAACTACTGCTAGTGATAATTTTCTATTCCTAGCCAGCCTTATACTTGCTCTTAACTGACAGATTTTTATTCAGGTCCACAATTAGGTGCAGCAGGCAGTCTCAGACCTTCCCAGCAGAGTATCCTGAAGGTTAGGTCTTTAATGAAAATTAATTGACTGACATGATATTGAAACATTCAAACTCTATTGAAGAATACCCATGGGAATAGTTCTTCCTGTAGACAAAATGAAGAGTAAATATGCAGTGGCTAAAAAGTACAGATAATCTGAAAAGCAACGAAAATGCAAACACTAGATGGCTCACATGCACTCATCTTAACCTGCTGTATAACAAGGGCAAAAAGACACAAGAGAAAGATAACACGGGCGATTTGAACACTATGACACTAAGAACCCATAGTCTCAAAAGCAGTAAGGCAAGAAGCTTCCCTCAATATATATAGGTGAGATATTCTCCAGCCTATAGTGAAGAATAGGCTGAACTAAAAGCACTTCAGGGTGCTTATACAGTCTAAGTACAGAAAGTACTGCTACAGCCCAAGAGCTATATCATTTGCTTCTTAAAGAGCTCATGCTATATATGGCATTTCCTGGAGCTTGACATTGTGGCCACTAAACAGAACAGGCTAGTTCATTGTGATAGAAATAGTGCAGCATCCAATATGCGATGATGTTAGAAGCTAACAAGTTACTACACTTAGGAACTCCTGTTCCTTATGCATAATTCACATGGGAGGAACAACAGATCTCAAGACAATTAACCAAATTCCAACTTACTAACTGATACAAATCTAGAAAATCTGGAATCAAATTATTAATAGTTTGACCATGTAGCCCTGTGATACAGTTTTGCCATGGCTAGTGACAGGCATGTGACAACGTTGTACTGAGTTTAAAAAGCACCAGACTTGAAGCTTCTCAGACCTGTTCTGTCTCAACTTTTCTTGACCTGCCTGCAAGTTTGCTTTACTTGGTTGTCCTAAATTAGTTTACTTGGTTACCACATGTCTATGTCTATGGCTAATTCGTTTACTTGCATTTGTCTTTGTATTGTACAACCATAGCTTTGTATAGATAGCAGTAGTAGTAAATCATTTTATGTCGAATTATGCTTTAACATAATCATAAAGTATAGAGAAATATATGCCTGATAAGTTAGCAGAACAATAACATATTTATTAGCAGTAATACATAAAAGACAGCAGATACAGTAAATTTTGATGTAACACAGAGCTGGAGATGGGTGAAGAAAGAGCAATGGTGTAAAAGTGTGTTAGGAAACACACAGAAATGTCCCCAAGTGGATCTTAGAAGGAGGAAGACAAAATTATCCACATGACCATCATATTCCTCCTGGCAAAGGACACCAGGTTCTGACAACTCACCATAAGATCCACCACCATCACCAGAATGAAACCACAGACAGTGGAATCCAGAGGAGCAGGGAAAGGGTGAGCATAATATCAGGAAACGGTGTAATTAATGATCTGGATGATGGGGCGGAGTGCTCCCTGAGCAAGTCTGCAGATGACCCAAAGCTGGAAGAATTGGCTGATATGCCAGAAGGTCTTGCTGCCATCCAGAGGGACATTGACAGGCTGGAGAAATGGGCTGACAGGAACCTCTCATGAAGTTCAGCAAGAGGAAATGTAGGATCCGTTCAATCCTCCCTCAAGCCCTTCCCTGTCATTGGCTGGATTGAGGAGAAAACCACCTGGGTCTCCATGTACTTGACCCTGAACACCAGAGACATGCAGTCACTCTTGACATGCTTGAGGTCTCCCCAGCAGTATCACTCATGCCCACATGGAAAAGCAGCAGGGGTGAATAGTGTGAGGGCTGTCCTTGGCAGTCTTTCTACAACGTCCTGGATCCAAGCCCCCAGCAAGCAGCAAACCTCCCTACACAGCAAGTCAGGTCACAAGCGGGGGCTTCTGCTTCCTGCAGGAGGGAGGCTCCCACTGTTACCACAGGTCGCTTCCTCTTGGTGCTGTCACATGGTTCTGACTTGGTCAGCTCTGGTGTCCAGCCCCTCGCCTGCTACCAGGGCACTGAACCTATTCTGTAGGTGCAGATCTGCAGCTGGAGAAGGAACTGCCCTCCTGCTGCCTGAAGTCACAAGCCTCCAGCCTTCATGATCATGGGAGCCTCCATTTGCTACCCTGACGAGCACGGGCTCTGGCTGTTCCTGTGTGCAGCCGAGAGTCCAGGCTTTTGTTTCTGCAGTGACTGGGTCCTGTCTGGATCCAGCCAATCTGTTCCTCATCATCCCTAATGCTGTGTATGTGCCACCCTTCTCCCACAGCTCCTTAACTCAATGGCACACCACCTCAACCTGCACACACCTCCTGTGGGTATGGACACCATCTCCCTCTGCCCCAGCCTTCGCCAGCAGCACCAGGCACTCCCTGCAGCTCCAGACCTGGAGAGTGGCAGCCTCCTCGGGAGCTGCCTCTGAGCAGAGACCTCTGATGTTCCCGGGGTAGTTGCTCCAGCTCGTGCTGGAAAGGACAATGCCCTGTGGCATCAAGTTGCTGTCACATATGCCGTCTCATTCTAGGATTAGTGAAAACTATACCCTTGCAAGGAAAATATATGTCTACTATGATTTAAATTCTAGGGCAGAGGTATGAGTAGTAACAATTTATCACACATAGTAAATTAATAACTAATAGGCAAATTGGGGAAAAAAATTAAAACCACCTTGCTGATATTACCTGAAACAATTACCATAGTCTTTTTTCTCTCCTTTCCTTTTAGCCTTTAAAGCCAACTCTGAATGGTACTGATAATATTTAATTAGCTTCTTGTTCATCAATTATTGTTTCTTTCAGAAAGAAAGTGTATTTTTCAACCATTCAATACCTTCTGTAAATATTCTGGATATTTAAATATATTATGAGCAGTTAAAGCCGATCTTTCAGTATATTCTCTCAGCTAAGTCAAACTTAAAACATGAATTTTGCACTTGTAACAAGAAAACCTTTTGTCTAGTCTAAACCTCAAAAATATAATGGTCTGGTTCCCTCCCCAACCTCTTTTCCCTGAAACTCTTTTGATGACCTCATAGTGTCCAAACTAATAATCTTCCTTGTTTGGCTGTTTTTCTCTCAGTCTTATCTAACGTTGCAGCACAGGTTTTTATCAATAGTAGAGCACCAGTTGTTTTCTGAACCTGTTTTAAGCTCTTGACTTCATATCGTGGCTCAAGGGAAAAGAATTCCCCCAGTTAATGATGCAAAAGAAATACTTCAGTCATATCACAGATGTAACAAGCTGCCTTCAGAAACAGTCCTGATTTTTAAAAATAAAGTTCTGTCAACTGTTTTGCATCCAGAATAATCGTATCAGGATATAAAAAAGTCACAGTGGTGCATAGAAAGGGGATACAGCAGTCACCACACCTCAGAACGCTTAAGGCAGGTGTAGCAGATTCATATACAGAAAGATAATCTCCAGGAGAAAGCCAAAGTCAGCCTCCTAGGCTTTTTCCACAGTTAAATGAAGCAAATTGGCAAGAAATATAGGGACTATTCCTGATTACCTAAGCTGATTCCTTCCTTTCATGATTTGGGAAACATTTTCAAGAATGGCTGTAGAAGAAAAAAGGCTCTGTAAGGTGTCAGTCTACAAGACAGTAAACACTCCTACTAAGAGAACGAATTATGAAAGAATTAAACTTTAAACTAATAGCTATTTTATAAATAGTAGGATCAAGAAACTAAAGACAAATTATATTAATAAATATTAGAACTGCTAAATAGGTGAGAACAGAGATGCTTAAGTCCCTTGAAACCCCTTGCAAGAGAAACTGAAGTACGAAAGCATAAACAGCTTTCTTCAGTTTATCTTGCACAGTGGTCCTGTTTTAACAGGAAGGTTTTCCTCACGTCCCTTGATCTGTTATGGGTGTAGGAAAGGCTTCCCCCTGAGGTATTACCAGCCTGCTGTGATAGAGAGAAACAAAATTTGTACCTATTTTTATCATAAGCAAAATGAAGCTTTTTTTAAAGGCAGCAGGAAGGGCAAAAATGTAAAAGCAATCTCCTGTTTATGCAATTCCCTGTATATTTCATGCAGCTATCTCATGAGGTCAACCAAATTGGACAGAAAAATAGGATCATATAATAGCTCAGATTGGAAGGGACTTCAGCCTCAGAAGGTCATCTAATACAACCTCCTGCTCAAAGCAGGATCAGCAAAACATTACCCAAGGTTTTATCCATCCTGGTCTTGAGAACTTCTGATGATGGAGACTACACAACTCCTCTGGGAACCCTGATCCACCGTTTGACTGTCATCATGGTTAAAAAGTTTCTCCTTACAACCAGTCAGAACCTCTCATATTTCAGTTTATACCTGTTGGCTCTTACCGTCCCACCAGGCACCACTGTGAAGAGCCTGGCTCCACCTTCTTGATAACCTCCTTGTGGGTCCTGGCAGCCCATAAGGTCCCCCCTGAACCCTTCTCTCCGCCATGCTGAGCCAGCCCCAGTCCCTCAGCTGCTCCCTGCAGAGCACATGCTGCAGAATCCCTGAGGTAACTCGCTTTCTACAGCTTCCCTGAAAATCCGCAGCTAGATGAAGGGGAAGCACAAGTACGTGAGCATCCTGACATCAAACTGCAGTCATAACTCAGAGGGTGTTCTGTCCGTACGGCAACAGTCAGCAGGAAAACTACAGCTCCAGGTTAGTTACAGACTTCTGCCCAGTGGCGATATCACAGGAGACATGTGAGGCATCGGGATCGAGGGTAGGAGACAGAAACAGTAAAACCAGAACAGACTGAAATTCATTAGTTCTGCTGCTCATAAACCAGCCTGCTTCTATTGGGTTTTGTTTTCTTCAGATACAAAATTCAATCAAACCCACTATGTAAGATTTGTATTTGCCAAAGCCCTTTGAACATGCTTCTGCATAGATATTATTATTATATCTATTCATTGTTCTCCTTTTTATAGTTAAAAATGGAGCCTGAAGCAAACAGAGATCAGCTTGAACAATTTTATTCTGCATTGTTCAACTCAACCCAAATCATCAATATGTGACTTTTTCAGAATGATAACTGTTTTCAAGTTTTTGAGAATAAAAGTAACTTTTGCAAACTGAAAAGAATTTATGAACAATGAAAATAGCTTCAATTGTTTCCACTGAATGGATATAGAGTAGTTATTCCCGGTAAATTACAATCCTGTGTGTGGACATTTTATTTCCTGGGACTCCCTGAGGTGAGCTATATTTTTTTAAGACTATCATCTCAAATAGTGAACAACTTAATTAGCAGCAGGATTTACATTCTAAGAATACACAGAATGTACCTGCGGCAACAAAGGAGACAAATTTAGTCAAAATGTTCTCTGCTTCCAAATCTTGATATCTGTCACACATGAAAAACTGTAGTTCAGTGGGATGCAAGAGTGATGAATAGCTCTAGAAGACCGTATTTTTAGGTAGGTTTCCTAATAAAATGAAGCTTATGCAATTCCATTTTCTAGCTGTCCCATCTACATGTCTTCTATTAGAAGATTTGATTCTGTTGGCCAACTTCAATCAGGCTTGAAAGGGATGAATATCAGGAAGATGACTGAGTTACTCTAAGTCACATGAATGTTGGCAGCTTGGTAGAGGACCCCGAATCACAGCAGCGTACTTGAGGAGGGAAAGTTCCTTCTACACACTCCATTTATCAACCACTGAAGATGCTGACATTTGAATCTTAATATCACCTTCTCAGATTTTTATAAGCACTTATTATTTCAGTATTTTACACTTCTCAAGACATTTTACAAACATTAAATCCTGCATTATATTAAAACTCCTGAAAGCACTTTCTTAGCTGCTGTAAACCAGTTAATTCCACCGCAGTATTCTGACATGCATCAACAGAGGAAGCATCCCCACAGAAAATAAAGTAATACTGGATTGCAGCTAAGGAGAAAAGAATTACCCTGATGCATTATACAGTCTGCCTGATTTATTTTTTCTTTCCGTATGGGGGCATACTAAATGTTTTTATAATGAAGTAATAAAAGTCATCTAGATTTCATGTCCCAAAGTCCATGTATAAATGGAATAATTATGGAGTAAAAATGGAGTAATTCCCTGCGTGTGAAATCACTGGATTTTCAGGAAGGAAAGTGTTTTAGTGTTAGACATTGTTAAGTACAGGGATTAAGAGTATTCCTGCGTACCTCTAGCAAACACTGTGCAGTATGAATTAAATACATACAGAGAGAGGACATATTTAGTTTAAAAAAACTCTTTAAAAGCGTGACTAAGGAATTCCCACGCACGTTACAGAAGCTGTCAGGCTGCCCTAACCTGTACCCAACCAGAACTGCCAATAGTCCAAACTAGAGAGCAGACGTAATAGGCAACACTCAGGAATTTGGTGCGATTAAAATAATCAGTGGAACATTGAAATAATAAGGCACAGATTACACACAAAAGAGGCTTATACACATTAGAGAAAGCTTGATTTCATGTATGTAAGTACATTAGCCGTACTAATATTTACCACAGACTCCACTGGCCTGAATCCCGCGTGTGGGTAGGGGCAGAGCCGTACTAGAAACGGCATCGGCCACACAACATAGCAGTGGCAGCTGAAGGCTGAGATTAATCAGAGAAGTGGCGGGTGGCAGAAAAGACAGCAATAACTGGAGGCTCCAGTACCACGCGGTATTATGTGGTAGGTGGGTAAGTGGTGCAGTGGGGCACAATGGACAAAGAAAGTATTAAGGCCCCGTAAATGGCTGCACATTTTCCCTCTTGTTTTATTCTCCCTCTTTTCCCTCATCCGCCAGGGATGAGAGGGATCAGGTCCCACTGATCTCTCCCTCCACTCCCCCTCTCCGGTACCTCTGTGCAATTAGCTTACTCTTCATTTTCTCCTCACTCTAAAGCCCTTTACCTCTCTCTACTCTCCTATGCAGTTGGAGAAGCCAGTGTCACCAGCCCCTTTTAATGCAATTTTCTTTAATTTCATCTTATTATGCCTTTTCCCAGATTCTTTCCATTCCAGAAACTCCTTTTCTCTTCTGTCCCTTTCCTCCTCCACACAAACCACTCTCAGCTTATCTGGAGACAGCTTACCTCACCCTGAAGCCAGCCAAAGCTCTGGAAACTGCTGCCTGCCTCTGAAGGGGGATGAAAAAAGATGTAGCAGGAGAGACATGCCTCCATCTGGACAACACAGCTCCCCTTTCCTAACCAAACCCTTTGCAGCTCTGGTTGTTCCATCCAGAGGTGTTATCTCGCATTTAATAGCCCCGAGCGGGTTTCTTTTCTTGGCATTTGTCCAACTGCTTTTCAAACTCAAATAAGATTTCACATACAAAATCTTTCAGGAAGAAATTCTGCAGCTAAAAAATCGTTCCCTTTGCTCCCTTTCAGCCTGCAGCTACGTGATTTGTTTGATGCTGTTCAACTGTTACTAGAAGAGACTAGCAACTATTCCCTCGCCTGATATTTTAGACCTTTGTCATATCCATCTTCACTTATCTTTTGTCAAAGGTGAAAAGACCTGATATGTGTATTCTGTGTAGTCTTATATGGAAACTATACAGTTTACATAGAAACTAAACAGGACATTACCCTCAGCCTCTCCAAATCTGGCCATACTGAATAGATGGCTCAGAGTCTTAAATATTAATCTGAATTGAAGCATGCATGTAATGACTGAGAGATATGTAGAAGCAACTTATGTGGAAAAAAAGACATATGGGCTAGGCTGCATTGTTGAAAGCTTTTTTTAAACACATGTTGAATTCAAAGTAAGAAATACAATACCAAACCAGAAATCTAAAATATTTGATGAACATCCAGCAGACAAAGGTTTGGCAAAACACAGAAGGTTTGATACCCAGTACTGACAAACCATTTTTTTTTCTGAAGGACTACTCATACAGCCTAGGAAATTGCTGGAGAGAGAAACAGGCTCTAGGAAAAGTCTCCTTTTGGAAGAAAATTCAAGACCCTTCCGCTACGGTAGAGCAAATGCTTACTTCTGACAGTGAAAGCCAAGAAGCTCTGTAAAACCACACATTTCTCACAGTGTCAATATAAGTGCAAGACAATGGAAGTCTTAGATGCTCTTACTGAATGTTCGTCTAAATGGAGGCAGTACCCCAGCAAAAAGGTACAAGATGAGAAACAGATGTTAGTACCCTTATCTTCCTTCTTTCAGGAAGAAGTGGGGAGGAAGATAGGAAAGAAAAGCTCTGGCGGGGGGAGGAACCCAAACATAAAACCAACACCCAAACCCAGAGTGAAATAACTCTAATTCTGGAGCAAGAAACTATAACCTTGTGAACAAATATAGTTCTGTTTAGAAGTTCTTTAATTAAACGTAAGAGCCTATTTAGATACAAGGCCTACTGATTCAGCCTGTGTCATTTGCAATTCCAATTCCTCTTTAAAAGCACAAAATTAACTCTTAAACTGATGGTAACACAGACTCCCTGCATACAGCCTGGACTGCACAGAAGAATTGAATGAAGTTCTGGCTTGCACACGTCTTCGCTCTATCTTAGAAGTCCTATTCCTATTTATTCTTCCCCATGCATATTTAGTGAACACAAACTCATTTGCCATGGTGACTGCTGATACTATGTTAGTGACTAAAGATTTCACTCTGTCTACTCCTTAAGCTTTAGAAAATAGTATTAATGGTAAATTGACCACTGAACTAAAGCTGGATAACACAAGGAACATTAGTACCTGCTTGCACAAATCAAAGAATCCCCAATCTGGATGATGTTTGCAGCTCTTTTCAAGAGTGTCTTTTACATCCATGCTGAGTATACTTTATTTTCAGCTGACATCTTAAACTTGAAGGGAGAAAAAAAAAAATGAACCAGCTGTTTCAGGTAGCTAGAGAAAACCTGTCAGTGTCCCAGTTCCATTCCCAAGAGCACTTAGGAATAAAAAAATCTCTTCTGCATGCTAAAAAAATTAGGAGCTCATGCAGCTGAGCTGGATGTGCGTAGTTAAGGGACTGAGAGATCCCTAAGAAGGAAACAACAATTTAACATCTGGAAATATAAAACGTTACGCTAGTGGTATAGCAGCACAGTACAAAAGGAATGTAGGGTTTCCCAGGTACAATTTTGATAGAAAAACAACTACATTTGTCAGTGATCCACTTCTTATTACACATAAAGTGTTCTGAGTATTATCCATACGAAACAAAATGAAATTATGTTTAAAGCTACCCTGTGCCTCAGGAAAGGTTTTTCAGTCAAGGTAGCACCACCTCCAAACCAGAAGTGGGTGAATGTTTATTTCGCAATGGGACATAAGAGCAGTGCAAGAGCGCACCCTCTCTGCAGTCAGGGCAAATTGAATTTAGCAAATCTCATTTACCTTATTAGCAGCAGAAAATCTTGTAATACCCTGTAAGGAGATAAGTGGAAAAAAAAAAAAAAAAATCCTGTACTTGAGTCGATTTAAAGTATTATTGCTAGATGAGCAACATTCAGTTCCAGGACTCCATGGAGACTTAAAAAAAAAAACAAAACTCTGCAAAATGCACAGGAAAAAAGCTCTTTTTTTCTCCGGATTCAACGTTTATCTCTGGATTCAACGTTTATCTAGAAAGAAATAAGGACAAGCTAATTGTGAAGTAACTGACAGCAATCTGCTTAAGCAATGCTGGAAAAATTAATTCATGTTCACCACAATCCTTTTCAGAAAACATCTTTAGAAGGATCATGCTGAGCTCTTTCTACCTCATGTGCATCAAAGGGTCTCTGAAATTTAAATGCATAATGAATAGTGCGTTTTGCCTTGGTAATTTAAATAGCATTCATGCCTAGAGGATTACAGTCCTCACAATCTCAGCTGCCTCCCCGCCCCTTCTCCCCGACAGTCCTCTCTCCTCTCAGGAGTTCATGAGAGCCAGAAAGCACAGGTTTTTAGTTCCTACAAAAGATAGGGAAAAAGAAGACAGCTGTGAGATGAATGAACAGGTGGATCATTTTGAGAAGTGTTTATTAACCTTTTCTTTCTTTGAGGTTTGGTTGACATGACTGTTTATACCCTTGGATACTCCAGGCAGCATCCTACTTCTTAGGGTCTGTCCGGGCATTTCTGAGTCTTCCAAGCAAATAATGATCTTCGCACTGCTCTGCAAAAAGCCGCTGTACACTTGGATGTCTCAACAGTTCCATAATGTTTGATGAAGGTACACATGGACATCCCATCTAACTGTTCTGAACGCATCAGAGACGGAGACATTTCTGAGAAAAGCTCCATGTGTGGCTTATGCCATGGTGGATCGTGCTCTGATCACTAAGGTGCATCTTGTGATTACTGCGTGATCGTGTAGCAGACTCTTAACATTACCTAATGTGCCCATTCAGCTTGAATGAGAACTGCATAGTCGGGGTTGGTCCCGACATCCTGTCTGCTGTAGGTACAGTACTGGGACTAAGGCTTAGTGCCATGAGTATCTCCTAGATGTCAAGTAAACTTCAAAAATTCCTCTGTCCTGGAAGCCTCTGATCTGAGAAAATAAACCAATAAATTAAATTCCTAATCCAAAATGTACTTTAGAGAAAGCTGTATCAGACACTTGAAAGAACTGAAAATAGGAAGCTAGCAAGGATAAAGATTCAATAAGGTCAAATCTGTCATTAAGTCCTGAACCTTGATTCTTTCCAGAAGATGGGTAACAACCACCAAAAATTCTGTTGTATAAAACCATAAGAGCATGCTATAATCTAAGGGCACACTCGTGACAGATTTTTTTTTTAAGCATCAAATTTAGAGCTGCAGGGAGTGTACAGAGGAAAAAACCAACTATATCCTGCATAAATCTGAGAACATTGGTATTAAGAATACTGTAGAGCAAGTATCAGGTAAAATCAGCTTAATGAGATATTTCTCCCCTGTGGGACAGTCCAGACTATCCATACCAAGTTAAAGCAAATACACTAAAATAATGGAGAAGAAAATTCTGTCAGGTCACTAAGACCTGGCTGTACAAGTAGATGGGAGAGGGACTTGAGGAAGGGACAGAGAGATTTATTCCATTTAGACACAATAATCCTATGGTAGAGCTCTCCTTCCCCATGGGAGGACCCTTCTCACCAATGAAGAACTAGCCTTTTTTCAAGCCATCACAGACAGCCAGGAGCCATGCAATAAGAATTTAAATAGCTTTCATGCCTACAGGATTACATTCCTCACAATCTCAAATGCCTCCCCACCCCTCCTCTCCCAGACTTTTGAGTTTGGACCTATCTGTATCAGTAGGTCAATGAACAGGAATGAGAAGCAAGAGCCATCATGGACTGAGCTAGGTCTTGGATGCCAGGCTAGGTCAAAGGGTGTCATGAAATTCCCATCTCATTTTATCCACTGAAGTGCTCAGGGTTATTGCAGGGATCTGAGGTGTTGTATGCCTTTTTTCTTCCAGATACCAAAAAAGCATCTGACAGGAAACCCAGAGTAAAACCACATGCATTTCTCCACCGAAATTGAGAAAGGAGGGCTGTCTACCTCATTCACCACATTCCCTAGTCACACCACATTCCCTAGACTAATTACATCCAGTCAGATCATCTACTTGTCATCCACAGATCTGAAATGACAGTCAGCTAGTATGTTCAACATCCCCAGGAGGCAAGTCACTCCTACATCAAAGCTAAAGATCAAAAGTTTGTCAATACAAGATCAGTGCAAACGGATGCAAAAAGCTGGGTGATGATATCTGTCATTGCTAGTATTTCCCATCATTTTGACATGACGTCATAAAAGCTGAAGTAGATCCTCAGGTGTCAGAAGATTCTTTAAATCCGTGTCTGTAGCTCCTGCCATGACTGAATAAAGAAAAAAAGAGGATTACACTTCTTTTCTTTTTGTCCTTTTTTTTTTTTCTTCCTTCCCTGAAATGAGGAAAGCCACAGGTAATTTAACCAGTAAAACACTGGATTTGTAATAAAAAAAAAAAAATCACTAACACTACTGGAAATATTTCATCTGATATGTCTTAGGTTCACATATCATCTTTATGAGGCAGGTTGGTGAATTCAGTCATACTGTCAACAAATATGCCCAGGTCTCTCTCCTCTTTATCATTTCTAACCCATAAGCTTTCACACTGTTTGGAAGTAGCTATAAATTCTTAATTTCCAGCCTTGTGCTTCGTATTTCATCCCATCTCTAATACTCAGTACTACAAAACTCTAACACTGTGTATTAGCCACGCTTCCAACATTTGTCACATCAGCAAATTCAGCCAGTGCATGGCAGTTCTTGTGTCACGATCATTAGCAAACACAGTCAAAATAATCTGTTTCCAAAGTTAATCTTCAACTAACTGCACCACTTTGGCCCAAAAATTTGCACTCAGCGCCATCTATTGATTCCATTCCGGTTAAGTAGAAGGTAACACCCTGGTTCATTCACCATGTGGCACTGAACCATATCATACACTTTACTGAACAATTAAAGATTTATTATTTTTTTTTTACAGCAACACTGAGTTAGGCATTACAAAACATTTGATAAATTAGTGTTAAATTTTGCCTCAGTTTCTAATTAGGCCTATTCTTCTTTCCCACAAAAATAAACATGAAATACTGATATGAGTTGTCCATATAATGACTTTTGCCATTTCTTACCAATACCAGTATCTTAGAGATCCTGGAGCTCTTCTCCATACATCATACTAGCACTAGGGTTTTTTTTTGCTGGTGGATTTAAGTCCTTATTAGTAGATCTGCAGTTTGGCATGTCACAGTTCCATTCTGCTGGGATGGTTATTTTATAACTCAAGATCATTAAGCTCTTAGATTTTGCTTCCTTTCCTTTGTGGAAATTTCCTTTTCCATATACCCACTCCTGATGAACATTCTTCTCTCTGATTTCTACAATGCAAAGTAAGGGACAGCTCTGATCTAGACAGATATGATCTAGAGTTATTTAGGTAAAACTTGGGCTAATCGCAGCTTCCAAATCTTACCTCAAAAAAAGCCTTTTCATGATGTTTTCAGCTCCATCAGTGCTGTTTTACTACCTTTCAGGCAGTAGCAGTGTAAGTAACCTACCTACTCCTGTACTGCAGAATAAAAGCAAACAAGCAGATTTTAATTATCAAGTTTCCATGATGAATCTATGCAACTCTCATCAGGAAGAAAAGGTGTAGGACTTAGCATTTTGGAGTATTTTGCTGATGTCCTACACAAACCACTACTCCCGCACGTCTTCATTGTGTTACCATTGCAAATGCAAGTTGACTGAAATCGGAAGAGACAAAATATATGTTTATCAATAATAATAATAATACAGAGAAGATACAAACAAAAATGCATTTTAGGAAGATTTATCGATTTACTTCTTGATCAGTAATCTATGTTTGGGGACTATGCATTTCCATTGTTTTCAGAAGTCAGTATGTTCTTACCTGTTTCAACCTGTTGGTCCTAGAATTTGCAGATACATTTTCTCAAGTGCAGGACAAAGCAAAAAAATGAACAATTCCTGCCTGACTTCTGTCCCCATTAAAACACTTCATAAACCCAACAGCAATAAAGTAAAATCAAAAAATAGTTATTCTTTTTTTGTGATATCATAGAAAAATTTAGATTAGGAGGAGCCCTACAGAGTTCATGCGGCCCAACCTCCTGGCCCAGCAGGACTGACTTTGAAATTAGATTGGGTTACTTGGGACCTTGTCCAGGCAGGTTTTTAAAATTTTAAAGGATGGAAATTTCACAAGCACTCTAGAACATTTGTATTCAGTGCTTAACCACTCATGATTTCTAACACTCACATCCACACGGTGCACGTAACTTGCATAACCTTACATTCCTTGACCACTCCTTTCTAAAAGAGGAGTGGGGGGAAATGGCAAGTTGTTTTGTTCAACCGTTATATCAGGAACTAGTCAGAAAACTGTTGCACAGACCTGCTCTTGAGCAGAAGTGGCAGCATTTCCTCTTAATCTGAGCGGCAAATAGGTCTGCTGGGCTGACTGCTTCCCCTGAGGTCCTTGTGAGGACAGCAGAACAAACCTTGCACTTGCAGCTGAGAACTGCAACTCTGCTCTGTTCATCCGCAGAAGACTGCACATACGTATATGAGTGACTAATAGATTAATCTTATTCTCTGTTCCTCAGTCTTCTAAGAAGTTTCCCTGAAAGAACAGAGATTTCGCCCATGATTATACAGTAAGTGGTACTCAAGTTGTCTGTTATCACCTGGACAGGCAACTCTTGACAAGGATGAGATTTCACCTACTCGTCTTGGCCCCTCAAATTAGCTAGACGCATCCAACAGTAATCCTGAAGGAGTGGATGTAGCCCATCAGAAGATTCAGCTTTTCCTCTCTGGAAAGGAGAGGCAAGAAGCAAGGAATCTTCTTGCAAAGATTTTCTCAGCAGAACATCCCCAAGGGGATCAGTGCCAAAGTTTTCACTGATAGTGGTAATTTTAGCACTGAGGTTACGGTCTTACTATTTAAACACTGCTTTCATCCTCTCACACAGAAAATCCTGTAATAGGAGTTCCTAAATCCTGCTTGTTTTATGTTTAAAAATGAGTCAGTGAAGCATTTATTTGGAACCCATTTTTTAGTAAGACAGTAAATCAACTCTCATGAGTTACTGAATCAGGAAACAGCCTGCTGCACAGCTAAGAATTCACAGCAGAAAAACACGTCACATCGGTGAGTAAGGGGAAAGTAGCTGGGGTCGGACGAGATGCCTTTTGCACCCACAGTCCTAGCATGAGAGGCAGTGGCACAAAGGCCATTAGCCATAACACAGCAGAAAATTTTCCTGATCTCAAGCACAGACATGTATATCAACAATATGACCATACATATGGGTTATTCCCTGAAAGAAAAAAATTGCTCCATCGTAATTTCTTTTTATATTCATGCAATAACGCCTCAATAAAAAAGGCTTATTAAAAAGGCAAATGGTTGGAGAATCCCTAATTGATTTGAAACTGAAAGGCTGCTGTAGCTTGGGTAACATTCTGTGCCAAAACTTTTGCAGTAGCATCACACTGAGAAGAAATGTGACCAGGGCTTTAGACAGCAATTTTGCATGTTCCAGGTGCAAAGATGTTCTACAAGAGGCATCCCTATCATCCTTTCACTGAAACAAAACTGTAGCCTGTGACCATTACTTTAACCAATTATAACAGAAATATATGGCTGATCTTCTAGTAAGAATCCTTGGTTAAAAAGTTAAGAACATTTTGCCCAACAGATCTCTTGCAGATACAAGCTGTTTCCTTAAGTGATCTCCTACTGCCAAGAACAAATGTAGGACTTCTGTCATCCAAAATAGGCAAGGCACCTCCAGGACTGAAACTTATGTGGTGTGTTGGAAGGGGAGAAAAAAAAAAAACCACACCCATATTTAATACAACAAGTTAATATCCTGGTTGAAAAGAAAGCCTAAAGACATCTGAAGAAGATTTTGGGAAAGGTCAGCTACAACAGTCTTCTGGCTGTGAACCTGAGATTTAGTAAATGGTCAGTATTGTCATTCTGACACCATTTTCTGTTACAGGTGAATTAAAGTAAACAATAATCTGTAGTGGGTGTGAATACCAGGGTTTATTTACAAACCAACAAGATTAGAGCTTTTATCCCAGCTGATTATTTCACACACTCATTCACTCACTCCCCCAAAGCATTGCATTTGCTGGGGTCTCACCTCCCTTCCCAGCAGGGAGGCTTGCTGCTGTATAGCGTGTCCCTTCATGCCATACGGCTGCCCACAGCCACCAGTCCCAGGCAGCATCAGCCAAGGTCCCAGGGCATCCCCTGGTGTTTTTCTCAACACATCTCCCTAATCTCCAGGATCTTTCTTTTCAGGCTTCCCTTCTGTCTAAGGCCACTTCCAAAACCCCTTTTTTTGGCACCACATCTACTTTCCAGAACACTCCAAGCCCAAATCAACATAGTCTATGTGCAGAAGTACAAGACATGATCAGCCACCTGATCGATGGCTCTGTCATGTCTCTTACTGAAAGAATTCAGGACATAACTTTGGTTTAGTCCAGATGTTATTAAATTTATAACCAGACTATACTGGCAGCAGCCAGCAAGTAGAAGGCTTGCTGTCCTTGAGAGCTCAGAAGTTGACACATTCACACACATCCCACATATACACCGAGTTATCTCTTGCCTGTTAGCATTCACAATTTAAGCTTTTCTTTTTGGCCACAGATGATAAAGAGGTCACATTGCTTGAATGTATAAAGGTATACTATATTTCAACACTGCTCTTTGACAGACTGTTGCTATGCCCATTCTCAGGATGCTGTCCCACAGCTGTTCCCGTGGAACGAAGCACTGCTGAACCAGCAGCACTGTACCAGCACTCACGCTTCTGTCGTCTTACCCTGCCTCACTGCACGGGGGGATGGAGTTACAGGAAAAGTCCAGTGCAACACCAGCATTGACATCTCTTGGAAATGGCAACAGATAGCAACTGAGCTCTTTCTATGATGTACTCTGGGGGCCCTGTTCATCCATTCAATTTGCAGTCTCTTCCTTCCACATCTAAAGTCCATGGCTAATTTTGCCTATAAACAGTGTACAAAATTTTCAGCAGGGCTGGGAAACAGAACAGGTGGATATCTGAGATTACTATCAGAGAACAAGGGTTCAAAGGAACAAAGTGAGACTCCTAATGCATTAAAAGCAGACCACTAAAAAGGATAAATAGTTGGGCAGAATCTGTGGGAAGAATAAAGCAGAGTCATCATTTGGACAGGAAAAGGTGGAGCCCAGGAAAACTGAAGTTCCAAGACCAATGCTGCTGCACTAAATCTTTGTGCCTCCAGAGATTATATATCCCTCTGTCAGCAGTGTCCCACTGGCTAACTGACCTTGACAGATGTGCTGGTTTTGGCTGGGATAGAGTTAAATTTCTTTCGAATGCTATGTTTTGGATTTAGTATAAGAAGAATGTTGATAACACACTGATGTTTTTAGTTGTTGCTAGGTAATCTACTTTTCAAGGACTTCTCATCTTCCCATGCTCTGCCAAGCGCACAAGAGGCTGGGAGGGAGCAGAGCCAGGACAGCCAGCCCAGCTGGCCAATGGGGTATTCCATACCATGTGACATCATGCCCAGTATATGAATGGGGGGGGTGTCCAGGAAGCAGGGATCGCTTTGGCTATTGTCTCAGTGGGTGGTGAGCAATTGCATTGTGCATCACTCATTTCATATATTGTATCATTAATATATTATTACCATTGTTATTATTATTATTCCTTTCTTTTCTGTTCTATTAAACTGTCTTTATCTCAATCCGCGAATTTTTTTTTTTCAATTCTCCCCCCGTCCCGCTGCGGGGCGGGGGGAGAGTGAGCGAGTGGCTGTGTGGCATTTGGCTGCCTGCTGGGTTAAACCACTATAAGAGAAAAAAAAATTATTATCCCATTATTACTGAGTGCTTATTAATTTTCCCTTCCCTTCCCACCACTTCTCTATTTTTCTCCAATGGATACTCATTAAGACTGACCAAGTACCATAGAACTCTCTGGTTCTGAATCCCTAGCCCTGCATTACTGTCTATTAAAAATACTTCAGTTCCCTTTCTTGGAGTTCACAGATTTACACAAGTTCCTTCCAAAGACTCAATTTCTGAAATTTTGAATTTGAGTCAGTTTTTGACATTTCAGAGTCCTCTCAGACGGTTAATAGGAATCAACAAAAAAGATAAGATATGTCTAATCTTTGAGGAGGCCAAAAACTGGACAAAGATTTTGAAAGGAATTTAGAAGTTACAGGGAGGGACTAAAAAAATTACATGGGAAGTTAAGGTATCCCAAGGGATCAGGTAGTCAATCTCCTCTTTTAAGAATATTGTTGGGAACTACCTCCAGCTGCTTTGCCTCTCATTATCAAGGGATCAAATCCATGACTATGAAACCAACAGCCATGTTCATTACTCCCTTTATAAACACATCACAAATGTTTGCGGAGGGCGTCCATCTACCTTCCAAGCTCATTCTGAAGGAGTTGAGCATGAACAATTTAAAGCAGATGTTCAAAGCGTATGTCAAACAATGTCAAGTATTACTTCATCCATTAAATTTCCCATAAAAATGTACAGAAGAGTGACTGGTCTCCAAAGTTTATTAAAAATCAAAGAATAGAAAACTTTACATAAAAATATGTCAATTTTAGCTTCCACATAGTTGTCCACACAAAAAACTTTAAACATGATTTTTTTTAAACCTGTAGCACATAACCACAGTGATAGCCAGGCCAATTTATTTGGTTCACCATGACTGAAGTGTTACATGATACCACTTTTCAAATGAGTTTTGCTTTAAAATGGACGCTAGTATAAGACACCAACTACAGCCTTTGAAGGCTCTTTAATGTAGTTATGCTCAATATTGCTAGTGTGTGAAGACTAAGCAGTACAGGCTCATGTAACAGCCCTTAGATATTATTTATGAATCAGCTCACAATTTTTAAAACTTTTTTTTTTTTTTTTTAAATTGTGATGAGTCTGGAGCATTAAGACAAACTTTTTGCAAACAGATATGTACTACTCTACTCTGGAATGTTGCCCTCTCTCCCCTCAAGGACCTGTTTGTGTTTGACAGATTCAGTAATAACATCAACTACTTCTGATTCAAAGGCATACAGCATATTAAAAAGATTCATGCTTGACACCTTATTTTAATATTCAGATAACAGTTTTAAAACCTTCTATATCTGTACACAGTATAGATGTCCTGTTAACAGAATTATTCAGCTTTCTCCGCTAGTGGACTTATATAACTGATCTGTAGTTTTCTGTATAGCTTAATAACTCTCATTAAAAAAAACGGGAAGTCAGAGGGCATGAGATGTGACCTACTCCCAGGACAACTGTGGTGCTTTAAAAACTCAGGGTTAGGCAGGATGTACATTTTTCAAAAAGTTAAAGACAGTGTTTGTCATGGCAATACACACTTGCATAGTATACCTGTATGCATCTGTAAATTAAGTGCCAGCCACTCATACTGTGTACAACACTGGGCTGTGCTCTCCTGCAATACATTAAAAGATACTTCTCGTAATGCTTAGAGCAGCTGAAGTACTTTTTATATATTTGCTCTTAACAGAACTAATGCATACTGCTATACAGATTCCTTAATGGAATCAACATATTTCCTTTCTCCACATTCCTTAAGCCGGGTACCTCTGTTTAATAATGTTGTTTGAACCCAAACATTAACAGGTTACGTTACTAAAATGCATCAAAGCGTGTAGTTCACAGCTTTTTAATTTCACATCAGGACTCAAACCAACCTTTTTCCCCTCTCTCAAAAGTTTTACTTCTGGTACTACAAATGGTGAATTTGTTGTCTAGTTAAAGGAATAACATTAAAACTCATTGGTCAGAGCAAGACAACTGATAGAGGCCAGAGAATGAGCTAAAAAACACAGGGTCAAAATGCTTTGGAGCTTAATACCTTCTTAAAACCGTAAGCCAAATCGCACTTTCATTGTGAATCAAGAAGCCTCAAATATTACCAAATGTCATGTTTGTAACACTGCTCAGACAACCTGCCAAAACTATGAACCCAACTTAGATAATGCAACCTGGGAAAGGAACTGTAAATTAAAAAACCTCTTCCCCTTAAATATAACTTATGTGACAATATGAAATTAAATTAAAAATTCCAAGTTATTGCACAAATTATACTTCCAATATTTACAGAGCAAAAAATTGTGAACTTTGAAACAAATCAGGAGAGCAGCAAATTTACTTTTATGAATTCCCAACTTAATTTGCTGCAAAAAAAAAAAAAAAAAAAAAAAGAATTCCAAGTGGCTGAAGTTTCCTTCACTTCTAAAATAAAAGAAAACAAAACCCACAAAGGAACAGATGTAGCCACAGCAAAAAAGCCACAGCATTTGTAAATGTCCTTGCAGTTCTATTGTCAGAGCTGCTTCGGCACTGTATGAACCGTTGTGGGAAGGCAGAAAACAAACTTCCACATTTAATAAGGCTTCACAGATAAGCACAACTACTTCTTGAAGATGGACTGAACCACCACACAAAAACATGCAAAGAAGTCAGCTGCAGATATTTGGCAACACCAATAAAACGATGTGCTGGATGCTGGTCTCCATCCCTCAAGTCGAGTGGCACTCACTCAGTTTGTCTGAACAGGGAAGGTCATTTTGGCATCTGCCATTATCTGCTCAGACTAATAGGCAAACTGTCTCTGTGTTTTTTTCTTCTCCATATATTACGATTGTACTGGTGGTGTCCTCGGTTACCAACTGGTTGCCTCATGCCTCCACTGCTGACAGGGCTGTAGCTGTTGCCTTGGTTATGAGTTCCTTTCATGGAAAACTTCATTCCACTGTGCTGCTAAAAAACACAAGATAAGCACTCAGTTTAGGCATACAAACAACTGAAACAAGGCACATACTACCAGTGGTATTTCCTCAACAATCATTCCCACAGAACACTGCTTGAAGCAATTGGTCTTTTCATGCTTGTCTAATTTTAGCAGCTGTGCAAGTCCGATGGCACTAACGGCTTAAGAAGTGTTTTCTGAAGTAAATGTCCTGCAAATGAAATGGCAGAGACCTTCCACATTAAATACTAATTGTGACAGTCATGTCTATTTTAGAGGATCTTAGCAAGAGCATGACCAAGTGAGATACTCAGTAAGACTTTCAGAAACATCATGGGTAAATGTAAGGGTGTGATCATATGAGCTGATACATATAAAGCACAAGTCTGCTCTGCCCATCATCTTACTCGGCTACAGGTAAACTAGCCATGGCTTGCAAGGAGCTTGTAAATTCTACTGGTCTGATCACAGGGCTACACAGCTCCTAGACCATACTTCACATCCAGACCAAGGCAAAACAATTAAATGATCAGGAACATAGCATGACACTTTCTGTGGGGGGAATCTGCAATAACTTGGAACAGAAACTCCCCAAAAAGTTTAATGGCAGCCTAAGTAATCTACCACACCATAAGGTACTACAGGCGTCCCTATCACTCAAGGGCATGCAGTAAGTTGGTTTAATGTGTATGTACTTAAAATAGGTACAAGAGTTTCAAAAGATGAAATTGAAACAGACTTCCCAAATACTTGTAACTTCAATGTAAGGAACCTTTTCTGATGTCTGACAGCAATAACTTTAAGACAGACAACTGACTGCCTTTAACAAAAGCTAGTACATCATTTTGTCTACTGTTAAGTGGTTAAACAGGAACACTACAAAGCTAACGTTTGAGGCAACTGCTTAGAATATGAAACATCTGCAGCTACCTTAGTAACCTATATTTCCAAACAAGTTTGGAGTAGAAAGAAATATGAGAACACCAAACCATCATTACAATTGTGTGCACAAAACCGAAACAGTTATTGAAGGCATAATTCCATAAGCAACATTTTACTGTCAAATTATAATTAGAAGAGAGACAGAGCATACAGAAAAACAAACTGGTGAAGACTAGTATTGAGGAATAATTAAAGTTAACTGCAGGGTGGTAAAAAATCCTAAAACTGTTTTTTAATTTGTGAAGTGTATCCTACAGCAACCCAATCAACCTTCAACATGCAACTTCTAGACTCCCAAGACAGACATGCTAAGTGCTATCCTCAGACAACGGTAAAATATTCAAGGACAAACAGAAAAAAGGAATGCAAGCTGAGAATCCCTCATTCTTAGGAGACACAACTGCCCAAACCTTACTTATTGATGTATGTTGCTAAAACTTCTACTAGAACAGTAGACTACTTATGAAAGTCAACAATGTGAAACTAAAAAAAAAAATTTACAATATTTTTTATACTTTTTGGCAAGTGGTCCTTCAAGTAAACACACCATCTTGTCACATTCTTGTGCAGCAAAGTTTTCCAGTTCAATAACTGTACATCTGACTCTCAATTATATAAGCAGACAATTAAGCATCTACATTAAATGAGGTCAATATACTAAAAATGATGCTTCAACAGTCAAAACACTAAAACCAGCCAGTCATTACAGTTACCCTCAACTATATGCTGAAAAAAAGACAGAGGAAAACTTTAGTTTTGCTACTGTACAACCAGAACAAAATTCTGACCAAGGAGCATACAAAGTGTCAGCAAGCCTATCCTCTTCGGTTGGAAATGTGGAAAATCTGGCAACTTCATCCTCAACTTGAGGATTCAGAAAGAAAAAAAAATTATTGGGGGCAGGAAGGCAGGTCACCCACCACAAGATCAGACAAGCACCACAGCAAGTACGACAATTAAGCCTGTCTAGCTGTATCCTAAAAGTCATCATATCCCTGGTTTGTTCAAAAGGTAATCAAACTTCCAAAGAATGCTTAATAAGCTAGCCAGAAAGTGATCTCTAGCTTGTCATGAAGTATTTTGCATTGATTTTTTAGGCCATCAAGATAAAGACTGTCAAACTATCAGAGCAGAATCTGAATCCATCTGTCTTCCTACTCATCAGCTGAGTGCAGGTGCTTAAGGAAGTTGACTCAGTCAAAGATGATGCCTTTATATTTACTAGTTCTCAACTAGATATTGTTCACTAGTTTGTTCAGATTTTTGAAACCATAAGCTTTTATCATTCTGTGTCCTGTGCTACGGCATTTCACAGCTTAAATGAGCACCATGTTTAATTTGAACCTACTATCTGATGATTTTTCAGTTCTTGGAGTAATTCATTTCTTGTCATTCTGTTCTCTGATTTTTCCATATACTGCTGATGACTACATAGACCTAGATCATATACCTCCTCATTTTCTTCTCCAGGTTAAAGAATCATTCATTCTTCACACAGAAGCAATTCCATATGTTTGACCACTCTTACCATCCTTCCCTATTCTTCTTCCATTTGTATTATAACTTTCTTCTGATGCAGAAGGCAAAATTGTACTCACTGTTCATGATGGGGGATATACATGCATTTTTACACAATGTTTTAATTTCTGCTCTTTATTCCTAATAATGTCTGAGGTCTGGTTTGACACTCAATTCTCAGTAGGAAATGAAGAAAGCATTATCAAAGCAGTTTTCTGCAAAAACATCAAGATCTCATCTTTGCAAGAAACTGTCAGTCCAGGGTCTACCACTCTCTACAAAGTTTAAAATATTTCACTCCCTCCCGATGCATCACCTTGAAAGGTTCTTCTGCACCCCTTCTCAGTTGGCCCTTAAGGAGCTTCACAACATGAGCAAACTTCACCACACCATCCATTGCCTTTCAGATGTTGGGCAGCATGAGGCCCAGCACAAACTCCTGCAGGGCTTTCCTGGTGAACTCCATTTACCACAGAAATTGAATCATTGTTTATCATCTTCTAACTAGTTAATTGTTTACAAGAGGACACATATCTTTCACTTAGTTTATTTCAGAATCTTTGGTAAAAGACATTTACTTCATGTCCTTTGGAAACCCCAAGAGGCTGTATCAAACAGCTTTCTCTTGTCCACACACTTCTGGATATTCACACGCTCAGGACTCCCATAACCACCGAGAAATGGCATGTCTGTAAGCAGACGATGGCTGGAGATAGACCAGATAATCAAAGAAGAAAGCCCTTCACCTGTGATACAACAGAAATCTTTGGTTTAGATATTTCTACCTCTTTAGATCTGTTTCTTTTGATAGAATAATCTCTCCAATCATAGGGCTATTGATTCAACAACTGAATGACAGAACTGGGTTTTTTTGCCTCCCCCCACCCCCCCTTTTTTTTGACGAGTCTGTTGAATTTGATACTTGGCAAATAAAAGCTGCTATATGTGGAGGGAAAAGTAAAAAATTACATTTAAGACAAGCCGGGGGAGCAAGGGTGAGGGGTGGGGTGGAATTCTGTATCACATACCAGGTTAAAAAAGTTTCCAGATATTTTAACAGAAATTTAAGAAAAGGATGTTCCTGGCCTTTACCCCAAACAACAGAAATCTGGTGGAAACTGAAATACCAAGTAATTATTTGCTAAAGAAACCACACTTTTATTCTTAAATACTGGCAAATTTACTACACAAAATTCCTGACAAAGACTGTCATTATTCAAAAAGAAAATTTATAGCCAAAAATAAATCACCTACATTTTGAAATAACACAAGTAGCATAACAGAGATGAAGTCTAAACATAAACAGGGTTTCTGAATTGTTTTAGTGTTTGTTTTTTTAGCATCTCTAAAGTAAGCAGAAAAAAGCAGAGAAGTGTTAGCAATGAAAATGAAGTATCAGTACTCTTAACTTTAAGAGAAAAGAGATTATACATACAGTGCTCAAAAATAATTGGTAAGGACCTACAAAGCTAAAGAAAAAGTTTAGAAAAGGCACAAGACAGTTTAGAAAGAATATGTATTTACTATTTTGTTAAGAATACAGGATTAACAGCCATGATTGAATCTAGTCTGCAGTTGATCAGAATTGTAATCAAACTCACACACTTCAAAATCATTCCATGTGAAATATTAGAGAGTAGCATTCAAAAGAACTCTAGTGCACCATCAACATTTTAAGTATCCCCTTAAATAACTTAATATACATCCTCAAAATTTTTCATAGTCCTTTTCAAGTTCTCACCATATTTCCAAATTCTCTATTTTAGGCTTGTAGAAAACAAAAAAAAAACCAACCACACAAAGAACCCTTTTTAAAGGATTTATGTTCACTTTCCCACTTTCTGAGCATAACATCTGGAAATATACTAAAAAATGCATCTTGTGTGTAAGTAAAATTTAACTTCTTGTTCTTTATGAAATAAATTCACTGTTTTGCAGAGAAACAATAGGCAATGACCTAATCAACATTTTAGACATTACTGTACGCCCAATGAATCAAGTAATAGGCAATGGTTCAACCTAGCCTCATTACTTTAAATTAGCTAACAGGATTCTACAAGATATTCGCACCAGCTACCTGGGCGTACTCTTAACCTGGTAAAATTTATAAGTGGTTTAGATTTCTAAGCTGAAGTATAGCAAAACCAAAATAAGTTCTTACTCAAGTCGTTTAGAACTGGTGATCAGGGGAAATAAGGCCCAAAGCACTGCAAACATCAAAGACACTTCCCCTCCTTTTGGGCCCTTTGTTTAGACCTACTGGCTACTTTCAGCTACAACTGACAAGACCTTGAGTCCTGAAGAGATTTTATAAAATGAGCCCAAACCCATTTCAGCTGCCATTAAAAGGGGAAAACAGCATTTATGCAACCAGCTGTGAGAGCAGCAGAGAAAAAAACATCAACAAGGAGACTAGAAAGAGCTCAAAAGCAAGGAAAGTTTTAGATGTTTCTTATCTTCTAACACTAGAGAACTGAAAGACTCAAAAGCCACAAGGGAGCAGGTTATATCAGTCCTTCATATCTTATTTTACTTAGTGCGGTAGCTCTGCCAGTAGCCTGTAACAAAGGGAAGCTTTTGGTTCTCTTTACCTTTATCAAGAGGTTAGACAACTATTAGTATGACCAGTTCAAAGAAATTAGTATTTGAGAGATCAGAGGGCCTAGTACCCAGAATGAGTGACTGACAGCAGAGACTACCATCATAATCTGAGCATATTTTGAACTACCTTATGGTAAAGAAAGAATCTGACACATGAAATAAATACCCTTTTTGATCTTGTCACCAGTCAAGTTTCAAAAATGAGGGGCGAGAGTCAAAACAACACTACCAGAAGACAGAATTCATACTGCAACTTTGCTACTGTTGTGACATGGGCCATGAAGGGTTCTCTCTATACTTGTCATTAACGAGAACAGACGATAATAGCTTCTCTAGCATAAAGCTGACAATTTTAGACCTTAAAGAAATCTTACCTCACTGATATTTCTCACCTTTTTATTTGGAATAAAAAAGTATTATTACAGTGAGCAGACCCAAAACACTTTCCAAATGATGAGCTGATATCAATACAGTACATGTGAAAAAGTCAGTAGATGAAATGCATATGTGAATATTCAAATCAATCTCAGCTTGGGAGCAACAATCTGATTACAGTGACATTGGAAAATAAAGGTATACTATGCAAACAAAAATCAGGTATTACTTCTACATGTCCATAAGTCTATCTTTTATTTATGGGGGGTTTATTTATGTTCCTAGAAACTACTATTTAGTCTTTGTGTCTCTCCTGCCATGAAAAAAGCACTCAGAAGCAACCACCAAGGTGGTCAGAGACTTTCATATAGTCATATAAACATCTAGGCTGGATGTTTATACGGAAACCTCTAGAGACCTGGATGTCTATATAGAAGCTGGATGTTTATATGGAGACCTCTGGAGATCATTTAATCTAACATTCTGTTATAAGCAGAGTCAGATTAGGTTATCCAGGGTCTAGTCAAACTGAGTCAGTTTCCATACATGGAAGGATATCACCACATAAAGACTGTCCATATAAATATATGACAATCTAAGATGAAAAAATCTTGAGTACTATTTTCAGCTGAAGAGCCTCTGAAACTCAGATGCAGTTTTTTCTTCCCTCCATTCTTTAGGAAAGGAAATAAATCATCTTTTCCTAATTTTGCATGTATTAAATCAAAAAAACAAACAACGTTCTGTCATACACAGAAAATGGGAGTTTGACATTTGGAATCGGAACTGTTTCCAAAGTAAACAGTAGTATCCTCCTTCCTTTGCCTTAGAAAATGCATGGTCACCAAGAAAGTATTCCAACCTAAATGAGAGAGCTCTAAATAAACGGTAAGAAAAATGTCATTTTCTTGACTGAAGAAACCTTCACTACCTAAACAGCTTAATAATGCCATTGAAGAAACAAATCAGGTCACTTCTAAATTGAAGTTAACATACTAAAAACTCTGAAGCATCACACTATACTATGGTAATTTAGCATACTTGTATCTCTGACTAGTTGATGACACCTGCATTCTCAGAAATATTTGGTAAAGTAGACTAGAGTTCAGCCTTGACATGAATTAAAATGCAGCTTTCCAAATGTATCTTTCAAAGTGAACTACACTTAACTGCTTGCACTCATCTAAAAGAAATACATTTTTGACTCAAGGCCCTGACCAACGTTATTTTTGTTTCCAGTGCTGCTAGCTTTTGCGGAATCATTCCAGAGATACTAGCAGTATCAGCATTACTAGTGAGACAAAGCAACACCACTAACAATTGCTCTGGATAAGAGCAAACTCTGAAGTAAAGCATTTTAGCCAGTGAAGTGCCTGTAAAGCAATATAAACAAGCAGTTTATAAGTTTAAAGTGCCTGGCCTTATATGGCCAAAACCAAAAGAATCTAAAAAACAAACTACTTCTACAAGTTCTCCTAAGAGTTATTTAGACTGTGGTATTTCAGCATTGACATTACCGTTTCATTTCCTGCTTGTCTCCTGTGCTTCACAACTGAGCCAGCAAATGCTGCTATGAGATTTTCTATGAACATATTCACAATCAGACACCACTCATCTAAAGGGTCTTCAGTGGAGGTTTTCTTAGACACACTGGAATCCAGCGCAGCAGAAGTACTGGTGCTTACTGGCTTTAGATACTTTAGAATCAAAAGACCACTCTTTGGGAACAAAAACACAACTTAAAAAGTAAAAGAAAATAGTTGTTCTGACCTAAGCAACATGAAGTTTCTTCTGTCTTCATTGGTGACTAAGTGACCAGCAATCCAAGAACGAACTGAACTTATTTCATCCCAAAATAACAACAAGGAAAGTAATCCTTTCTTCTCCATGGGAAGTCACCAAGCAATTTCCGCCCCCTCCATTCATCTAGACATGCATGCCAGTATCTGGTTTTCTGCTTATTCCAGTGGGCAGCACTGCTTCATAAACTGTTCTGCTCTCCCAAGTGAAATTTTGAATTGCTTGTCAGCAAAGTAGAACAATGATTACCTTGCTAAAATGATGATGATCCCAAAAAGCATGCAGACCTGTATTAGGAGCTTAATTAGTCCCTGAACTACCTGGAAATTCTCCAATTATTTATGCAGTATGTAAAAAGAATTGGTAATCACACCAAAGCTGTTTCAAAAAAGAAAGTATTAGGAAGCTCTAATGGCAGAGAATTTGCCTAGAAGGCTGCAAGTTGTTCAAAATACAGTTAGTGCTCTTCACATTGGCACCTCCTGCTTTTGAGGGTATTACCGGACACCGAGGTACAGCTTCTAAGCTGAACTGAGGCAGAGAAAGTTGCCAGGGAAAAAGCTAAAAACACCATGCAGACAAATGAATCCCTTTCAAAGACTTTTTGAATATGAAAGAACACTTGCTGTTAAGAAAAAGGCTTGCACATGTTCAAGTCTAACAGGACAGGAGTCCTCTGAGCTAGTAAAATGCACCCATTAAAAGTTACAAACTAGCATGGTCTTAAGTTACATCAACTGCAAAAGGAAAGCCATCAACCTAATCTAGCTCAGCCATGATCCACAAAGTTGCAAATGAAAAGGAGACATTTACAGTATTCTGGGTAGAATTATTTCATTTCCCACTTCTGACTTGGTCATAATCCTTATCAAAAAAGAGTATTTCTACTTCACAGTACATAAGCTTTCGGTAAATTCAATGCAGAAAAACCACCATCCCGTTTCTAAACTCTAGATAGCAAGAAATTCCTGTGATTTAACATGAATCTCAAAGGCACATCTTTGTCAAGCAAAAGCCACAGAAAAACTCCCAATTTTAAACATGTAAGTATTGTACAAACTACTGAAAGAACAGTTAACAAGTATTGGAAAGGACCGCCAAGTAACAGAAAGCCAGAAAAAAAAAATATGCTACAAAGCAGTTGTTTTCTAAGATTCAAAATTCCAACAGAGATCCAAAATTCATGCAACACATTGCCTCTTCACAACTTAGGCAAAAAATCTGAATGCCAACTTGTTTTATACCAACAACTGCATGCCTCAAGACGGGATTCTTTTTTGTGTAATTTTGATGAAGTTAAGCTCCAGGGTACCTCTTCAGAAAAGTAGAGTTGTTAAGGAAAAGAATAAACTAGACTAAGTCTCTATTTTAGATGAAGTTTAACTTGAAATAGCTCTCCAGTTTTATTTTATACAAACTTCAGAAGTTTCAGACTGTACATTAGCATGTGAATACTTAATTGCAGACACTAAAATAGCAACATATTGTTCTATTAGCTTCTCACTAATAGAAAATATTTCCTGTGCACATAAGCCATTTTTGCCTAGGTAAGATTCAGCAGTAGGGGAGAACAGGTAAAGGGGGGAAGAGGGAGGGAGGAATCTGTGTAACGCTTAGAAGATTAAAACAAAGGCATACCCCAAGATACAAGTGTGGCGTGATAGACGACTGAGGATTGCAGAGGCAGCTGGGAAGAGCATGCAGTAACAGCTTTCAAAGATGGTGCCCCTTCTACGTTAACCTGCCTGCAAGGAAATAGTGGCACACCTACGACATGCAAAGGGAAAGTAGCCTGGTCTAAATGAAAAAGAGGGTGAAAAATATTTCAGTGAAGTGCCTAAAACAAGCACTTCTGTAGTAACTATGAAGAATTTGGGCATCAAGCTATAACATGCCCTAACTCAATGCTGATATTACTGAACACTGAAAATGCTGTCCAGATGGAATTTCTTCATTATTCATCTAAAAGTTTCAACTTTTAAAGCACTATCTGATTTTTTTTTATTATTCTGTAGTAAGTGGCAGTTACTATCTCTAGACATACAAATCAAACTCTCAACCTGAAAAGTATTCCTTTACATGCCAGGCTCAAAGTATTTCCATCAGCAGCACAAAGTCCAGCCTGAGGTCGGCAGCTAGTGGTACATCCCAAGAGCTGATACTAGGACCAATGCTAGTTAACACCTTCACTAATGACCTGGATGATGGGAGAGAGTGACCCTCAGCACAGTTGCAGATGGTACAAAACTGGAAGGAGTGGCTGATACGTAAGATGGTTGTGCTGCCATAAAGAGAGACCTCGTCAGGCTGGAGAAATGGGCTGACAGGAATATCATGAAGTTTGGAAAAGGGAAACGCTAAACTCTGCCCTTGGGAAGGAATAATCCCACAAACAGTACACACTGGGCACTGACCAGCTGGAAAGCAGCTTGGCATAAAAACCAGGGATTCCCAGTGGACAAGTTGAACATGAGACAGCAATGTGCCCTTGCATCAAGGAAGGCCAGCAGCATCTTGGGATACGTTAGGAAGAGTATCTCCAGCAGGTCAAGGGAGGTGATCATTTCCCCTCTACTCAGCACTGGTGAGGCCACACATGGAGTGCTGGGCCCCGGTCTGGGCTTCCCAGTAACAGAGAGACATGGACATATGGGAGTGAGTCCAATAAAGGTCTGTGAAGATGAATAAGGGATTGAAACATTTGTCATACATGGAAATTATGACAAAGCTAAGACTGTTTAATCTCAAGAAGAGAGAGCTCAGGAAGAATCTTATTGATGGGTATAACTAATGAGAGGGTGCAAAGAAGATGGAGCCAGACTCTTCTCACTGGTGCCCTGTAAAAGAACAAGAAGCAATGGGCATAAGCTGAAATACAGAAAACACCATTTAAATTTAAGAAAAAAACCTTTTTCATTGGAACAAGTTGGCCCGAGCAGTTGGGGAGTCTCCATCCTTGGAGATACTCAAAACCCTGACTGGACAAGGCCTTGAGCAACCTGCTGTAGCTGACCCTGTTTTGGGCAGGAGGATTGGACTAAGTGACTTCCAGAGGCCCCTTCCAACCTCAACTTTCTGCAATTCTGCAAAATACTTGAACAATCTCAAAGCAGAAACTGAAGCAAATACATCTTGTGTCATGCCCAAAGTGTCAAGGAAGTGCTGAATCAAATAAAAAAGACAAGGTCATTAAGTTGAAAATATCCTGGCCCTAAATTCCCAAGAACTGTGATAGAAGGACTGAGAGAAGAAGGAAAACATTATGAAAACCTGACCAAAACTAGGTTTCAAAGAAACCAGCTCATTATTTTGTTATCATAGGCAACCTACAACCCACAACTTGAATTAAAGCTCATGTGAGGCAGCTGTTTTGACTGATGGTTTTAATAATCAAGATTGAGGGAATATTTTCCTACAGATAGAGGCACTGAGGCTGTAAGAAAAACTGAGGATTTTTCTTCCCCTGGTACTATAGCAGATACATTAGCTAAAATACTTCATGCTAGTTGAGTAACATACAGTTTCCCTGCACGTTCACCTCCCAGCACATTTAATATTTTGGTAAAAATTTTTGTACACATGTCCATAATTAATTTTCTGTTCTCTACCTTTAAAATGTATTACAGAAAGTTACAAGTGTAGTCAGATCTGTTCTAATAATTCAAAATCAAGACAACTAAACAAGTCTAGAGAGGTCAGTACTATTTCTTCAGATGCAAAAACTAGCTTACAGATACACCACCTACATGAATTTTCTATTTTAAGAACAGGAAGTTAAATAGCCTAAAGATCTGCAAATATCCCACTGGTTAGGCACTAGGAGTCTCAAATACAACTTAAGGAGCTGGACATCTGACACTCTCCCTTCAACTTACTCCTAGGTGCCCGTGTGCTGTGGAAGGGCTCATAGAGATACATCTCAAACACCGAACCCTTTCCCACCCATTCTTCTCCCCACACTTCTGACATGGCAGATAAGTACTTTTATGATTACGTGAAGTTTAGCACATGCTATATGAAGGTTATCTTCAGAGGTTTTTAGACTGACAGCACAGTGCAAATGATCTACACTTCCGATTTGATCGCTTTCTCATGAAAAAGTTGCTCCATTTAGTTGGCTCATACCTGATTACTGGCGGCCATTATCAAGGTTCTTGTAGGCGCAGATTGGGGTTTACCACTTGGCATAGGCAATGCGGGTGGTAAACTGGCCATAAGCTGAGTCGGTGCTTGCAGACTGAACTGGTAAACATTAGGAGCTGTGCAAGGTGGTGTATCAGAATCCTTTTGGCAGAGAAAAAGGGGAGAAGAAAAGCAACTTTACAGAAAGTACAGTATATACAGGCTATGCATGTGAAAATGCACCCAAATATCAACTCATGTGAATAATGTAAAATTTAATGATTTTTTTCAATGGTAATAAATAAAATACAAGCCAGCACTAGGTTTATTTTACATATCTAGCAAAAGTTTAATTGAACTTGCATAAAGGAGAAAACATCAACAGGTCTATGGCAGTCACAGGTCAGTTCCAGTCAGCGCAACCTAAAGCCAAAATTATCTCTCTACCAGATTCGAATTAAAAGATGGGAACTAAGGTTGGGGAAAAAACGGAACAAGAACAGCAACACTGTTAGTGATACAAGGGCTAGAATTTTAGGTGTCATGACAGAATCAGTCCTCTGAACAGTGTTCTGGATTGTACTTATCTGTACAGCAAAGTTACTCACTGTAATTGTTATAGTCTTCTCCCATTCTACCCAGCAACAGCAAAGTTAGGGCTCCACCTACCAAGAAACAAGGAGACGGTCTGCCAATCAAGACTAGTGTACGTGCACCAGTCACCCACTTCACTGCTAGTTAGGAGTTCTGTTCCCCTCACTTTCCATCTGAAATCCGAGTGATAATTCTTCAGGGGAAGCAAGATGGATGTAGGATTACAGAAACAGATACTGTAATGGAACTGATACTACTGATTACTATTCCTCTTCCTTCCAGCCTGACCAACAGCAATTACAGATGCATCATAAGCAGTCATACTGGTGATGTTAAAACACTGTGTACCTGGAGCACTTAACAAACAACTAACAAGAAGGCAAGCACAGATGCAGCAATTTAGAGGAATTACTGAAGTCTGAAAACACCCAACTGACTGCCTCAATTCCTAAGAGACCAATTATTTTCTAAGTTGATAAAGCTGAAAAGCAAGCTACAGCCTTTTGAAACAACTTTGAACACAGATCTTGTAAAACTTATTTTTCAACCATTACACAATGCCAACAGCTAAGTAGCTTTCCCTACATTTTACTGCTGCTTTTTACATCTCCATTAACTCTGAAGTATTCTGAAGTTGAAAATAATGGAAAAAACTATTCTTTATCCCAAACCACTAGTGTTTTTCCCATTCCCAGCCATCTGGCTCAAAGTATAGCAAGAGATGGGGCTTGGCCAATTAGTAGTTTAGGAGTTACCATATTAAAAGACATTATTGGCTCAGATCATCAAGGATCTTTAACAGTAATTACTGAAATATTCTGTTGCTCTTTCTCTAAAGATTAATTGCCTGAAAGCAAAGACTCTTCACTTAAACCAAGCAAACTTTAAATAGACCTCCAGCACTACTACTTTCCCTCATATGGCCTTGCTTTCCAAATTAGATTCTTTGGTTACAGAATAGGCTGTCTAGGAAAATATTTTCAAGAACAGAAAGAAAATATTTTAAAGCATTTCTTGGGGAAAGGAGAAGGTCACTTAAGAGAGACTGACTGTTGTGAATACTGAACAGCCTAAGCAATGAACTACTAGAAAGCAAAACTTGCATCCCAGCTGAAGCGAATACCCGCAGTAGAAACAGTCCTCAATAAAACTGTCAGCTATTAGAACAATCACTCCCTTATTGGTCCACATAAAGTTGTGCTTACTAAAAAATAAGTTCTAGAAAGAAAGGAGCTGCTCTCCTACTAGGTCAACTAGTGATAAAAGTTACAGTATGCCTTTGTGAAGCAATTCAGATATTTGCATCATGAACTCACTAGACAGATCATACTGGTAACAAGAATCTGTGCAGAAACGTAAGTCTTATTTATGAGATCAGATATTTACCATTTAATAAATACGTTCACAGTGGGCAACTACATGCTGTAGCACTGATCAAAAAATTAAGCTTAGTTGTATGCACATGCAAAACCAACTGCCTAGATGAGATGGCATTTTTCTCCTTTGCCCAATCCTACCATATCAGCCGCGGGAACAGGCTAAGGTCTATATGAAGCTGATATGTTCTTAACTAAGTAGGTGGTCAGGTACAGAGGCAAGAACGTGGATTTCTAAGCTAAAGTTTCTTTAGACACTATTGGTAATGGAATTATTAAAAAGGTTATAAAAAGAAGGAAAAATAAAGAGGGGCTAGTCATGTTTGAACAGACAACTTCTGAGCATGCTCACAAGTAACCAAGAGCAGGCAGATGGGAGGGAAAAGGGGTTCCTACTGTCTGTCCAAACCAACGCGTTATCTTCTGCGATGTAACCTTCACAAACCCGACCAAAGAATAGTTTTAGTCTCTCCACACAAAAAATCTCCCCTTTCTCTACCGCTCAGATACAATTAGACCCCCTGAAGATTCATATACCTAACCCAGATGGGACGCTTCCCATTTATAAGATTTTTAAGGGTTTCTGTGCAACAAGAAGTTAACTCCAGTATGGAAGCAGCAGCAGATGGAAGAGAAAAGGGAGTCAAATGGTTTACTGAGACTAGATAAATTTCATCACAAGGAAGCTTGTGTTGCTTTATTTTAATTTTGTAATAGGTATGTTCTTCTGCCTCAATTTTATTTACTGATACACGTCTCATACAAGTAGATTGTATCTCTCTTCTGAGGTGATCCTGGATTGCTAACAGGATTACTGTGTGGAGCTGATATGCTGACTCCTCATCAGCATCAAAATCCTTTTGTGAAGAATAGCATTAGCTTTCTTACTCAAACTGAAAGGTTAACCTCAGTGATCAGAAAATTGAGTCTGATGTGAACAAAACTGGTTTTCCACAAGCACTGCCTACACTGAGGGATTAAGTCTTACTTGGTCTTCTGGACAGGATTCTTAAGTGTCATGTGCAAACTTGAAGCATTACAGAAGCTCAGAAGACCTACAAGTAAGTAAATGCATACAGGTAATACTCTGACATTTCAGATCCATGTCTGGAAGACAAAAGCTCTGACCCTTACTAGAGTAAGGGCTACAGAGGTCACATTGTAAAAAGATGAATGTAAAATAAAGGGGTAAGATCCCTCAATTGATTTTAGCAAATAATCTAGGGATAAAGCTACAATGACTGCACTAACAGCCAAGATAAGTTCCTGATCTCTTGAATACTACTACTATGAATGCCAATCATACAGAGTCCCTCATCCTGCAAGGAAAATACCTTCTAAAGAGATGCTTTTGGAAAACAAAGAGAGACTGCCAGATACAGGTTTATCCTACTGGGAAGCTTCCATTTTAGAACATACTCTTTAAACCAGTTTCAACTTCCTGAGTAAGAACTTAATACCTGGAAGGAAGATTTCTACTATTCATAGCCTTGATTACTTTAATTTACCTTAATGTTGGAAAGAGGATAAAAGTATGGAAGAAACCTAAAAACTCAAGTGTTACTGATGAACTCTCATCTAACTGCAAATTTTGCTTGAGAAATGGGATCCCCTAGCCTTCTGTCTAGACAGAAACAGTGAAACACTGCAGTCATATGAAAGATGAAGAGCTGAAGCAATCTTACAACCCAAACTTCTCTTTGTGACATCAAAAGAGAACAAAAAAAAAAATCCTTTACTGTTCTGCAAAATGATTCTCCCATTATAAAAAGTCCCAGGACCTCATCAGCAAGAGAATATTTACTTGCCAGAAGCCCCGTTACTAACTAGGTCTGCCCGTAAGAGCTTATTTCAATTCCATTAATAACTCAAGGCTTAAGATACAAGATAAACTGTACTGGTACATTCATCCATTAAGACAATAGTTCAGTTTCCACGAATTTCATGTGCGCTCAATTATACTCATAAGCTTCCTTTCCATGATTCTAAATGCATGAAAAAGTGGTGCCTTCTGCTTTGTTTCATGATGTAGTCAGTTGAGAAGTTTCAATTGACTGACAATAGCTACCATTTTAGAGCTTTCAATTTCCAAGACTATTTTTTTTTTAAAAAAGCTGGAGTGGCCTAAGATGATGAATTCACGATTCCAGTCTGTTTAAGTTTTGGCCCAGTGGTAAAAGAGTCTATCCTAGAAGTCAGTATTCAGAAATCAAAACTTAAACAATAGAATGCAAGTTTCTTGCTAATGAGACAGATTTGGGTTCTTGCACCCCACTCCCTACCCCCTAAGAATGAACTACAGAGGTCTTGGCAAAAAGGTTCGTATTGTTTCCATTCTCCAAACTTCTCCCACTAATTAAACAATTTTTCTCCTCTTTCCCACAACATTCAGGAGCTGGATGCTGTGAGAGAACAATGACCACTTCAGTAAAATTTGTGTTCCATCTTTGAAAGCAAAGAACTGAAAATAGTGAGAAAATTGGTGTTTCTAATTAAGACTTTACACTATACAGATTCTTTCATGTGCTCCTCTCTTTTCTTACAATTGAAGTGATTTAACAGATAACTGCTGCCAGTATCACTCCTTTTGCCTCTTTTCCCCTTCTGGCCTTCTCCATTATACTTGCATTAGCATTTGACATTATTATGAGCCAATTCACTGAGGTGAACCACAGAAACAGTAATCCCCTTTTTCACCTTCTGAATCAGCTCACCACAGGATTAGGTGAACACCAGTGCAGAAAAACAAGAGCTGCTAGTGAACAGAAACATCCCTAGCAAGAACATCTAACTACTGGACTGGCTTAGTAAAAGCATAAAACCACACTCCTTGGAACATAAAGCAACACCAGAAAACTTCAGACATTTCATAGTTTGGGGCCACATGCAGGAGCAGAACTTCAATGCACGCTCTCACTTGAACAGTTTTAGCCCCAGCACACTTGATACATCAACATGCTTCCAAGGTGACTTCATGGATTACACCCCCCCATCTGATTTCTTCCACATCAGCTTGTGCCACTTCCCTTTTTGGTAAGTGGAGCCATAACTTTAACTGTGGTGTAAACAAAGTAGAATTGAGATGAGCAAAATTTCTACTTCTATGGAAGGTCACAAGGTAGAGAATTTGCATCAACCCAGTTGCACCATTTCCATTTGCCAGCCTCTAAACAATACAAAACAATCTCCAGTAAGATGCAATTAGTCAATTTTTCTGCTTTTAGGTCAACTGCATTACAAAAGGAAAGTATCTTGGCCATTGTGCTTACAGGAGGGAAGAAGTGAAAGAAGAGATATAGGATAAACAAGCAAACTGAAAAATATGCATCCTCCTAAAGCATTAGTGTTCGTTTTACAGAGACAACTAAAAATGTAATCTAATTAGTATCTACCAAGATTAAATACAAGCACAGTACCCCTTTAACCTCACCTCATTATATCCTGCAGGCCTGACTGTGGGCTTATTCCTTGTTTTATCAATACTCACTGCATTTCAGATAAGCCATCTTAAATAAAAAAAGGTCCCAGAAGTGTGTTATTTCAAATTTCCTTTTTTACCCCTAATACTTTCATGTCACAGGCTTTCAATTGGTCTGTATTGTTAAGAGTACAGTAATATTTCAAGTTAGTGTTTTTCAAGTTAAGCACTAAATTATAGGACTCATTATGCAAGCTGAACATACACCATACTAATATATAAATATTGAATTTAGGTTTTCTTCCATCCTAAAATGGAAGGTACCTCTTTTTTTCAGGGGAGGGAATGTTAAGATATGGCAAGAATACGACTAGCCTTTGGCATCAGAAAGTAGTCTGAGCTTGACTTTTATAAAATTGTCTCCTTCTCTCCTTACTTCACTGACATCAGAGCAGTAAAATCCAATTTTACTTTCTGGTTTACACATTCGCTCTGTACCCTTTGCTGCTTACAATAACTTATTATTAAATAAAATTACTTTATAATTTTGTGTTCAAAATCGTGCCTCCTGCAGCTTTGCAGAAATTTACTCTTACTTCAAGTGGATACAGGTAAAAGACTGCTCAAGCAACTGAGACAGAACTACTGAAGGAGAGCATGAGACTGTGTAAAACAGCACATGGTCACAGATACAGGTTAAAAAAAAACAAACCAAATGTTGGACTATATGGTGAAAGAGGAAAATAGGCAAAAGCAGCACTGGAAAAATTTGTTCCCCTCTGGTACACAGACACTGTCAGTAATCTGCACAGCAAGAATAGGAAAAAAGATGAGAGTTTTAAAGGATTTGGGGCTTAAACGCTCAAATGCCCCAAATCAAATGTCGATCAAATATTTCCCCTAGTAACATCAGGTTGTCTGTGTCTGCATGTTCAGGGTTGCCCACTGCTTTATTTGAAGACGAGCTGGCTGCAAGTCAGCACTTATATCTCTCTTTAAAGACTAAAGATTGAGAGGCCTACTTTTTAGAGCACTTGCCTTTATTTGTTCAGGAAGGGGAAAAAAGTAAGACAGAATCTGCATTCATCTACAAAAAGATGATCAACTATCCATACACATATTTGAATTGTTACTTTGGTTAGGACATGAGAATATTCAGGCATTGAGAAGGAAGGGAGAAAATCCATGTAGCTCTTGCTCTCAGACTGAGAATGTTGTTAGGTCACCCCCTTCCACCCCCTCTCCCTACACACACAATTTCAACTGGAACTCTACAAATTAATCATAGTCATTAAGACAGATTTAACAAGACTACAAGTACAGTAACTATTCTGAAGTGTGTCCCTCTACTGCAGATAAGCACATGCCTTACACCTACAAATTTAATCGCTTTAAAAAAAGCAACATTTATCAGGACAAGATATGTCATATACTCTATCACCTCTACCTGTGAGCAGGGAAGTACAACAGTTCCTGCTAATAAGCTAAAATTCACAGTCTTTGACTAATAGGAAGGAAGGGGAGATGGTGATAACTTCATTAAGCATGTTGAGTTCAAGTACCAAGCCACAATTACTGCAGAGCAAGTAACAGTTCCAAAGTCAGTGTGGATCTTGTATGCATTCAGCAGAATGATAGGAATAATGAGTATTAGTCTTATCAGTCATATTTATATACTACTCTTACAATGTAAGCATCCAATCAAAGTACTGAACACATAATACTTGAAGACAGTGAAAAGGCACATTCCACAAAACACTGAAGGTACTGCTCGGTGTATCCCCTAGCTGATGGGGGCAGAACAGTGGGCAGATCAAGCACATTCTGATGAAAGGTTGTTATAAAGCCTGAACAGCAATGGCTACAGCTAAAATCTCAAGAACAGTCTGAAAGAACATATTGTAAATGCTAAAAAGTTAAATAGGGGCAAGGATTGTGTTCTCCCCCAAACTGGACTACACAGGTACCTTGTTCACTGAAACTTCAACTACCTTGACATGACTTCACAAAATAATCCTGTCATAGTAGCCCAAAGAACAGTATCACCAGAAACACTGAGATAAGGCGTGTGAAATTTCTTAGATCCAAACTTCTAACAGACAGCTTTGAGATTCTGTGCTGGAGTGGATATGAGATTATATATCCATTAGGTAACAGAAAAGAGCTCTAAAACTTTCCTATGAGCCATTACATCTGTTACTGATATGCAGGTACCACTGTCACAAAATGCTATGCTTTATTTGGCATAACAGCATCAAAATTGCAGAGCATACTTAGCACCAGGAATTACACCAGACCAAAATGAGAGTGCAAACACATACCTAGGATTATTTTTTACTTGGCAGAGACTGTTGATCAGGCAGTGGATATTCTCCAGCATTACTCTAGAACTTCCTGAGCTAATAAAAAGCAGCTTTCCACAATGCTTAAGGAACAAGAAATCCAGGTTACCAGTCACAGAGTGCAGGTCCAGAACAAAAAAGCACCCAGGAAAAAAAAGGCATTTTCAAGAGGAATCTGGTCACTGCTTAAGTTCTCAGACTGACATCTGCAACCAGCCAGAGCAAGCAGAGAGCTGGGGGCAAATATAACTCATTTCATCTGGCTTCAGATTCTCATAACCATCACTCAACTCAGTATGAAGGTTAAAGTGAGATTTCCTAATGCCAGAGGCTTATTTTCTATTGTGGAACAGTTTGACTCTTGCTCCCATAGAGTAAAAACTCACACACTTTGCACTGTCCTTGATGGCAAAGATCTTTATGAAGCATCTTCCATTATTCACTTCAACATTTGTTCGATCATGTGGGAATGTGTAGTATTTTGCAACTTACCTGTTTGCATGAGTAAGTGAAGAATACATACTGCCTTTTTGTCAGGGCAGAATATGGTATTTTAAATAACTGCACAGCAGAATACTTCATTGAGAAAAGACTTACTACATAGATCATTTGAAAATTAACAGAATCCAGAAAAATGTATGCACAGCCAAATACGTTCTGATGATCAGATTCCTTGTATCCATAGGTTTATTTCCATGTGTTCCTCAGTTTGATCCTGATCACTAATATTTATATTCTTCACAGAGCTGAGTTAACAGGGCGGGAACTTTAGTACTCAGTATTTTGCAAGGAACTATATTAGAAGTGCCAGTGAGAGAGTCAGAGCTCTGCATTGACATATACAGTAAGACGAACCCATAAACTGAACAGCTATCTCACTAATAGTAACAGTGATACCAGAAGACAGATTTCTCTTCTACAGTCTTTGATCTGAAATTTATTGGTCCTCACAAAAGCTTTCTTTTGTGACTAAGATTTCACAGTTTGCTAGGATACTTAGGAAAGACAGCACAACTAGAATTTCATCAGCCAGATAGTGCTAGCATAAGGCATTTTGTAAATAGCTTTGCTGCCTTGGAAAATCCATAAAAGGATACTTCTTGTACAAATTATGATTTAGTCTCACTAGATCCAGTTCTTAATTTTTGGCTGTGTAGACAGTGGCCCAGAAGTGTGTTCCCCTGCAAGCTAGTCCTGGACATGCAGAGATGAAAGCAATCATCCTCCTGAATTTGAGGCGGTGTACTGAAGAAAAGCATATACATCTAAAATATGCAGGGAAAGAGAAGGTTGTCCTTGAAGGAGAAAGTTCTCTTGTTCCTCCGTGGTACGCAAGTTCTCATCTTCAAAAGGTTACCATCAGTATGGTCCCCAAAGGAAGGAAAGCAGTAGCAGGAATGGAAAGAACTCAGGGTAGTAACTTTAAGCTCTTATATCCCTACACTTCCATTTTTCTGAGTATGTACAAAAGTTGAGAGACTGACTTCTAGATGTTAGCTCTGGTTTATGCCAATCCAGTCTCCAGGAAAACCTGCTCCTTTTTATTGTTCTATTCTGACACCTGTTCTCCTGCTGCTGGAACAAATCTATAACCATTGCTATCTCTAAAGTGCCCTTAAGTCCAAAACACCAGAAGCCTTGTCTATTCAGCTGCTGAGCCATATTTACGGAATATAAAGCAATGTATCTGTAATGCTGCCAGAACTTCAAGGAAGAAATCTTTAAAAACCATACAGCATGCTGTATTACTACCAACTAAACTAAGTACTGTTAAAACCAACTATAAAACTATAAGGTTTAATAAAAAATCTAGGATCCCTATGAGAAATACTGCACTGCTTTGATAATGCTTGCATACTTAATATATACTGCTGATATTGCTTCCAGGACATACTGACGAATATAGCTACCTCTGTGCTAGAGTGGATGGCTGGAATACTTGAACTTCAGCAGAAGCTGAAGTTCAGAGAGGGGCAATATGACCAAGTCAAGTCACAAGTGGCCAAGCCTATTTCCTCTTCCTTAACATACGTAAGTTGACTCCTATTATATTGCTAGGCAGATCTCAGAAAGGTCAAGGTGCAGCTCATCACTATTACCAGTGAAACTTTAGCAGTAAATTGAAAAGCAAATAACACTATCAAGTCCCTCTAATTGGACAGCTAGGATCTTGTAGTTGATACACAGCCAAAGATATTCTGCAGTCATGCAAAATACATATCCAGAAACAGTGTCTTGACACAGACCTTGTGCTTAAGGTTAACGGTGACATCATAGGGATGAATATTTTGCTATTATCGGGAAGAGATTCAGCAAACTGTCAATCTAGGATCTCCCTGTCTCCGGCATTTTCTTTATAATCTGTACCTTGCTTTCAGCCTTCAGTATCAGAGAAGTTCAGAAGATCTAACTTTAAGTGAATACAGAATCATTCCTGAAGAACAATCCTTCCACAAGATCAGAGCTAACACGACATACAACTCTACAGTGATGAGATGCACCATATTCGTATTCCCTTGTTCTGAAGCTGGTACCAAAGTTCACTGCATCGTACCTATTTGCAGCGCACCAGAAGTTTTGGCACAAATACCAGTTGTCACACACGCTAGATGTTCCTTTGCTGGAACCTGGGCATAGTATTATGCCAGATCATGGCATGGATAGCCTCTTTGACTTCAGCAGAACAGGCTTCTCCTCCTGAATCAAGCGCAGCTCAGGACTGCTCAAACAGAACTTGCTCATCCTCACATATCCAAGCGTGAGTAGGATGAACTCATCAGTTATTTGTCAGAAACCTGCCATTCCATTCCAAATTAAGAAAACATGCTGGCAACCTACTAAGGACATAATACCAATAAATGACCAGGGCTTAAACTAGGGTCTGTCACAAGCACATGGGCATAAGGCTTTTTATTTTGTTAAAAAGGGTAGTATTTCCATGTACTCTGTGGATGCCCAAACTGACTGCAGGTCTTTCTTGTTGAGACCTTCCTTTTCACTTTTCATTAATTTCTCTGCCATCAGGCAATCATCAGGCAAAAAGGGACTAAGGGGAGGTCATAACCACTCATCACCCATTACCTTGGGAGTGTACAATATTAAGCAAATATTTGCATTTTCCCATAAAACTTATTACAGCAAAATCTTTCTCACTGACATACTCAGACCAGGAGCATGGCTAGCAGTATCACTGGCAAGCATCATGCTGTTCTTTTTCCATTAGCCAGATGGTGCAATTAAAGCATTTACCATATTTACTGGAGGTGGAGTGAAAAGACAATTCAACACAGAAAATTCAGTAGTTTAAAGGAATTACAGAAAGTAACCAAAACATATAAAGGCGGCGTTTGTCCCTCAAAAGTTATTAAATTTTTATTGAATACAATTCCCAACTTTTAATTCCATATTTGACTAGCTTTTGAAAGCAGTCAAGAAACAGGTACTTGGATCTCTTCTGGCATCATCCAGTTATTCACTATTGTAGTTAACTGGATATTACACCTGTTCCAGTCAATACCTCTACCTAGCATAAAATGCCTCAGTAGGTTTATGAGCACCTCATGGCATGCAATGCAATTTTGTGCTTTATAATCTGCACTGCCCAATTCCGTGTTGATTTAACTCCATACCGAAACAAAAACACCTTATAGAATCTTAAGCCTGGGAACATACCTGAAGAGATGACAGCCTCCCCTTCCAGGAAGTTACAATAAAGCCCAGAAATTACTTTCAAATTGCAATTTCAAATAAGGAAGCTGACAGCAAGACTTTACATATAAGGGCCCCATTACCATTAAAACATGAACCGACTGCTTGGCTGAAAATAGTAAGGAATATTATTCACCTTCACAGCACAATATGATGTTCATGTTCAATTTGGGGTGTGGGAAAAAAGGACCAGAATTTGACAATGGGAGATTTTGCTTGATGGGAAGATTTATGAAGATACATTTCTACTCTTCTACTTAATTAGCTATCGTTAACTTGGGGTTTTGTATTTTATTACATCTAACTACTACCACAAAGAGTACCGAAGAATTAGGATGGAATTAAGAACCATTTAATTTAATGAAAAAATATTTGATTTCAGTAATTTTTCTGAGCAGGGGAAGCTATTAATTTGCTGTAGCAGCTTGGGGATGGTATCACATTAACTGCTGTTGTATCAGTTGAGGCTTTGAAGAGTATGATAAACTCTGCTTTTTATTAGTTTAACCCATTAAAAGAAAAAGCTTACAATGTCACTGCCGGAGAGTGATGATACAGAAGAGGCAGATGAGCCAGAGGATAACTGTTGTGTACTAGCCAATGACAAAGCCAAGCGTTGGTTGTAAGATGGTTCAGAGTCTCTGTTCTGTTGCTGTTCTCCATTGCACGGAGCTATCTGGTCTCTTATTTTCAACCTATTATCTGTTAACAGAAAACATAAGGATCATTTAAGAGCACAGAACACAAGCACGTGGGCCTTGAAGTCTAAGAAGAGCTGCAGTTTAACAAGCTAATTGAAAAACAGGCTCAGAGAAAGCTAGTCTTGGGTTAGAAAGTTACAAAATCCTTTTATTTTTTCCTACATATTTGAAAAGTGATTAATTTCAAGGCATGAGTATTTTGAATTACACCAAATTCAAGAAAAAATTTTAAGTTGGTTTCAAAGATTCCTGCTATACCTACCAAGTTCAGGTGATAAATTAATTTTGCTCCCCCACTTCTTTTTAATCCAGGCCCTGTAGTCAATCACTTCTTGGGTCACTTTGATGATTCTACCTAATGTGCTAAAAAAATTTTTCAATTAAGTATTAAACAAAGACTGTTGGTTACATATTTGCAAGCATTTCAACAAGCAATCAAGTTATGCTAAAAGTCAGTTTAAGATATCCCTAAYGAAAGAATCCTTTTGAACTTTCATTTCCTTAGCTCACCATTTAATGCACTGAAGCATCACAATTTTTAAATTAGTATATTACTTATCTTCTACCATACTAACATGCAAGCACTGACACACAGGTAAGATTTTTACTCTGTATTTCTAAATGGAGTGCATCAATTATCTTAAGAATGTATATGCAGATACCAGTGTACTTGATAAAAGCAATTTACAGATTCTTGCATTTCTCCATACAGAAAATATTTTTTCCACAGAAACTGGATTACAACAGTTATGGGATGCACTGAAGACATCAATATCCCAGCCCCCCTGCTGACCTTCACGCTGAAAACAAACCTTCACTAGTCCTTGCCTACAGATATACAAGACAACTTAAAAGGTATAAGATCCCCACAATTATAAAGGAAGTACCATGGATCGTGAGGTAGTGGAAACAAGAAATAGACTGGCTCAAAAACCAGAATAAGTTAGAATTTAAGAAAATTCATAACAGTAAGTGGTTCAGAGAAAAAGCCTACCTGGTCCTGCTGAACAGTGACCAGTTATCAACAAGTATAAAGTAATATTTTTCCAACATACCTTCCCAACATTCAGCTATTTGAATTGCACTTCTTGAGTAGGAGCTGTCTCCTTGGTTGAGAGCTAAACTTTCAAGCTTTCCCTTCATCAGGGACAAGTGGCTGAAACACTAACTATAAACTCCATGCTCAAGACGTGAAGGACTGACTATTGTACAAAAATGGGCTGTGAAAAGTTACCATCTTGGAGAAGGTAAAGTTATTTTACTTTTGAAAATCTTCAATGGTTACAATAAAGCTTATTTTGTATTTCACATCATAAAGGTACATTGTACCTGTACTAGAATTTTCTTTTGGTTTAGGTGTATAATGGGAAGGGAGAACATACATAGCCTAAATGTGTTCAGACTACCTTTATTAGGTCATTTCATAGTAACACTTTAAAAAGGAGCAATAATTCTCCTACTGGCTTAGGGATTACTATTTCATGCAAGACCAAATACCACATGTTCCATGTTTAGTCTTCCAACTTTAAAGACATCAGTGTGTTAGTACTGAAAAAGGCAGTCCAGCATTTTAAACAAACATCAAACCAAATAATATCATCTAAGTTACAAGTCCAATAGCTGCAGAAGGGCCTCACAGACAGAATGAATGTCATCCACAATTCCATTTATGTAATGTAGATAAAATTATGCATGTTGGAAAACAAAATTTTGACTTCTACATGCAGAATTAAAGGCATGATTGTCACCACCCAGCAACTAAAAATTTGGGTTTAATAAGTAGTTCTTTGGAAACCACAGTTCAATTGCTAAGTAGAGCACATTAAGAAAGGAACAAATAAAACAGAGGATAGTATTTTGTCAATGTACACTCCCATGACATTACAGCATTTTAAATACTCAATGCAGTTCTGGTTTCTCAATCTCAAAAAGGAAGTTAAGCCAGAGGAGACCGAATGAAGACAGGGATGACCAATACTGCAGAGAATACTGCCCTGAAGTTGCAGTTCCCAAGACAGCAATGCCAGTATGGGACTCAAACATACACACGCTGGGTTGTCTCAGCACTGGGACAGAAAAGGAAATCTTGCAGCTAAAAAGTTTCATCTGAGAAAGCCTTCAGAAAGATTTGAGCTTTTACTCCAGGATAACCTATAAATTTCACAACTGCTACCAGCTGTGGTCTTAGAACCAGAAAATGAATATGGATGGAATAACACAAGCTCTTACGGAGAAGGAGTTTGTCAAATCTGAAGCTTCTTGGAGTACTTTCCCAGAAGCAAATCAACGGTCATGCCTTCATATACCAGAATGAAAATGAATGATATAGGATGGTATTTTTATCAGCCTGGGTGACTGATATACCAAAAATGCCTGCTATCAAATCGATGTAATGGGTGAAACTACTGCTACACCAACAATTATGGCAGAGTTGCACATACAGAACCTGGGAATCTCTTCTCTCACTAGCTCCTTTCACAGAGAATAGAGATCAAAGCACCAAACTCTCATTTTTGGTAGAAAAAAAAAATTCACTAAGTTATCAGGTCAGGAGTTCAAAGGCAGATCCACACTACATTGCTCAGACACCAAAATTAAAAACATTCATTATGAGACATCAGAAACTGAAAAGTGAGGAAGGCTATACTGCCATATACTTAACACAGCAGCAAAGAAAGAGGAAGCAAGTGTGACCAAACTAGATACTGCTCTCAAAGAACACCATTTCATATGTATGGGGCTCAAGCACATACACAAAGTCAGAGAAAAAATTTTTAAAATAAACATTTAAAAGTTGTGCTTGTATCTGTTTTCAACACTGAAAATGCTTAGGAACAAAAAAAACTATTAATCTGCCCCGCCTTTAGTATGAGGAAATCCCACGCTTTTGGGTTTCTTTTTACATTTATCTACAGATATATGAGACACTCCCACAATTCTTCATAGACACTTGTTTGGAAGACGTGGAAAACACACAGTTAACTGGTTAATAAAATTAGACAGCTCTCCTATGAAAGATGTCCCTTTAAGGTTCTTCCCTTAATATTATCATATAGTAAAACCAGGAGTAAGCTATTTACATACCTACTTTATTTTATGATAAGAGCTTAGAAGCTCCTCTTTTTATACACTGCAAGCCCTCAGTTCACAGGGACACTTTCTAGCTGTCATTACAGCACAACTACGGTGCAAATAAATCTTAAGATCACTCATAAAAGGTTCAGATTGCTGCCATAAGATTCACTGAAATCAAATATCTAAAGCTCCAGCCAAGCTCCACATGAACGAGTGAGTACCAGAGCAGGTAAAAACATCAGGTCTGTGAAGGACAGTCAAAATAACTGTTCAATAGGCCTTAACTGAACTTGTGAAATAGCCCCCTGGTATTAAAAGGGCAATATAATCTAAAAGCAGGCTAAGGGGCACCTGAGAAGGATCTGCTTGAGCATGAGGATAAAAAAAAAATATATCCAAAACTGTTACCCAGACAAATATTCTGTGTAGGAAAAGCTGATATTGCTGATACCTCTTAAGAGACAGCATGCATTCTAATGACAGCCACCCACCACTCAAGATGCAAAGCAAAGGAAGGACTGTTTCAGACAGCACATTTCTGCTTTCTGTGTCAGCAGATCTAGCAGGCAAATTTAACATTCCCTTTTGACAGTTCCCAGAGCTCCCAGGACTATCTTGGCCAACCAGGGGCAATCCAAACCTAACATAGAGACCTGTCAGCAGTTAGATCAGTTGAACTGTACACTAGGAAGAGATCAAACAGCTTTCAAGCACAGAGATAGAAAGATCACTTTATATATGGCCCAGACTATTGTTGTTTTGAAGATTATCACCTGTAAATGACAACTCCAGACATGCAGTATCAAAACCCTGCCAAGGCTTCCTCAAACTCTGAACTCTGGCCTGTTGGCATAACAGTCCCTTTCCCTCATCACCTGCCCCATGTCTGGCACCAAAAAGGAGGAACCTGTTACCAATCTCCAACTCTAGGAACTGAAGAAAGGTTTCAAAAGTCTTAGTTATACTGGAAGGGCACATCACAGCAGAACCAGTCTTCCATTCCTCATTTCATATGACCTTGTCTGCCTCCCAAATGTGGCTACGCTGCTGTCTAGAGACGCAGCCTAAGCATACATTCGTATCTGAACCATGCGACAGGCCAACATGTAAGCCAAAATCCTGACCTACAGACATACATATTAACCTAAGGATGCATCTTTGTCACATCCAGATCAGCGTAACTTATGGCTGTCAAATGGTACAATACCACTCTCTCCATCTGCCCCCAAATGTGAACTCCTGCTGCTTCTCTTGCTTCCAATCTACCCATCACGCAGCCACAAGCTGGATCAACTTCTTGACATGACATTAGTGTTGACATATTTGTTTTCAGTCAGACCAGAAAGTTCATCTGACTCACGTTCTGACTGCACAATCGCTAGATCTGATCTAAGGCAAGAATCGGGAATATACAGACTGAGAAAGAAGAAAAAGGGCAGCTGACAGGAGACAGCCCACAGATAGTTAGGCTAGACAAGGTATAGTGTGAAATTGCACCTTAATATAGAAACTATGAACAGGATAGTAACAGATAGTCCACTATTTCAAAGAACATGAATCAATGAGCAAGAGCTTGTTGCCAAACAGCTGCTAATGTTTCCTGTGGTTTATCAAGAAACAGAATAAAACTGGGAAAATGGTCACTAACTTAAAACTTCGTGTCCAAACAAGAGCAATGAAGCTGGTGAAGGGTCTGGAGAGCAAGTCTTACGAGAAAAGGATGAGGGGACTGGGGTTGTTTAGCCTGGAGAAAAGGAGACTGAGGGGAGACCTTATCACTCTCTACAACTACCTGAAAGGAGGCTGTAGCGAGGTGGGTGTCGGTCTCTTCTCCCAAGTAACAAGTGATAGGACAAGAGGAAATGGCCTCAAGTTGCGCCAGGGGAGGTTTAGATTGGACATTAGGAAATGTTTCTTCACCGAAAGCATTGTCAAGCATTGGAAGAGGCTGCCCAGGGAAGTGGTGGAGTTACCATCACTGGAGATATTTAAAAGACATGTAGACATGGCACTTAGGGACATGGTTTAGTGGTGAACTTGGCAGTGCTAGGTTAACAGTTGGACTTAATGATCTTAAAGGTCGTTTCCAACCTAAATGATTCTATGATTCTACGAAAATATCACTCCTTACAGACTTCTTTAGTTAGCTCACTTAAGATGACACACTCTTCTCTGGAGACAGGCTATGGCCAAAGACCATACTAAAGCTGTTCAAAGCACATACTGACACTGACCTTTAAGTGGGAGCTATCCTGTCCATAACCATATTTTACAGCTAGAGTCATGTCCCCATGGCCCCAAATATTAAGAAATCAATCGTGACTTTTAATCACCTTGGCTGAAGTCACAACACCAAACCTGACCTTGTGTACAAGTTGTACAGATTTAAAATGTATCAGTCTCCTCATTTTCCTACCAGGAAAACACCTCCTTCCAAGATGATGGGAATCTGCTTGCTCTAACAAAATCTACTAAACTGTCTATCAACCTCTCCTGAGCCATTCTTGAAAGAGGATGGATGAGATAGACTGGGGACAAAACAGTGTTAAGGTAATTTCTGTAGCTGTAAGAATAGCTTTTGCTGGGACTCAGGGAAAAAAGTAGAGTCTACTGCTGTTGGAAGAAGGGGTGGGCAACTCAGGAATCCGGAGTACAGGGATCTCATCAGGTCCTGCAGAGAGGAAATTAGAAAGGCAAAAGCCCAGCTGGAACTCAATCTGGCCACTGTCGTCAGGGACAACAAAAAATATTTTCACAAATATGTTAATCACAAAAAGAGGGCCAAGGAGAATCTCCCTCCCTTATTGGATGCAGGGGGGAACATTGCCACTGAGGATGAGGAGAAGGCTCAGGTACTTAATGCCTTCTTTGCCTCAGTCTTTAATATTCAGACCGGTGATCCTCAGAGTATTCACCCCCCTGAGCTGGAAGATGGGGATGGGGAGCAGAATAAACCCCCCATAATCGAAGAGGAAGAGGTTAACAACCTGCTACGCCAGTTGGACATACACAAGTCTATGGGGCCGGATGGGATCCGCCCAAGAGTACTGAGGGAGCTGGCGGAGGAGCTTGCCAAGCCGCTCTCCATCATTTATCAGCAGTCCTGGTTAACGGGGGAGGTCCCGGATGACTGGAGGCTTGCCAATGTGACACCCATTTACAAGAAGGGCCGGAGGGAAGATCCGGGGAACTACGGGCCTGTCAGCCTGACCTCGGTGCCGGGGAAGATCATGGAGCGGTTCATCTTGAGGGCGCTCACGAGGCAGGTGCGGGACAACCTGGGGATCGGACCCAGCCAGCATGGGTTCATGAAGGGCAGGTCCTGCTTGACCAACCTGATCTCCTTCTACAACCGGGTGACCCGCCTAGTGGATGAGGTCTACCTGGACTTTAGTAAGGTCTTTGACACTGTCTCCCACAGCATTCTCCTGGAAAAGCTGGCGGTTCATGGCTTGGACGGGTGTACTCATCACTGGGTGAAAACCTGTCTCGACAGCCGAGCCCAGAAAGTTGTGGTGAAGGGAGTCAAATCCAGTTGGCGGCTGGTCACGAGCGGTGTTCCCCAGGGCTCAGTTTTGGGGCCCATCTTGCTTAACGTCTTTATCAATGATCTGGACGAGGGGATCGAGTGCACCCTCAGTAAGTTTGCAGATGACACCAAGTTGGGTGGGAGTGTTGATTTGCCTGAGGGTAGGAAGGCTCTGCAGAGGGATCTGGACAGGCTGGATCGATGGGCTGAGGCCAATTGCATGAGGTTCAACAAGGTCAAGTGCCGGGTACTGCACTTGGGTCACAACAACCCCAGGCAACGCTACAGGCTTGGGGAAGAGTGGCTGGAAAGCTGCCCGGCGGAAAAGGACCTGGGGGTGCTGGTCGACAGCCGGCTGAACATGAGCCGGCAGTGTGCCCAGGTGGCCAAGAAGGCCAACAGCATCCTGGCCTGTATCAGGAATAGTGTGGCCAGCAGGAGTAGGGAGGTGACCGTGCCCCTGTACTCGGCACTGGTGAGGCCGCACCTCGAATACTGTGTTCAGTTTTGGGCCCCTCACTACAAGAAGGACATTGAGGTGCTGGAGCGTGTCCAGAGAAGGGCGACGAGGCTGGTGAAGGGTCTGGAGAACAGGTCTTATGAGGAGCGGCTGAGGGAGCTGGGATTGTTTATCCTGGAGAAAAGGAGGCTGAGGGGAGACCTTATCGCKCTCTACAACTACCTGAAAGGAGGCTGTAGWGAGGCGGGTGTTGGTCTCTTCTCCCAAGTAACAAGYGATARGACRAGAGGAAATGGCCTCAAGTTGCACCAGGGGAGGTTTAGATTGGATATTAGGAAAAATTTCTTCACTGAAAGGGTTGTCAAGCATTGGAAGAGGCTGCCCAGGGAAGTGGTGGAGTCACCATCACTGGAGGTGTTCAAAAAACGTGTGGATGTGGCGCTTCAGGACATGGTTTAGTGGGCATGGGTGCTGGGTTGATGGTTGGACTCGATCTTAAAGGTCTCTTCCAACCTTAATGATTCTATGATTCTATGAATTACCTTCAGGACTCAGCTGATTACTGTTTCCACTTGGACAGAAGATAGATTTCAACTCCCACTACACTCCAGATGTTGCATTTGGAAGCTTGAATGTAGATGCTGACAAGAGTGATTTGAATCCACCCTTATTATTCTGTGGGACTTGTTACTACAGAACATGGACAAGGAAAAGGCCTATGCTGGAGGACCAATATCTGACTTTTTTTTTTCCCTCACACTGGGAATATCAGAAGCAGCAGCTGGCTAGAAAACCTTAAATTAACTTAGGCTTGTTCACCTTTGAGTTGGACTGACCCTGAAAAAAGAGCCATAATAATGATCACACAGAAAGATTTGAAATCTACTGAAATTGTCATCTACAAAATAGGACTCTATTTTCCCTGGAAAGAGCTGATATGAATTCAAACCCACCAGATAGTTCAAGAACAAACCATTCCACTTAGGGGAAAGCTAGCCCCAATTATGACAAAACTGAATAAACTCAAGTCAGCCTTGGGAGTTCAGCCTCCTGCAAGTTCCTACCCTTTCAAAGTGCTCTTCATTTAGTCTCTGTTTATCCTTCTAGTAGAATATCATATAGCTAGTCACTGCTCTTAAAGGGAGCCCATTGTTTACAGTTTAACCTACCACTAACAAGCCTAAAAGGCGAAAAAAAATGGATCAGGACAAGGGGCTCCTGGATGGCTAAGGCCACCAGAAAAGTCTTTATACAGAGCCTGGACCACTCTGCCTAACAGGTGGAAGAAGAATCTGAAATACACCTGGATTGCCCAAGCACATCAGGTTTAACTACAAACTGAGATTGGACATGGACTGCTGTTGAGGTTCTGCAACAAACTTGTTACCAAACAGCTCATCATCCACCTACAGGTCCTTTGGCATTGACAAGACTGGTGCTGGGGGAACTACTTGCATACAGGACTTTGTTGAATGCTGTTCCTCTTGCAACACTCCCTTTGACAGAATGGCAAGCCACTGGCATGACAAATTCTGAGACTCAGACATCACTGGCACAGACAGCCCAGAACTAGCAGAAAGACAGGTCAGATGTACGACACCTGAACGCTGCTGCTGGGACTTCTCCCCAGGTTTGAAGTTGTGACAAAATTCAAACATTTTCCCAAACATAGTAAGAAGTGTACATGTGAAGTGCACATATTGATGACATCTGAGGCTTCCCTTAAATGCATTTACAAACATACCCTTTGATGTCTGTAATAAACACAGGTACCTCATAAGATAATGACTATACCCTTTGGAGAACCACAGAGAAGTTAATGAAGGCCAGGACCCAAGACACAAGCAAAGCTTCAGGAATCCCCAAGTTGTTCTATCTCTACTCATATAAGAATGAAGTTTCATTCAGCAACAAGAATTGTCAGCCAGTACACATTTAACAGATACACCTTTAATCTGTCTTAAAACAGCAGTCTCAAATATCAGTGTGTTACGCTATGTACCACTCTTCCTAGATCTCCATCACAGGCACAAGTGCAGTCTCAACCTTTGTGAATTTAATACCACAGAAAACTTAGAGATTCACAGGCACTATTAAAACACTATCAGTTTTAAATCCACAAGTGAAAGACTGCATCCACTTTGTGGTAAACTTACTATAAGCGAACTATTTCCAATGACATTAATGCTGGAAGTAACAGCCTGACTAGAGTTTGGAATTGTATCTAGATGGGTTATGTGACTTGTTATAGCCATCCCTCCCTGCAATTAGCTGAGGAGCTCACAGCCATTGGGATTCTAGGGAAGAGATGTCCTCTGGTCTAGCCCCAATTTGTACTGAGGGTTAGAATAACAGACACTAGAGCAGATACATGAATGAAAATATAACATGGCTGAGATGCCTTCATTTTATTTCTCCTCCCCCTTTCAAAAAACAGAAAACTTGCAAAGGTGAGAGCTGAGAAAGTACTAGCTGTATAGTGTTTCTATGAAAGACATGAAGAACTGCATTAAAAATGGCACGTCTAGAAGTATGCTACTTTTAATGGCAGTTCTGACATTATGGCCAAACTGAACTGATTCTTTTAATAGCTTAATTACATATCAAACCTTTTAAAACAGCTTATGGGAGCATGTATTAAAGAACTAGGGAAATTTCTAGTCTTGTTCTCTAGTTTTGTGTCTAAACAAGCAATTTGATCACATACATTTCTTTCTGCCATAGTACAGACATACATCATAGCAAACATTAAACCAGCAGACCTTCCTTTGAAATACTTTAAGCAGAATGTTTGAGGAAAGACCAATTATCTTCTGGCTCCCTTTCACGCTAAGAGAACCTCACATTGGACTCATTCTGGGTTTTGTCATGCCGTCTTCATTTCAGTGCTGCACACTGAGATATTACACTCTCATACCACTGGGCAGCCTAAATTTCTGGGCAGATTTCAATACAGCCGCAGTTAAACAACAAATAACAATATTCCTTTTATTGATTTAGACCAAACATTCCTAATTGATTACACAGACAAATGGATATTCAAAAAGTGGACTAATTACCTCTCAGAATCTCTATTTGGATATGATCTTGCAAGTGGTGATACTGCATGGCTAAGAACAATGTAGGCATAATCAAAAACTTGTTTCACTTGCATGGCACCGTAAGAACTTCTGCCAACGTCGTTTCCTGAAATAATGTGACAGTCATCAGATCATCTTTTTTTAATATCAGTAACCAGAAAATTATTCATACTTAAAGCTCAGAAGCCTTAACATACACCTGTTTAAACTGGCTAGCCCACCCTACTCATATCAGGAACAACTAAGTGTGCCTATCTCAATAAAAGAAGCTAACCTTAGGAATGACACTTAACATTACGCATTCAATTTACCACTTTTAAAATACCGATGTACCAGCGCCTGAAAGAAACAGAGAATAGAGATCAGCTTAAAGCTCTTATAGCTGTCTTAAGAGGGAACCTACCAAGCTTAAAGCATCATGTCTCACTTACCAGTACAGTTTCTGCAGGCCAAATTCAGCTTAAAATTCCACTTGTGCAACCATATTATCTTCACAGGGCCAGGTATACTTACATCAACCCCTACTTAACCTTATCAAAACTACAGATTAATAAACCAGCTCATACAGATTATTTATCTCCACAGGATAAATCAGTTTGTCAAAATCTATCATAGAGGATTCCAGAAGTTTGTGCAGCATTGTTTTTTGATCAAGTTAGTGGCACTTCTTGACTGCCCCTCTTTAAGCATGAGACATTTATAGCAGAACTCCTTCCAAATCCAGTGCCATGTGTGAGGAACTGCAGAAGTTAAGAACATGCTAAAGCTTCTCTATCAGTGACAGTGTACAACCATTGGTCTCCCATTTGACACCTAGAAGAATCTGGCTATTACTAGCAAGAAGCAGCATCTGGGTGTTTTTTTTTTGTAGATATATTTGGCATCAGACACCAAAGGTTCACTATCACCACTCAATTTAAGAAACACAAAGAAAACTTCCTTCAAATTGCATGTCTAAAATACAGACTAGATCTTGAGTGGGTAGAAAGCTGCTTACAGTAAAAAGTTCCCCTCCTTCAGAATGATGCTTGAAATGCTGTGAGAACACTGGAAAGGGATGAACCACTGAACATGTTTATTTTAAGCTTGAAAATCAGATCAGGGCCCATGAACAAGCTTTAATGAAAAATCCACTTTGAAAATTGATGGGTAAAGGACAGAATCTATCCTTTGGAGGACTGAATCCAATGAGGCTGAATTTGTCTTTAGAGGAACCCTTCGCTCGAAGTATTTTGTCCAGCAAGCCATTACAGACAAACATGCTGAGGTCTGCCATCCAGGGAAAAAAAAACAGCCTTGACTTTACCACTTGACAACACATTTTAGTCCTTCAAAGATTCTCCAACCATAATGCCACTTTAACAGAAAAGCATAATCAATGAAAACAGACTGGGAACATAAGAGCATTTTAGGAACACAATTTCTTCAGTAATTTATATGGTCAAATAAAAACTGATCAAGAAATACTTCCTGTTTACTGAAGTAACTGAGTATCTTGATCTGAATGCACCACTGCAGTATCCAGCAGCTACTAGGTACAAAATTACAAAAGCCTCTCTAAATGGCATATTTGCAATTGGACTCTATCCTGAAGTAGAAGCAGAGACCCATGTGGGTCTACAACAGTGAATCTAGGAAGAAACACGTAGTTAAGTTCAGAGCTGCACTACAAATTAGCAGAGAACTTCACAAAGGACTTAGTCCAAAGGCTGCTGAATAGAGACCAGAGTATTTCAATGGTCAAGAAATCAGAACTCAGAAATGTTAATTCTACTAGAAAAACAATTATTAATTCAGTACATGTTTTCCAGGGGCAGAACATTGTTGTGTCCTGTAACAATGGCACCTTCCACATAATGACATGCTAAACTTACATACAAAAGAGAATTAAATTGAGAAGCAATACAGAAATGGAATATATACAAGTGGCTAAACACACATAATTGCACCTACCACTAAATTCGAGTCCATCTACGGTTGGACTCGATGATCTTAAGGGTCTTTTCCAACCTAAACGATTCTATAAATTGACATAACAGGAATTAAGAATACACACTCAAATTGCACTAGTTTAGTCTAAACTGGTGCTAAGGCTGCTATATTTGATATGCATCCTGCATGGAGTTACACCAAAATGAAGACACTGCTGCTACAAACTCCTGGTTACTCCTTTCATCAGTTGCTGCCACCTCCAATGTTGTGCCAGAAAAAGAAATCATAAGCCTTCCCTAATCCACTTACAGCAAACTCAGGTAGTTTAGTTTAAACCACCAATGAAGCTGTGTATGAGTCTTGACTGAAGCAGATTTGAGAACAGAGGCAGGATAACTCATGCCATAGCATGCCTAGGTTCCTGGATTGCCTCATTCTGCACCTGTAATTAGTTCATAAAAATGTCTGAATAAACACGTCTTATTCAATTATACAGTCTGCAGAGCTTCTGACTTGCACTGCAGCTGAAAAGCAGGTATGGAAGCCAAAACTACTATGCGAGCTACTGTCAACTGTACCAGTCAAGTCTGTATAGAGGTGGCCCTACCCAATCCAGAATGCAACATACTAAAGCAGCCAGAAGATCACATATTTGCATTTGCTGTCCTGAATAGATTTTCTTCTGAGATTGTTCCCATTAGATCACGTCTTACACACCTGAGCATTCTTCATCACAATCTACAGACTGATCAGTTAAAGCACATAACCCAAATGCTCTCACTCTTTAAAAAAATCACGCAAACTTCAATCCTCAGATGTACATTAGTAGATAACAATATTGTGTGATTTCATGTATAATTCAATCCTCTTTCTTTCTTACAAAGCCTTCATCCCTAAAGGAGCATGTCTAAGATTTCCATCACTCGCTATCAGTATTACCACTCTGTCAGGTAGCCTTCCATTACCTGAAGCAGTTTTAAGAATATGGTCTGGAAAGGTAAAGATAAGACCATGAGCTAGGACTGAAGCAGATCCATTTATGTTAAGCTATTATATAGTAAGCACCTTTTTGCAACATATAGCATTGAAGGGGTTCTTTCAGATGCTAACTTCAATGTTTTGTGTATTTTTATAAATGCATATATTTTATATACACACACACATATATTTTCAGGTTCTAATGACAAGTAGCAGATATTGAAAAGCTGCAATGAATAACTTTGGGCAGCCACTAAGGCTAGAACAAATAATCCCAATAGTTGTTGCCAATCTCAAATCTAATTACTTCCGGTATTTGTGACCCATCAAGATGCAGAAGCAAGCAACATGAAGCATAATTAGTCCTGCAAATTAGAGTCTCTTTTCAAAGAAAACGCATTGAATTTAAGGTTTAGAACTTTTGTTAGTGCCCATAGTAATTCAGAATAAAGAACAACCTTTCTCATGAAGGGAGCAGCACAGGTGCAACTTCAAGTCTTAAACTGCGATTTAGCTACTCTTGCCACTGCCAATCTGAACCAAGATCAAAATCATCCTTGTTCTGAGCATCAGAAATGACTGAAGGACCTTGATAATTACCTGATTCACAAAGGCATGAAATAAAAACCTTCCCTAAAAATCTGCTGAATAAATGCCAAGTTTGTTTTACAACCACAGATTAAATATTTGTCACCTGCAACCAGAGTCATGTCTTCCAAGACAGGATACTGCTAGACCAACTCCGCAAAAACCTCTTCTAGGATGGTATCATCTACCCTGCTCCAACATGTTCCTGTGAACATACTTCTGAGCACCTGGCTTTGCAGTTCTCCTAAATGAATGCTTTCACCTTTTACACAGAGAGGACAACTGCTCTGAGAAACTTAGATGGTGGCAGTTACAAGATGTTTATAGAAACTCCCTTCTTTGGATGATGCTAAGGGAAAGATTTATGCTAAGGGAAAGATTTTCATCTCATTACCCTGTCCTAGGACACTAACTCAAGATGAAGAATCTTAGGCTATGTACAAAGGCCAAGTATAAAATACCACTTTAAAATGCATCACCGGCTACATTAGTCTGACATCTCAACTTCAGATTTCAACACACTTCCCACTTCACGTGTAGACTCCTGGTATCTTTTTTGGAATCTTTGTTCTCAAATCACAGAAATTATAATCCTCTAGCACCCAATAATCAGTCTTTGAGAATCTCAGAAGAAACCCTACAGCACCCAGGAGAATCTGAGCAAAACCCACTACAACCAGGACAGCAACACAACAGGTTGATGCCTGTTCCTTCCAAATCCAGGAACTAAAAGAAGGTACTGAGCAGGTAGAACTGAAGTATCATATCCTTCTGATGACATCATATATCTGTTAGCCAGACATCACCATTTCACATTGAAGAAAAAACAGTTCCTCCAACTTAAAAGAACTAATCCCACTGAACTTAATCCTGTCCCCTACAAGACTGTCTAAAGCTATTCTTATGAGTTACACTTTTCAGCATCCTATTGCTGAACTAGTGCATACATTCATAGGAAGGATTTTTATACTACTTGGATAATATTGTGAAATTGAAAAGCTTTTTTTTCCATCCCTATATTTTTTGTCTCATTTCTGGATTAAGTAGTCACCTTTTGAGGTCGTCTTCCAAGGCTTAACCAGAACTTTACAGAAAGCTGTGATCAGGCTAAAAAAAGATCACAAAAAAAGATTAAAAACTTGTGCATAAAGTGCAAAAACAGATTTGAGGGAAAAACTCTGCAGCAGCTTATGGTAACTTAAGTCAAGAAACATCTGCGTCCACTCTTTACCAAAATACTTGTTCCCATCTCCACCGCAGTACTGGCACTGACCCTCAGGGAGTCAGACAGAGTGGATCTCACCGCAAATTAATCAAGCAGAGATGATGACTTTTCAATTGGGCAAGGACCTGAACCCTTGCAAAAGTTTTTTTGTACTGGGACACAAGCAGTAACAGAGCTAAACTAATTAACAGAATTCTAGACATTTTCTACATACGCTTGACAGATACTTTTAGATACTGTAGGAATATGTGATTAAGTCTAGATCTAAGGAGGCTATATTTGTGAGATCCGATTCAAAGAGCCATCCTATAGGTTCTGTATAATTTTCCTCCTAATTCTATCAAGCAAGTTCTGAAGCTCTGTGGTAGCTGCCAGAAAATATCCCTATGGGACATAGTGGTCAGATAACTTCAAGTTATTGTCAGCTTTCATTTCCCTTGCCAAAACACTTTCTCTCCTGTAAGAATTACATTATCTCAGCCGATACAACCTCATCTAAAATTTAATTCTTATCAACTTTGATAGCATATAAATTGATATCTTTCTTGTAAACTACAGTTCTTTGCTGCTGCAAGATTTATGCTAGGAGGAACAGTTTAGAGCCCCTACTGGACTTGCAATTTATTTTTTCTTCTCTGAAGAGTCATTGAAGAGAAGAAAAAAATTCCATAGCACTATTAGCAGTGATTAAAACGTTGTGCAGCATACATAATTTCTTCTCTTTCAGTCCTCAGCAGATAGGAAGGAACAGAATTGGAGGTCAGTAAAGGTTTTTGACTCTAAAGATATGTGGCTCATGCTGCTACTCAAATGGGTCTTCAGGCTAGTAAGTACACAGCTACTGAAGGAAATCTCAGTAATGCAATGAAAGTTCTGCAAAATCACACCTATGCCTGGCCAAGTGCAAGAGTCATGATGGACAAAAACTCAGAGCTACAAACATATCAGAGATGTAGTTAGACAAATCAGCATCTTAGCTTGCAACCTGTTGTAGAGAACTATGAACATTCAGCATATTGAGTATTTAGAAAGGTGCCAGACTTCAGCTCCTGATCCATGGTATTTGCTTTAAAAGTACTGTACATAAGCAGTCTACCCACAAGATGTGACAGCATGGAGTTTGAGTGCCAATTACATTCTAGAAATACTAATGCTGAAGTCCAAATTAACTGAAAATTGACTTTGTTAAAAAGCTGGTTTGGAATTTCAGCTACTTGTGACAGTCTAAATAGAATCCAAACTGAGTACTATAAAGCTGGAAATTATTTTCAGGAGCTCAGCCAAAATTAATCTTGATTACTTTGAAGATTACAAATCAAAACTAAATATTAAAGAAAAAAAATATTTTAAGTTAGTTACTTTCAAAAGTACACGGAACTGTAACTGGCATTCTCTAAAGGCCCCTGTGCAGCACAGAAGCCAGTTATGCAAACCACTGTTCACATCAACACCATAATGCAGCTGCTCGCTCACTACACATTCATGGATATAAACCCACATTTCTCTGCAGTCTCTACTGCACCGTCCTGCAGGACAGGTACCTCATCTGGGGCGTTTCTTTCCCATATGGCATAATTTATCTGAAGTATGGCACCACAGACTGTGGTGGGAAAAGCTACACCTTCTATTCTCATTCTCTCATAATGAACAACGGAGAGCTGTTCCTACTAACAAACCCCCTTCCAGGATTTCCTGGACCCCTTTCTTTTGCTACCACTCAGCACTGTTAGAGAATCTTATTATACACTCAACACAGTTCTGAATCTCCAATGCATTATGTATGTGCACTGTTTGCGTGCAATCCAATTTACTCAGGCTATGAATCCTTGGAGACTTCAGGTTCTTATCCCTTAGCCCACTCCAGAACTGTGCCTCGACACCAGCAACGGTCTTTAGGGACTCTAATGTAAGCTGTGAAAGCACAAGTTGAGCCAGAGCTCCAGAATATTGCAAGAAGTGTACAATCTTACCAGGCAGGAGAGGATCTTCAATACATAGCATGGATGGTCTGTATCCATTAGTCATGACTTTCATGATTTCTTCTTTGGCAATATAGGCACCTCCATTTTTTATTCTAATACCAGTTTTCAAGTAGTTAAAATTCCTTCCATAGAGTTCAAAAAATTCTATCAGAAGCATTCCAAGATTTTCATCAGCTCTTCTGGCATCAATTCTTGGATGCAGCTGTGACACAGAACAGTTGTTAATTATTAAAAATTAATGCTTTTCATATCATAACACAGTGCAACAAAAAGCTCTCATTTAAACAGTTGAGTATAATCTCTTTACACAAGTCTGAATTGTCATTAATTCTTCATGTACTTAAACTACTTTCACATAACCAAGAGGGGGCAGCACTTCAGCAGTATCTGGAAGCCAAATAATGCTTTCTTCCCTCCTCTTCTAGCTTTTTGAGGATTAGTAAATTCTTTTCTCTAAGCCAAAAGCAATAAAGAAGTACTGCATACTACATTACGGCTTAGTTAGTAACAGAGTAATACCTGATTTTTCACAGAAAATCCATCGCTCAATGTTTTCAGAAGCAGGAGAGGAATCTATTTACCCCAACTGAAATACAGTTCTTTTCTCAATCTCCCTGAATTATATACAGTATGTAAAATCTATAGTAACATTTCAATTAATCATTAACAGCAGCAGAATATGTAGGTTTTTCCATTATCACAGCTGCTGAGCAATGCTAACATTGTACCTCATCACACTTGTACAAAGCTTACTGTCACAAAAAGGTAGAAGTTATAACTCATAACTCATTAGCTATTTCACCAGTTACCTACAATATCTGCCAGTTTTAAGTATGTCAAAAACTAACCAACATATAATTAAAAAACAACTTGACTGTTTGATTTTATAATTTTAATAAATACTGAAATAAAAGTACTCTGCACATTGAGTATCAGCAGTCTAGGAAGCAACAGACCTAAACTGCATCTTGGCAGATTTATGAAACACCAGCAAGATGACTCAGGTACTGGAATAGGCTGCCCAGGAAGGTAGCATAATCCACATCACAGGCCCCGGTATAGAAAGCAATGCACAGCCTCTATGCCATTCACAAGGCTCCTGCTGCTGTTCCAGTTCACACAGTGAACAAAAGTTCTTAGAAGTTTGAGAGGTAGTCCATAGCAGCTGCCAATGATCAAACACCTAGAGCCATAACAGTAAAGCTGTGCATTGCTAGGGGAGCCTAAAGAAACAGTACCATAACAGGGCTGAAGTACAAAAACCAAAATATTTTAAAGAACACGTAAATAAATAAGGAACAGACTTACCTGCAGGAAACTAATTGCCATTAAAATTAGGCTGTAAGAGCTAATTCCACCAGTAAAAACTTCATTCAAGTCCCTCTGAAGGAGGAACTGTTTTAATACTAAAATCAAGTAAGGCAGCAAGGAATATTTCTGCAAAGCAAAATAAGTCTTATCAATGACAATGTCAACATTCCAAAACAAAGAACGAACTACACAATCTCAACACAAGAAGATTCATCTTCTAATACAAAAATGTTATTCAGTAGTGTGCTACAAAGTGTTTCCACAGGAAAAACTGAAACATGCATATTTTTTTTATTCTAGAAACAGATGAATAGTCTGCAACTCTTATTTGATCAAACAACTTACATATCAAATTTATCCCCCCAACAGGAAGATTTTTATATCCTTCTTTGAATACCAGTGTCAAAGCTTTCCACCTAAACAGTACTTTTACTGCAGAGCATAAAAGTAAACTTGATTTTAAGTATGTAGCTACAGAATAATTGGTTTTAGGCATTGTTTAGCAAGATAGTATTCATAATCAAGCATCACTTAAATTCAAGGTAAGCAAAACTTGAACAGACTTGCTTTAGAAGCAAAGTTTAGTACCTATCTGCAGATCTAGATGTGACTGTAGAAGTCCTTTCAGTGTACAGGTTTATCCACACAAACACCTAGCACTCGAAGGCAACACTGAATAGATACCAGTAGAAAATAAATTCAAATATCCATGTTTAATTAGTATTAATGAAAACAGTCTTCAGCAACAAACTTTCAAAAGACTTAAGCCATACCAAAAAAGGTTTGCTAAGCATCTAGCACATCCTTGGTAAGTAATAGAACATTCATTACATGACTGATACCTTCATGTATTCCTTGATAAATCGAGCTGCCTTCACACCAGTTTCTACATTAAAACTGATGTCAACTTTCACTTCTGTCTCCTGGTCAGTAAGTTTTATTATTGGTACCTGAAAAGATTAAAACAAGGTTTTATGAATCCCCAGAAATGCAACACCAGTGCCATTCTCCAGCTTACTCACTTAAGGCACATGGATACTATCAGTCCAAATGAATGCAGCTATCAAGACAAGGAAACATGTTTTTGAGAAAAGACAACAATCCTAACTTGACTAACAAGCGAACACTTTTTAGTGAGGTGATTAAAAACACAGCCATGCATGATCACATTAACTTACGATCACTCATGTACTCTCCTGTAGCTATTAGCTGCAATATCAGTGTTTTGTAAGACAACCAAATCTACTTAATTTAATGACTCATTGCTGTTAATAGGAGACATTCTACTCTCATAACCTCTGGGAATTGCATTCATCTGACCCAGCACTGCAGCATTCACTTGCTAAACTGACAGAAGACTAGCCTATCAGAAAAAACAAAGCACCGTCTGTTGGTTTATCAAGCTAAACTGGTTCACTGCAGAGTCAAACGAAAGCCAGAATGGATAAAAGCAAAGCAGGAGTAGCAATACTTCCTCTTCTGGCAGCAATAAATTATTACAGAACTACTCAATATGCAGTTCAGTCTCACACCACCACCTTGAAGGCAGTACTCTGCAAAATAGTCTTACAATCATAACCTAAACTTCAGCTGTTAACATTTATTTTAAATTGAACTTCTTGTATTTTTAATCTGAAATGGAAAACAAAAAAGAGCAGAAGTATAGCATCACTTTATACCAACAGCAGAGGGTATAAAATACGAAAGGCTAGTAAAATTGATAAACCTAACCTACTGTCATTTTTCATCACTAACTGGTATCACTGATTCTGAAAATCCCGCTCATTCTCAGGTAAACCAAAGCTTGCCAGAGCTAATGTTATGTACCACTACTCCAACAGAAGCCATAGGAATCTTCTGGACCTAAAAAAGTCACTCTATTTCAGAGACCACAAAACATAACAGCTTGCTAATTGAAGCTTGGAATACTCTGCTTAGTCTCCTGGAGAAAACACCACTTGTGCAGTAACATAAAATTCTCATACTTTAAGTTTTCAGCATATTCAAGTGATCCATTAGGCATACAAGACAGATGCAAGAGATACTATACATCAGTTTCACAAATGAAATAAAGCTCTTAAGTAGCATATTTTGGAAGGGAAAAACAAACATTAGGATTGGAACACTTCACTGCCATCAGAAACAAGACAACCCGAAAAATCGGTGTTTCAAGCTAGACAGGTCTAGTTACTGACCCCTGGCTAAACAAAGTCCTCTCAAAGGTCATTGGAAAAACTGTATAAAAATAAATTAACTTATTTTACCAAATATTTTGCAAATACTGACTTTCAGATCTTTACTGACAACACAAGCATGAAGTATGGCCTTCTGGCAAATCCAGTACACAGAATTAATGTTGTCCACGTAAAAAACTGTGTGCTATTGCTAAGCACAGCAATTCTACTAAAATCTTGCCCAGACAGAGCAAAACATTGTGCTTAAGACAATATAATTTGCTTCATGAATTATGAACACTATTTGTCACCATCATCTTAAGGGGTCTGAAAGCTTTTCAGTTTAGTATTCCACAGACTATTACTTACCGTAGCTTTATCAAGTACTTTAATGGAATATGGCTCAGCCACATTGTGTTTTCTTAGTGCTTGCTCCAGCAGCTGTAAAGGGGGCCGTTCCCATTTCCCAAAAACAACTAGATCAATATCACTAGACAAAAAGAACACAGCATGAGATCCATTAAACCTAAAGCACAATAACCCATCCAAAAAATGGTAAAATTGGCATTCTACATATTAGAAGTCCTCCAGGGTAACCATTTTGCAACTTTTAATCTAGGTTCCCAAGAAGCTTCCTTTAGCAATGTTAAGTAAGAGATGGTCTAGTGTGCTTTAGGACCCAAAGTAGTATTCTAGTTTCTTGCTTCCAGTTCTCTGATGAGTTCTTTGAGCTCCTCTCCCTTTTACCTTTCTTGCTCCCTCCCATCTGACTTCCACAGCCCAGTCCCATCCCTCATTTACCCATGTTCACAGGCATGTTAATAGTCCAAACAATTTTTATCACTGCTTCTTATTCACAGAAATGAAATTTCCAGTGCTTTCCTACTGAAAATTTAATTGATGTAAAGACAACATAGTCTTTAAGACACCGCTACACGTTTTCCACACCCATCTATTGAACAATTAAATGATATAAAACACTGAATTAAATAAGACATTTTGCTCTCAAAAAAAATGGGAAAACACAGCTGTGATGACTCCTCTGACTTTGCACAGTAACTCTGTGATAAGTGACACACTCTCAGTAATTCACCTTATTTAATAAAACACAATCTTTACACAAAAATACTAAACATTCAGTGTTTCACTGTATCTTGAAAACAAAGAGCCAAAGACTAACCCCAGACACAAGGAAGAAAAGGTAATTCACCAAAGGGTCGGTAAGTACCTAGAGCAGTACAATGATATATCAAATACCTAAATCTGTAAGTTCAAAAGCTCTTCCCTTTGTCACATGGGACATTAGGCAAAAATTTTATTGGAAGTTTGATAGGTTTACACATTCCAGTCTAAATTCCCCTTTAAAATTTACCATTACTCTAAAAGACGACAAGCTTTTATATAAAAAGTAAATTATTACTTACCTAGTTGGAAGATAAAGCCCTGTACTAAAGCTGCCAAATATCTGGACCTGAGAAAAAAAAACAACACACCAATGAAATATCTTGTAATTATGGATGCTCACTTCATTTTACCTTCACAAGAGTTAAGATTTTTCTGGACCTGTTAAGGATATAACCCACTAAAAAAAAGTTATTTAACTTTCTTTACTACATATTCTGTTAAGCCTGTATAAATACACTTTCTCTTATAGATGCTACTTTAAAGGAAATTGTTGTGTTTTTTTTTTTAAACATGAAATTACTATCAATCCTTCCAGCAGCAGAGCACAAACTTTTGAAACAAGTCCTTTTCACTATTTATTTCCAGTTCGACAGAAGTATAAGCTGTTAAAGATTTCCTTCCTTCCTTCCTGCTCCCTTCTTTCCTCATAGGACAGTTTTACTGAAATTGGAAGAGTTTAAGGGAAACATTTTTTCCAAATTTTTAGCTTTAAAAAAACAGCAACTGCATCTAAACATATAATTCAGATAAACATGAATACTCCAGATTTTACTGTAAGGATGACTATGAAATTGTGGTAGGTGTTTGTGTGTGGAAAAAGGCATGCTGAAGAGACATTCACACTCCACATCAAATACTTTCAGTATGCTTCCAATCGAGAGAATTGAGCCGTTCTTCCTCCTCTACTACAGCAGAGCACAATTTATTTGTTCATTTCTTTGAAGTGACCTATGAAAAGGCTGGGCAATACTGGGCCATTTCCGTGTTTATACGTGTTCCCACAAGCTAGAAAAATGCTATTACTAAGGAAAGTCACAGGTGAGGATGAAGTAGATGAGCTTTACAGTATCTTTAGCTCAGTACTGTGGCCACAGCCCTCACTCTTCGTCATGGAAGGCTATAAAATCAGAGCGGCCTGAAATGTTTTTCTGCTTGTTAATGACAACACTACTCTCTGGTAATCAGAAAGGTGATGCTAGAGATATAGTTCGCATTACATTCCTTCTGTATGTTTTTTGTTTGGAGGAAGCTTACTCTTTGGGTAATAAAGGATTTGAAAATACAACAACTTTGGTTGCAAGATATCTCAGGAAGTCAAGTCCAATTTTCCCCCTAAAGCAGGGCTAAAGTAATTCCCTGAATGTCAAATTTGTGAAGAATACAAAAGAAAATCTGGGTTTTTTAACTGTTCTTTTGTGAAATATTTATGAAATATTGACAGTCAGGACTCCTTGCAGAAACGGATACATAGGTAGTCAGTCTCACTTTAATATTCAAAATGAAGTTATGCAGAGACAAACAATTTAATAAGCTTTTACTTTAAGAAATGCACTTCTTAAAGTGGACAGTTCTTCACATCCCCAGTTCTCAAAATGAAAAAATTATCAGTAGACTTCATTAACCCGTAATCTAGGTTTTGGATTTCCTCCTCTTTTTAAAATAAACTGCCAAGTACTGTAAGAGCTGTGATACTAAGTCAATTGCCTTAAGTTTGAAGTCTTATCTGTTAATTTCTAAAACACAGAAAGATAATAGCAAGGTTAAGTGAACCAAGCTCTACAATTTACTAGAAAAGCAAATCAACACTTAAATTACACTCACATCAGCTGTAGGCCAAAGATCTTTGATGACTGTTTCTATTCTTTTCACCACTTCTCTTCTCATAGCTGCTTCTTCAGGACGAGGTGACATGAAGTCATAGAAGTCAATTATTTCTTCATGTAGTCTAAAGGAAAAAGTAGCATCAGTAATAATGACGATTTAACTATTAGAATAAATGTCAACAAAAACAGGCCATAGGCTTTATTTAATATCACAATTTAACCAAAACCAGCAGTACTTTCAAGAAAGGTGAATGCCACAACAATTAGGCTTTCATATGGGAAACTGGAGGGTTTGGGATCTGGGATTTGGGACAGATATATTCATGCTCGATTTTCATGGTAGCACCTCACAGTAATCTCAACAATACCTACACATCAGCCCTCATCACGTTACCTAAATGCTAAAAATGTCAAAAGATACAGGACACAAACACTAGTAGACATTTGCTAACCTTCTTACTCGCTCAACACTGAAGGTCAAATTCAATTCCTGATTCCCAAAGATTTTCTTTAAAAACCAAAGTATAGTCTTAAGAACTACGCAATGATCCAGATGTGAAGCAGCACAAGAACAACTGAAATCTTCAAGCAGTTTTATTCTTCCAGGGGGTCTTACCTCTGTGTATGTGGAAGTTTACACAGACTTGGAAACAGCCCACTGGCATTAATGAAATTTTGTAGAGGGAGATAAAAGAGACATTTGAGTACTCCTTTATGTGAAAATGTCCACTTTGACAAATGGGGATTCCTTTGACCACTCAAGCCCTTTATTAGCAATTCATTCATATAGGAAATGACCTTCCAACTGAACTACTCAAAGTGAGAAGTGTTAAATATATTCTCAAGTGTAAAGTACGTTAATACCAGTGTTACATGAGGAGTTCTGACACTGGATCTTTATACACCTGTTAAGTCCTTTTGTTTCCCATCTCCCGGTACTACAGAACACTCGCAGTCAAATTTGAAAGAGGATCAATTTGAGTTTTCAGGTGAATGTCGTGTTTGCTTTCAATGAAAAAGCATCAAGCTATGCCAAACAAAAAAAATTCAAGTAACTACTGATGTGATATTTTACAAAAACATCTTTTTAATGTTGACATTAAAGATTTCTCTCTAATTCAAGAAACATAACAATTCAACACTGTAGTGAAATCCAAATACTGTCCTAAAAAAAAAAAATTCAGGTTCAATCCTTAGTTAACATACTTAGCCTTCCAAAAGGAAAATTTCATACATCTCTAGTATAACTTTTAACTCTTCCCCTGAGACTTTTGCAACTCATTTTACTAGAGAATTCCCACTCTAACAGATAGACTCCAACAGACCATATGCCCAATTTTTAAGTGTCAGGATTCCTTTCCATACACAAAGAGATTTCAGCAGCAAAGCACAAAGATACTTCTGAAAAGCATACGTATTTAGAATTACTGTTTGCCTTTTCTCTTATCTTAAACTGGGCTTGGATCCACAATTGAACATTTAACTACACAGCAGACTTATCAACTTAATGTTTCAATTTGTTGATGAATTTACTTGATTCAAAAACTTCAGAACAAGACAGAAAATACAAACTAACATGCTCCTATTTTATTTTGTTTCTGGAAAGTATGCTTTTTTTTCCTTTTCCAAAATGATCAATGAAGCAAATACTTGAATACACCTAACAGCAGTGGGGCCAAACTAAAGACTTCCCATTGTCCTGTTTATAAAAATCAGTAGTAGGCAGATACAGAGTGAAAGCAAACAGGGTGAAAAATAACAAAGCAGTTATCCAACTCCCTTGCAGCAATCCTTCCAAGCCTCCAGTAATTTCATTTGGCATACTTTTGGGGTGGATTCCAACCATAACATGTATTAGCTCAAAGGACTTTTCTTCCACTGATTTTTCCAGGTTTTTTTAGCCCATTTATGCTTTTGTCATTCATGACATTCTATGATAATTTAAGTATGCATCAGAATAAAGTAGTGCTTTATTTTAAACTGCTGCCTGTTAATGATTTTATCTAATGCTCTTTTTCTTGGGGGAAAAAAGTTATTACTGGCAGTTCATCTCTAAACATAACAATTCTCAGGCTCTCAGTTCATATCCACTTGTCTCTATCCACCAGCTCTTTTTCAAGCTAGCAATCCTCATCTGTTTTTCTCTCCTTACACAGGAGCAGGTCCAAAGTTTGACCACTGCTAACCTTCTTCAGCTTGTTTTCAGTTGCACCATGTTTTCTGACAGGTGGCCAGACATGCACACAGAGCAATACATAATTACGCCACTCAGTCCATGACACACACCTGTTTTCCTTTTATTGTCCATGTCTTTGCAAAGATTGCTGCTAACTGCTATTTGAGGATATCTGAGCATACACAGCTGGTCTTTAAAAGAAACTGTTATGAAGGAGCTTCAAGGTGTTTTCTGAACAATAACCACCAACATAAAGCCCACCCACTGGGTATACTCAGTTTGAATTATTTTTCTTCAGATTCATGAGTCCATATTTACTAGAATTTAATTTTATCAGCAATTTTATAACCTAATGAACAATGAACTCCCACTGTGACTGTCTGCAGTCAGCTCTAGCTTTCTATTATCCTTTCTATCCTTTTCTCATTCATTTCTTCCCTCCAGGTATTTACGAATATATCAAGCAACAGTCTTGAGTAATTCCACCGGTAACCTTCCCTTATTATAAAGTAATTTATTCTTTCCTTTGGTTACTTCTAAGCAGTTAACCCATAAGCCCAGCAAACCTGTGACTGTTCAGTTTTTACAAAGTCTTCAAAAAAGAATCTCAGAAACATTTTTCTGAAAAAATCCAACAGTTCTGTGTTATCAGACTGACCACATGAATAAGGATTAACAATGAATCTTTCAAGGAAATGAGACCTGTGAGACACAACTACCTTTATCAAAGCATGCACTAGCCCCTTTCTTTATGTTTACTCACACAAATAACTTCTGTTTTGTTATGGTATCAACCCTATCCAACCACTCCTGGAGATCCAGACATTCCTGAAAAACACACATTTACAGTAGCCATCCCGTATTAGGGAAGGAGGAAAATAAAAGGGGTCTCAGTTGCCCAGCACATTGCGGCCTCTACCATACACAGCGTAGTCTTTCAAAAGCAGCCCCTAGTGTGTCAGCAAGGTCAGAAAAAACAGCAAGCACTCTCTCGCTTCAGTGCCCAACTGAGCTGCTGTTCAGACAATTAACACTGTCGCAATTCTTAATCATATCATGAAAGACCCAGAAGAATACCACCCATCGCTAGTATACATCTCCTTCCCTGATCTACTTTTTAAGAAGTCAGCTTCATATTTTCTACCTTGCACTGGCAAGGCAGCACTTCATTTAATGCTTCAGTTTGCATGGGACAAGAGCTAGATAATCAAAACTCATTTAAAGTTCAAACCATATGCCGTGGTTTCATGGTTAAGTTCCTCTGGAATTCTTCAGCATGTACCACCAGACATGCATGTACAACAGTTATCATTCTGCTGATGGATTTAAACACTCCTTACTGAAATTTAAAATGACAGTTGCCTGGAGTCAAAGAAAGTTCTGGTGAGAAGCCTCTGAAGCCCTTCTCTGACAAATAGCAATGCAAGTAGTTCACTTAGTTTTTACTACATGATCTGACTTCTCCTGGGTGCCCTTTCATGTCTCTCTATGAGCCCTAGTGAGTCTGGCAAGTTTCTTGCTTTCAGTGTGCAAAGTTTTCAGGTTTTAATGCGCTAAGCAAACCAGTTCTCAAACCCTCTGTCTTACAGACTTCTATTTTTTTTTGCTCTTTCCAGTTTTCTTTAATTCAACAGCTTCTACTTCTCAGAGAACACCATTTTCCTGGTCTACGTCCTTCTGGATAAGAACCAATGCTATCTTCACAGTCAGCATATGACAACATCAGCATCTTAAATCAGCATTTTCAAGCATTTTACCATTTTGGCTTCCTCCTGAAGAAGCTTCTCAAAACTGAAATGCTTTTTTAAAATTTAATGTTACTGTAGTTTACATTTTTCTAAACATCTTTGCTCAGACAAGGTTATTGGAAGACAGTCACAAAAGCAGCTCTGATATACATAAAACAAAATGCTGTATGCTGCTCAGGACTAATCTCAGAGTAACTTCTCTACAGCTGAAGGAATAATTTGGTGTCTGAAAAAACAGATCACAACAGGGTATTCACCCAGCCAATACAGGGATAGTTTTCAGTTAAGTATTTTGCCCATGTAGCCCCTATGATCTTCAGAAGCACTTGTTACTTCATAAGTCAGGACCGTGACAGTATCTTAATCATTAGGAACAGAATTTCAATTTGTAGCACATGATGTACATGCAGATATAAGTAACATCTTAACTTTTTTTTAAAAAATAGAACTTCCTTCAACATATAGCATGAGTCAATTTTCTCAATCTCCTTCTGCCTTTGTAAAGAATTTGGGCTCCAACAGCATCCCAGCACCTAGCTATCTTCTATCACATTTTAAGATGCCTATTATACTACTTTCCTAGCAAAGACAGGCATTTTAATTGACTTTTTCACAAGGCAGTTTCACTATATTTATAGAAACACTGGGAACGAAATTTGTTGGTGAGATATAACTGTACTCTTAATGCAAGGTGGAAAAGATTAGAGGGTAGGGATGCAGAAGAGAGGCTACTTGTACTTGCTACGCTATTCAGCTTGCTAATTTTAACAGCCTGGAGGAACCTACCATTCATTAATGCTATTACTGCTAAGCACAGTAAAACTTCTGCTGCTTACAGGCTGAACTATGCAACAGAACTGCCACCTTTTGTTTACCAAAAACTTATCCCTTTTACTGTTTTAGGAAAGGCAGACACTTCTATTCTTCAGGTTAAAATAATACTCAGCAGACATTCTCAGACTTCTGTAATCTTTTTCTTTAAAGGCAGGTTTCTAAGAAAGGAGATCATTTACTTTACTTAACATTTACTGTATCTATAAATATTATTATATATTACATTGACTTGTTACTTCAAGGGCTAACTTCAATGCAGTGAAATGAAATTCTCAAACAGCATCAACAAACTAGAAGGTGAATGAAAAGCCACAGAGACTTTATTCCCCCAAGTAAGCATCCTGTTTCTTTTCAACATCATGTCTACACTACTAAGCACATTAATTTATTCTAAAGGAACAGATAGAAACATGACTGCATCATTTATGTGGAACAACTGATTCTTTCTAAAAACCATACTCATTCTAGTAAGTAAAGAATATTCTTCTAACTGAAAAGTCTAACGTCAGCCGAGAACCCTTATAAAAGGAAAGAACAGATGCCACAGTTAAAGCACATGGGTGTAACACTAGGGGTGAGTAGGAAAGGGAGGTAAAGAAATGGGGAGGCATAGGTAGCATTTCAACAGAAGCTTTGTTGAAATAAAGGTTACAAGTAATAGGATATGTTCTTTCAATGAAGTGGGAACTCCGAAACATGCCTGAGTTCGCTGTCTCAAGATTAAATGGTGAAAAGGCCAGCAGCCACTGTGCATATTTCAGAAATCTGTTGAACTATACCTTCACCTACAACTACGGCAAAGCACAATCACATTATCGTGGAAATGCAGGTGAAATTTTACACTACAACAATCAAATGCATTCAATAGTTGAAATCAGTGTTACAGTCTTAAACTCCGGAACACAGTTTAGTGAAATAAAGGAGAACACATAATGATTGAAAGCAATAGTATATTCTGAGACACAGACTTTTTCCAATATGATCTGAGATTAAGACATCTGCAAAAGTAGCAAAAATAGAACAATGACCGAGAAGAGGAGATGAACTTACAATTCTTCTCTTCCCACCCCACTCACAACACTCATCAGGTGCCTTTACTTTTTTATACAAGTCCTCCTCACGACCAGTAACACTCAGGTAATAGTACTCTCTGTCCTATGCAATGTTCTAGGCTTACAGATGACAGAAACTATGAAAACATAGTGGTACATTCACAGACTGTACTGTCACACCAAATCAGTCTCATATTACTACGTAATTCAAACAGCAATTATCTTCGTCACTGTAGTTGTATGGAAGGCAGCAAATTCAAAGACTGGCAGAAGAAAAAAAAAATCTTAGCTATACAGAGCTTATGAATCAGAGCTGGGAAATGTTTTACATGTAGGTACCCTAAATACTAAACTCAAATAAGAATCAAGCTTACTTTGCAAGTCTGCTACTAAGGAGAGAATGGAAGAAAAAAGTACTTTTGTTCTCATCCACAGAACAAAGAGTAGTTTATAAAATATACTGCCCCTTTTCCACAAGAGATTGTCTTGTTCTTATTTCCCCTCTAAGCTTTCTCTTTGTCCCACACTCTTGCAAGTCAGAGCCAGTCCTAATTTTAGATTGAGTTTCTTGCCAATTGAATTTTATCTTTTAGGTGCACTTTGACAGTTCACACACTCAAGAAACTAAGCTTGTTGGACTGATTTACACTGCAAGTTTCCAGACTTTAGTAACAGAATTTGTTTGCATATTGGAAGAGAAAAAGAATCAAACACTAATATATTTTTGCAAAGTATGTCAATCCAATAAAACTCAACCAATTACCTTACTAGTGGCTGGATGTACTTTGAAAAAGCTGCATTATAAAAATCTAGAAAAGAAACTGATCTATATCTCCAAGTTAATACATGGCAAAATAGATCCGCTACGTAAGTTTCTGAACAGCTGTACACTGCTTCTGACTTAAGCTGCTGGACTTCATCACAACACCAAGAAAACATCACAATTATTTTGTTGCATCAGTGAAGGATCATACCATATGTTAAACCTTGGAACTAAATCAGCAAGCTTGCTATGCCAATAAATAGAACCACTAAACACTGAAATGCCCAAAGATAGCAAGCGATTAACATCCCAGACAAGTCAGAAAGATTGCAACAGCAGAAACACATTAGTGATGAGAGACTAACTGTGCCCATGTAGATCAGGTATGCAGTACGCCAGGTTAGCCACTGAAACATTTAAGAGAAGCAATTCTTGACATAATCTCAAGCAGCAGAGTCTAATTCAAAATGCATCCACCAAAGCACCACTAGCACCAAAGCATCACCAAACCCTGCACATTTAAAGCCAGTATCTCTGCAAGGCAACAAAAGCTAGAAAAGCCTTTTCTGGATTTAAATACTGCTGCAGTTCACCATATAAAAGAGGAAGCTTCTTAATTTAAGAATCTCAACCAAAAGAATAAGGTGTTTCAGAGACTATTAAAGATACCACACCAGTTGTTTAGCAAAAGTATGCATCACTAATCAGATTTTAGGGAAAAAAGAGCTTCTACTACCTTGTCACAGGATTCCGTAAGAAGATGTCTTCAGAAACCCTGAAGTCATGCACAAAGCAGGAAAAGAGGATTGGAAGATTAAGGATATAAAAAAGGATTATGAGAAACAACTTCATGAGATGCAAACCTATGCTTGAGAAAGGATAAACTAGCTCAGGAGCTCAAAAACCTGCTTCTGTTAAGTGAATTAAGTGATCAGAACAGAGAAAGTTAAGTGATCACAAAAAGTAGAGAAACTAGTATTTTTTTTTCTTTATTTTTTTTTAATCCCTCAGGTTTCCCTGATTCCTAACTATACAGGGAAAACTTGTCCCAAACCAACCTTTTAGTAGAAAATACTTCACAGCAAAATCTATTCCTGATAATTTGGTATTCACCAAAAGTAGTACTGACTTGATACTGCATTTGTATCAGAATAACATTAAGCAGCAATCTTTTTTTAATTTAAAAGCATTAGTTTTGACATTCATAATAGCCAAACTAGTCAAAAGTAGAACCAATGCAACTCATGAATAGTTATGACTATATCAAGATGTCAACATAGCTTTTGTAAATGGAAGTAGTGTCTTAGAGAAAATCATTAGGAATTATTTGCAAGAATCAGTGAACCACAAAGGTTCACTGCAAGAATCCACGAACCACTATTAAAAGAAGGTCACTAGTGAAGCCCCAAAGTGCCCTATGCTAGTCAACATCCTCGTAAGTGATCTGGCAAGGGGACAAATAGTAAAGCAGAAAAGTCTGAGGCTGCAAGGTTATCTAGAATAAGCCAGCTCAAGAACTGCAGATGGACATTAAAATACAGACTGCGCAATGAAGTAGCAGGCAGAATTTGAGATAGGATAAACATAACCACAACAGAGGCATATGAGAAAATTATGTCTTTACAAAGATGCAATGAGGGGCTCTGCATCAGCTTTAAACACTGAGAATCATGATCTTGAAATAAGAATTCTGTTAAAAGGTCTGTTCAATACTCAGTAGCCAAAAAGAACAGGCAAGTCCCACGTTAGTATCAGGAAACAAAGTACAAGATACAACAAGATAGCCCAAGATGTAGGAATACTGTGACACTATCACACACAGGTCTGGTTTGTCCAAGTCCCAGAGATACAACAGAACTGTAAAGCATACAGAGGTGATAGACATCTAGCGGCAGGAAACAGCTTCAATAGAAGGAATGATTAAATAGACTGGAAAACAGGCAACTGTCAGGTGATTAAACTCTTCCCTTCCCTCTTTCAAGTCAGCTGCAAAAAGCACGCATGGACTGCCTCATTAACGCACAGACCTGTGGCTGGCAGCCACTACAATTCTAGTGACAGCCTCAGGACAAAAAAAAAAAATGGATCTTTACATAATGCATAGCTTAACTGAGGAACACCTTGCCACAGGACACTGCTGATCCCAGAAGCTCATACCAGCTTAAGATGAGATGAGACAAATTCATACATAAAATCCGCAATAAGCTTAACAATGCCTGTAGCCCGGGTAGTCTGGGAACCACAGATCATTTAAATCTGAGAGATTATTCCAGGAAATATCACCACAAGCTCATGTTGATACATTCTTCTCCCAACATTTGGCATTGGCCTCTAATGTACAGCTGTTTATGTTCTTAGTGCCAATTATCTCTATTGCCAAAGCCTAACAACTGTGAAAATCATCATGAAGCTGATGCCATGATTAAACTACTCCAAACATGTCCCATTCTCCTTTACACACAGATGTGAGCACCTGTCATGCAAAGCCTTCTCATATTTTACTACTGTAGCTCAGCCTTTCTGACCTCTAGTACTATGTTCTCTCTCAAGTCTACTGCTGCCAAAATATTCCCTTCATTCCATTAACGAAAGCATCAGTCTCTAACTCTACGCTAGGCATCCACTTTGCAGGGAAACTTTGAGCTTCACCTACTCTAGTCAACTTAGTCGACCGCAAAAAAGAGATGTTCTGTTCTTTTGACAATTCAGCCAGCAGCCACCCTTAAACTCTGCTGCATACCAACCTTTAGGCACGAAAACAATCCGTTCAACCATGTCCAGATGCTCTCTCAAGTCTCTTTCTGGAAACTTACTAACAGGCCACTACTCCCACCCTCCTTCTTGCATACTACAGTATATACTGCCTAGTTCTACCCTGATCCTAAAGCCAGCTGAAAAAAGAATCGAGTGTACATTACCAGCACTGCCTGCCTCTTACATTAAGACCTTCACTACAGGTATCCACCTAACATTGCAGATAACAGACACTAATGATTTAACAATAGTGTGGATGAAGCATAGCCCACTGTGTTGATTCTTTATTAGAAGGTATAGAGCAAGATAGCACTGTTAAATACAGGGAGGAGTTAGAATACCACCCCTGGGAATCCCTTAAAGCCCTTAAAAGTGCTGGACACCCCAGTGCAGACAGTGAAAGCTTCACACAGTTTCCAAAGTCTGCATTTTTTCAGCTCAAAGTACAAGAAAATAGAATTGGCAAAAGGGGCTGACAACATGGCATCTGTACACATTAATTTGCATTGTCCAGCTCTGACAGCAGCATAATAAGAAGCAAGGCTTGACAAACATGGAACTAGAGCTGTGGATGGTCCTGAATGCAATGCATTTTTAATAGTGCATTGCACAAAATCCAGTAATTAAATTTATGTTGGTCACCAAAGTTCAGCAATATATCACAAAAGCAAAAAAGCACAGTAAGCCTGGAATTAAACACACTTCAGCATACAGGTGAAGAAATAAACAAAACCTAATATAGACTTAGTATATAGTTACACCACCACTTCTGAGTAGCTACAGAAATGAATCTCTGGACACCACTTTTGGTACACAGTGTCTTCACTGCAAACTGGTGAACACTGAAGCAAGTCTTCTGGCGAAGTGTTGTCATAAGCTTACCTTGCTTATGAGAACTCTCCCCAGGTACCTACTATGGTCACCAGACAATGCTGGCCTGAATCCTCCTTCAGCCTAACCAAATGTGGAGGTGTTTGCACTCTTGTGCTCTGCAACAGAACTTCTGTGTCATTATCAAGAGATGATGAAAGACAACAGGTATGGAGGGGGAAAAATTAATGCAGTAAGTCGTCAGATGCTATACAACGCTAATTAATCCAAGCAGAGCACCATTCCCATGTATCATAACACTTCTGGTATCCACACTGATCTTCAACAAGCCAGTTCTGTTGTTTCTGCACAGCACTGTAATGTACCAAGCAGATATGCCACGTATTTCAGCACTAGCTTCATTCAACATCTACAATTAATCTGAATATTTAGTTGAAAATATTAGGCAGAACAGGCTCATATTGTTAAAAATGCCTTAATTCTTTACTTACTTTGTTAAATTCATATTAAGAAACAGAATAATTAAATCAGATATGATTTTATACTATTCATAAGCTATTAGCTACATCTTAAGAGAAACTGCCTGATTAGCTGTGTACCCAAGCAATGCAAACCTACCAGTAGAGTCCTTAGTAAAAAGTTTAGAACAGCTTGATTCCATATTTTGAAATACAATTCCGACACTTTTAAAATTCCTGGATGCTTAAATTAGTCAGATATATTCAAAATACTGACTTTACAGAAACAGAAGGTATTACTTTTATGTACAAAGAAGGCAGACCCTAAGATGGTAGATTTTAAAACCACTCGAGAGGATACTTTACAGTAGCAAGAAACCACATGTACTTCTGAACATCAGTCACAACAGTTTGAGCTAACCTCATAGTATTAAAGAACACTTATCTGCATCGCGTCTGAAACCAATCATTTTGTTATCTGTACTCCTAACCTAAACGCAAGCATTTAAGAATTTACCCTGTTGCTGTATTAATCACTTTGTTGAAGCACTGGAATAAATATGGCTTCATTCTCCTCACTCCTTACCTTCCAAAAATCCGGAAAAGGATGACACAGGTCAACCTAGGGCTATCTAGTCTAATCAAGAATGGCTATTCACACTTGTGTTTTATGAGAGGGAGCATTTCCTTTACAACACAAAGATTGGCATGCTGCTGTGACAAGGTGGTAAAAGCAATAGGTATGAGTCCACTGGAAAAAAGGAATGCTGTACATAAAACAGCAAAACACAGCCTTTACAACATAAAGCATTCCTAAACATCACCACACCTACCATCACAAAGCCACTGAATATGATCCATTTGAAAAAAAACGGTAACGACTTGCACTGCTACAGACCATCTCCAGCTCTGAATGAGAAAGCAGAGAGAGCACAGTACTATTTCAAAGCACACAGGCATTTCATCAGAAGTACTACTGCAGCCTGGGAGAGGGCAAGCAGAGATTACCCTTCTTAGTCTGTTACCAAAAGACAATACAGTAACACTGTGAGCTACTGCATATCACTTGGAAATTTCAGCGTGTTGTAGAAAAATGTTATACAGAGAACAATATTCATGGCAAGGTAAGCTCTAACATTCATTCATAATATGAGCATAAGAGCAGCTATGATCAAGTCCTTCTTCCTATAATCTATGTCCAAAGCAGACTGCAACTGAAGATTGTAAGGATCATATTTTTTTGACAGTTGCATACACCAGTTTGACACCACTAAAGATGCTCTGTCAATAGACCATCACAGTTATGGAGGTGATGCTTCCGGACTGGGCTGACAGTTCCAAGTAACACCAGGCAACAAATCAGGAACATAAAGGATCCAGAAGAAACTTCTGTAGGGATCTGTTCCCACCCCAGTCTTTTCAGTGCATTTTTATTTGAACAGCCAGATAATACCACAGCCTGTCTTCAGTAAAATTAAGTTAAACTCACCAGTAGTCAGGAATTACTGCAAAAGATAGACACCTAAAGCCACTCCATCAGTGACAATACTTTTGCTATTTCAATCATGTAAGTACTTCATAAAAAAAAATTTCTAACACCAAACAGAAAATTGTTTTAGAATACATGCTTGTCCAAGATTCACCTTGAGCAACAGAACTCAAAGTTTAAGGCAGAAAGTGCTTCTTATTTAAATCTATGGTTTCAACTTCCATGCTCTCCTTCAGCACTAGTTCCCTGTTATGCTAAGGGAAGCTGGAACTATGGGATCACACATGCTATAGTCACTAGTTTCCCACTCCTAGCATCAGGTCTCACTGTAGTAATACAGATCCTTGACAGAAGATCAGGAAACACAGCTTCCACTTTCAAAGATATTTAGCCAAGAACTGTCATTAACACATCAGCAAAAGAACAACCTGTACTATGGAACTGAATAGTGCAACTGGAGCTTGGCTAAATGATTTTCTTGCGTATGGATTCTCCACAAACTTACACTTGAAAAGTAGCATAGCCTTTATTAAAGGAAAGCCAACAGAAAACAAAAGGGCAGAAAATGAAAGATAAGGATATGTGATTGGCATAGGTGGTGCTGCCTAACAGCTAGAGGACAGAACCTGCAGTGCCTGGATTCGATTCCCAGGTTTGCCATAGACCTGCTGGGTGACCTCAGGCAACTCCCTCATCTGTCTGCCTGGAGATCTACCTCCATAACACTGACTTATCTTACACAGATAAATTAAAATGTTAACTCAGTATTCTATTGCATCTCTATGGAAATAAAGCAAAGAAATTCAGACTATTTTTAAGATACTATTGGAATTTTAGACATACATCTTAGTAGTACAGGACCCAAAGCTCCTAGCATATGACACCTCTTAAACATCCAAATCTTAGCTCCCTGCAAGCAATTTCTATTTTCAGTGTCAGTTTGCAATTAAAAAGCAGTAGTCAGAAGTCTTGTTCTCCCCAGGAGAGGCTATGGTTTGCAAAAACAGAACTTTAAAAACATCTTTTAATACTTCTGGATAACTTCAATGTACTCAATGCTTGACAGTACCACCCAAAAGAGAAAAGGAAGACACTGTCCTTAAGTTAAATCTCTCACTTAAATTTCTCCAGCTCTGAAAAAGTGTACCCTGTTATCTTTATCTATTGCCCTCTACAAATATGCAGTGCCTTTACTCCCATGGGCATCCAAGGGTCTTGGATTTTAGGAGTTCCAAGAAACTATTTTTGAAGCGACATCAGAAATCTGCTATGGTCAATCAATGCAGCTAGCACTTTTTCTATGAATAAAATAACCATAACATTAGAAAGCAACATTTCCCCTTGACTGAGTGAAATTTGACAGCTGAAATGCAGAAGTCTCATGGAGCACCCCAGAGGTGCTTTGTTCAAATTTAGTCCCTTCTACATGCCGATCGACCAAACTGAATACTCAGCCTTACTAACTACCCATTTATGTGAGAAAGTCAGGGCCACAGAATAGGATAAGCTTCATAAAGGAGTTCAAGATTTCAGTTCAGATATTGGCTGGCTCAATCTATTCTAGAGTTAGAACATTTCCGTCAAAAATGTTCTAAGTCCACATTGACTTTCATGGTTATTTCAGCTAGAATTGGTCACTTCCATTTCAACTGATGTTCCTAACACACCCCAAAGTAACCAGTCTGCTACAGCCTAAGCAGAGGCATTTAAAAATCAGCGCAAGGGTTTCCTTTGGGCTTCTCTGAACTGAAACCTTCCACTTTCCCCTTACAATCTGAACTGACCCCTAGGAGCTTTGACAAGCATCCCCCACCCACCTTTGCTTTAATTATTGTAGGCGCCATTTGGTAGTGGCCTGACGACTTCACCTCTCAACCTACTAACAAGGCAAGGCCTAACCCCCTGTGTATCTGTGAGTTCCCAGGCCCTGTCTGCATAGCTGCTTCAGCAAGGAGCCACTCAGCCGGCATAGACCAAGGTGATTTACCAAAGAACACGGTTTTGTGCCCCGCCATCCCCTTTCATCAACCCCACTACCGCAGCCGGCTCCAGAGGAGTTTGTGTGACCCCAGCCCACCCGCCCCCATGCCGCAGGAGAGGCTGCGGAAGTCCTCCTTTCCTCACGGGCTGCAGCAGCCGCAGGGGCCCTGGCTGCTCACCCCTGCACGCCCGGGCTGTATTTCCTGGTCTTCCAGGGTGTGCCGGGGCTCTGCAGTGCTGGCTGAGGCGGCTGCCGCTGCTGGTGGGGGGAGTTGTTGATGGCGACGCCTCGGCTGCCGGAGAGCAGGTAATTCATCCCATAGGTGCTGGCTTTATTCTCTCGTTTCCTACGGCCCGGGTGGTACTGGTGCTGCTGGGGAGACGCCGGCGGTGGCGGGTGGGGGCTGCGCGCCAAGTGCGGGGGCTGGTGGTGCCCGTTCACACCGTTCACTTTGTTCTCGTGGAAGTTAAAAAACTCCCCGGGTCCGGCCCCGCTGCCCAGCAGCCCGGGAGGAGCCACCGCCGCCGCCCGGGGGCCGCAGGAGGAAGAGGAGGAGCCGCCGCCTCCGCCGCCGCTGCACGATCCCGAGGAGGAGAAGCCGGGGCTCTCGGTGCCGGACTCCACCGACGAGCAGGAGGACGAGGAAGACACGGAAGGCGACTTCTGCAGCCGCCGCCCTCCGTCTCCGCCGCCGTTCACCGCCGCGGGGTCGGCGGTGGCAGCGGGAAGCAGTCCGGTCAGCAGGGTCGGAGGGGAAGGCGAAGGCGAAGGCGGCGAGGAAGAGGAGCAGCAGGCGCCGCCGCCGGGCGCCCCGAGCCGCACGCAGCTGTGGCCGCGGGGCGGGGAGGCGGCGGCGGAGTCCAGCGCCGGGGAGTTGAGGCAGAGGTAGTGCGGGAAGCTGGCGCCGCCCCGGCCCCCCACGCCCTGCGAGGTCTCCCAGATCTGCATCCACAGCGCATTCGCGGGGCCTTTCTGCTCGGGCTGGATCCAGGCCACGCGGGGATCCATCCACGCCCGCCCGCCTCCGACCCTCACGGCCCGGCCAGAGCGCCGCGCCGCCGCCCGCTCACCGCCCGCCGCGCACTCCCTCGCCTCAGCGCGCCGGGCCCGGCAGCGGCGCTAGACACGGGCCGGGAGCAGCGGCATCTGTCGCGGGGAGGAGGGCGGGCGGCCGGAGGCGGGGGGCAGAGCCGGGCGAGGCGAGCGCGGCTCGGGAGGAGCGGAGGCGGCGCAAACTGTACCCGGCCCGGCGCTGCCCGGAGCGCTCCCCTCGCCGTTCCAATGTGGCGTCCCCCTCGCCAGGGCCAGAACCAGCACTGCGCATGCCCCGCAGATTTTAAACCTTCACTGGAGACGGCCGCCCTGGCAACCGCACATGCGCGCTTGTCGCCCCGAGGGGCGGGGCCAGGCCCGCCGAGACTGGTGGGAAGGGGGAGGGAGGAGGAGGTCGTGAAGACCTCCCCCTCTTCGGCGCGCTCGCCCTCGTGCGCATGCGCGCCCGGGGGACGTCGGCAGGGTTCGGAAGCCCTCGGGCGGGAGGAGGGGGTTCGGCCTCCACCGCGCCTGCGCGGAGCAGCCAGCCTTCAGCCCCGGCCCCGCCGGGCAGGGAGGAGGGGGGCGGCGCTGCCCTGCGAGCTTGGACCCTGGTGGCGGGAGCCTGTGCGCGGCCGGTAGCGGCCGGAGCAGCCGGCGGTTTTCCACAAGCACCGCGTTGTCCCCTCCGTACCGGGGTTTGTCCCTTTGGAGAGGTGTAGCCCTATTCCCACAGCAGTGAAAGGGTGAATTTTGAGGAGTAACTGAGATGAGGAGCGAGTACAGGCGGCCCTGCTTCCAGAGGGGCTGAAGGACCGGGGGCGCGGGGGCTGAGCAGGGCCGTGCTGATCCCCAGGAGGCAAGGGGAGGCCCAGGAGCCGACGGGCCGTGCGTACTGACAGAAGCACACAGTTCATACGGAAGGGGAGGCTCTCCTGCTTGTCTTTCTAGCACCGTGAAGTGTTACGTTTCCACTGGATACTTAGGTTTTTATTGGGGTTGAATCTCAGGGGGTCAGTGCCTGTTCCGGGGGGTGTCTCTCTAGCGGATGGGTTTCACGTGCGGTGATGACTGGGTAAAATGCATATGGCTGTTGGAGTGGGATCAAATGCAGATACACTGTGTTTCTTCTGTGGTCTAAAGAGTGGCGTTAACAGCCAGCCTTCCAGAATTATGTTCATAACTGTTCTCTTGCTAATCCAGTGGTTTGGCTTTTTTCTTGAGCAGCTTCAGCATGCGTATGGATCAAGTGTCCTCTCCCTAGGGTACCCCCAGAGTCTCATCACCAGTCAGTGATGCAGCCCTTACCTGGCTGCAGAACAGCGGAGAGAAGGGTTATACATGCATAATGACAAATACTGTCAGGGAATCCCAGTTACAACAGCCCTCCAATGCAGTTGTGTGGTACATCATAGGTGATCTGACAACTTACTGCCACAGAAGAGGAGAAAAGGAGAGGTCCCACTCTCCGTAATCCTGCTACTCCCTTTCCCAGCTCCCTTGCACAAGCCCTGATATGGATCAGTGAGCCAATTTAACTTGTTAATTCAGCAGAAAACTGCACCAGGAAGAAAAGTAATAGTTTTCTGCAGTTCATTTTGAATGAGCTTACTCTGTGATCAGAACTGGGACTAAGGAGAGAGGATGAGAGAACAGGACTGTCATTTATTAGCAGAGGGCGGTTGTATTCGATGCAGCTGTATTGTGTAACCATACCATTAGACTTCAGAGCAAGAGAAACTTATCTGAGGGTGACAGCCTAATGTTTATTGTTGGACGTCATTTAGAAAGAGCAAGTCACTCATTTGTTTTTATTAAGAAACAGATCTGTTTTCAGGAATAACAGCCAAATGACACATAAAAGTACACAATAAACTAACCAACACAAAACCACATGAAAGAGCCGTTAAGCTTGTCTCATATAAAAGCACGTTCAACAGAATTTCCATCTGATGAAACCAAAGCGCCCTTCTAACTTGCGTTGTCAACTAGGTATACAAATCTTCAGCACAGATCTCAGCTGCTTGGGTTACTGAAAGCAGTCCTTGGTTTTACAGTTCATCTTCCCAAAGGATTTTGGATATTTTTGTTTTGTTTTGTTTTTAATTGAACTTGAATGGAGATAAACAAACAGGTCCCTCAACTCTGTTCTTTTTATATAAATGCCATAAGAAATAAACCACAGAATTATACTGTCTCTTTCTTCTATTAGCCCTGAATACTTTGCATTCTTGCCTCTGTGATGGCCCAGGTTCAGCAAGGAGAGGCGAGGATCGGCAGTATTTCCGCAAGCCTGGCCAGTGTGGTATGCCAGTGGTTAGAGTGGTTACTTTGTAGATCCACTTTGAAGTACTGAGAAGGCTGAGGAGGTGGTAGAGCCCAGATCTCAACCTTTTTAGTTCTGTATTCTGACTTTTCACACAACAGGTGAAGATCACATCTTCAACCTGCTGAGTTAAAAATCTTAATAAAGAAGTACTGATCAGTGTTTTCAGAGGGAAGAAAAAAGGCACAAAGACTGATCTTGTGGAGGCAATTCCAAGCTCTGCAGTTTCATGACCTGTTTTCTTTATTTGCTTCCCTGCCCTGCTGCCATCTTTTAAAAGTCAGCACTTTCAAGAGGGTCTGATTTCCCACTCTGCTAAAATTATCTCCAACTTCAGTTTGAGGTCTAGCTGGTAGAGACCGCTGCCTTGTAAGAGGCAATAACTGAAAAGCAGCTTTTGGTTGAGGAGAGACACAGTATTCCTGAGATTCTCACCAAACCCAAAGCTGCCTTGGAAGGGGCCAGGCTGTTTCCTGAAGTAGCTACAGTCTTCTCAGAAGGGGTTGCCTCTCACTGACCTAAACTGTGTTCCTGTAGACAGAATTTCTGAAGCTACAATGATGCTTAGTCAGTTCTTTCTACAGGGTCAAGGCAGCAAATACCATGTGGGTGTAATAGATGGCAGGGGATGAAGTTTTGGACACAACCTATGCGGGGCTCCACATTTTAAGAACACGGAGAAGAAGGAAGTCTCCTCTGAGAAATCTATAAGCAATGGTTTGTTAATATGGCAGTTCATTCATGTATCCCATGATGATTTGTTGAAGCTTGCGGCAAGTCGCTGAAATACCTCTGCAGAAAAGGAGACATTACATGTTCCCTTCATAAGCGTGTATAATATGAAGAAATAACACTCAATGGCCTGTTGTGGCACAAAGACAAAAAAATTATCATCTTCTAATAGGCTCTTACTCTCCTCTCTTTCTAGAATCTCCATTAAGAAATCTAAATAAAGCATGTTTCTAATCTTGTCGCCTTAAATTGAGAATTTCCCCCTAAAGGTAGCACGTGAGAATTTCCTTTGCAAGGATTGATTTTTTTAAAAGATTGGTTGATTTTAATTCAGTTGTCCTTTACTGAATGAAACTACTGACTGAAGGTAAGACTCTCAGAAAGTTTGAAAGTCAAATATAGTTTTGATCATCAGAAAAATTTGCTTTCTTTTCAAAAGAGCCTCCTTCCCCCTGGTGAACTTGTGTGGATGCAGATAATGAAAAGATCCTAACCTCAGGAGGCACAATGCCTTGTCTGCCGTGGGGAAGTTCAAATGCTTGGTTCAGATTATTAATGTCATATTAAAATGCCTTATACTAGCATTGCCTGTCTTATGCCAGTAACACAATGTCCTTGTATCTACTCTTTTTTCCTGACTTCAGTTTCTTTAAGGTGGTATTTAACTTTGAAGTTATAGAACTAATGACTAAAAGTGTAGTCTTGTTACTTCTGAGGTCATTTAATTGATCTGTTATAAAGTGTTTTAATCTGGCTGCTTGTCACAGAGAACACAACCACAGCTCTCTCTTGGATGAAGATTGTATTTCAGTTTCAGCTTCAGCGAAATACATCTTTGATTTGGCAACAGTGACAGTGCTGGAGTCTTTGGTAACCTTGTAGCTGTTGACTTTGACATCCTGATGACTGCAATTCCAATTCTGTGAATAGTTCATATGTTTTGGTAAATAATGGCAATTGAGTTGAATACCTGAGTGGGATATATACAGGGCAGTGTTGCCCAATGCTTGCTATTCATCTATCTTTTTAACGAACCCTCTGAACTCATTAACGCAGATAAAGGCAGATACCATCTCATATGTTTAGTATGGCTCAGTTTACACCCCTGGAAATGATAAGATGCAAATACAGCATACCAGTGTGATGCAATCTTAGTTCTGTTCTCTGAAGCTGGGAATTGCCACGGGTGTTATTCCACCAGGGTGACACAGCAGCTGAGAGGCGACCAACAGGTTCTCCAACAGTTCATACTCTCCAGGATATCTCCAGGATTTTGTCTCGTGTGACCTTCATTCTGGTCACCCACAATCTTGCTGTAAGCCTCTGATGCATCACCTCCTTCATGCTTACCAGCTCTGATCTCCTTCTTCATAGCCTTTGCAGCCCACAGGATGGATGGAGAAGGCACAAAGTGTAGGGTTCAGCAGTATATCTGACCAGACTTGTATCTGCTGAAGGTGGCAAGAGGAAAGAACTGAACAAACCACGGTCTCGAGCTGGATGGGCATATGAGAGAAAGGCTGTCCAGCCAAGGAGGTGCATCTCTAACAAGTGACCTTCAGTGTGTGCTAGTCACCAGGAGACGGTGTTGGGGAGGAGGTAAAGGGGAGACAGTTTCCTTAGCTGCACTCTTGTCACCTTTTTTTCAGTAAATACATTCCTGGGCAGGAGAGCGGAGATACAGTTTTCATCTCTCAAACAGAGCTGATCACAATGGGGAGGCGAATAGAAATCCAGAACAGGAGTTTGTGGTTCTTACAAGGCATGATTTGGGGCATTCTTGTAATCTATCCTCTGGAAACATGGGCTTTTACCTTCTTCAAATTAGCTTCTGTCTCCCACTAAAGAAGGCCTGGCATGAGTAACCCTGAACAGGCTAAAATCATGTTATCTTTTCCTCCTCAAATCTTCCACTTTGCTCAGTCCTTCCTCTCTTTGTGGCTCTCCATCCTCTTCTGATGAACACCGAGCGTCAGCCAAATTTAGGGTGTTGAGGCATATTCAGAGCCAGTTAAAGTGCAGAGGCTGAAACAGCTGTCAACCACCAGCCGCCTCCTCTTCCCACTCCGTCTTCACCCACTCTTACAAGGGTTGCCAGCCCTGTGTCAGAGAAGCTGAACAGATGATAAATCAACAACTGAACAGCTGCAGCTTCCAGCCAGGCGTGTTCATACACATGAAAATCCTTTTCTAGCTGCCTACATAAAATAGCTGGGTGGTAAATGGAGAAAGCGTGGGAGGCGGTTCGCAAGCCATTCAATTACGCTTGCAGTCAGGGTGGCAGTTGCAGGGGAAGAGGTTGCATGGACAGCCAGGTGTGATTCTTGCCTCACACTGCTGGATGTGTGTCAACGCTTCTGGTGGGAACTCTGTCTTGGAGGCCTTTCATCACTGTGTACATTGTATAGATGTGCAGTCCTACAACAGGAACAAGATAAACGTGACACCACGTTCTATTTCCATGGATATATTTGGGGCACTGGTAGGGATTACTTTCAAAATGCTACTTTATTGTGAATATTTATCTTGGCTTGTTACACAGCAATTAAATACTTAACACTATTTTTTTACAGTTTTCCGTGACATAAAACAAATAGTTATTTAATTGTTCTGTATCAAGGATGGTCTATGCAAATTTTTAAACTGTTCTTGTGTTCTATTTTGTTTCTCTTCCTCATCTAGAGAAAGTTTGGAAGGATACAGATTTTGGAAGGTTTGTTTCTAACTCAGAGATTAGGAATTTCTGCCTTTAAGACTTGTCAGTTTTCTTAAGAGGGAATATGCTGCCAGCACTAACACCTAATTGCAGAGAATGAAATCTTACAGACTTTCTTTCTTCAAAGGCTTATTTAAACATGGACATTAAATTGTGATAACAAGCACAGAGAGGGTTTTAAGAATAATTTTAGGTGTAGAAAATAATCTGTGAGAGAGATCATAAACAGTGAAGTTTATGTTAAATATCTACAAAGCTCTTGAAAGTATTTTTCTATGTGTGATCTGAAGAGTTGTATGAAATCAGGTGCTCTGTCTTCCTGTGTCCTGGTTAATGCAGAACCCTGCAAAGAGTTGTTTTGTAAGAAGGATCACTCACCTTTGAATGACAGGTTGAGAGAACACATTAAGGAGACTCTCATCAAAGTTCATGGTGAGAATTCCTCCCTTATTCATGTTTGCAATCTAGGAGGTCCCAGGATCATCTTTATGTTGTCATTCTCCAGGCTGTTGTGTAGAGGACTGCTGAGGGCATACAGAAGCTGCTGTGCGAATCCTGGCAAGGGGAAGGGATCCCAGCTCACAGTGTGGTTGCATGTGCTCTACAATGGAAGGAAAAAGTAGATCTGGCTAGACCTTCTGCTAGGAAAAGAATCTATAAGTAATGCATTGTTCCTCCTAGGAACAATATTACAATAAAAATGCTTTCCTTCATATCTGTTGAATGTAAGCTTTCTGCTGAGGAGAGCAAGATACTATTGAAAAAACAGGATAAAAAAGTGCTAAGAYGTACAGGACAAGCTGTGAGAGAGCTGATATAAAATTTGCTTAGTGAGGATGTGCCCTGGAGCCCTCATCTGCCATGTTAACGTGGCATCAGATAGAGCACCGGCTGCTTCTATACTGAACCTGGAAGAATCATTTATGCATAGCGGAATGACTGTGGATAGAATTAAAGAAAGGTTACGTCAGATGTCAGCAAAGACTATCATGGTGAAAGATGTAGCTCACTTTTATTAGCTTCCAAGCTAGTTCAAAGCCATATTTGATCTTGTACAGATTTCTAGAAGCTAATTTATCTTGCGTGGTCAGCTGCCTAAGTATTTTTCATTGGTTCATCCTGCCCGTTGGTCCTCATCTATAGGCAGCACATGCACATACCTATACGCATTCGCTCTTTAAATAGAAGCTGCACTCTGTTGCAATGCACCTCCCTCTCCTTAAGTATGTCAATGTCCTGCATCTCCACCTTCAAAGCTATTATTTTTAACTGTTCTTGGGCCACAATTAAATCACTTGGACATCTCAGGAAGGAGATTTCCAGAAGAGAAACAGCTTGATGCCAGTATAAAAGTGCTGACCCAAGCCATATTCATATTGGCCCGTGGATAAGTGAGCAGAGGAGTACAGAAGATCAAAGGAGAGCAAGATTTTTTGGCAGGGTTTTTAGGTAACATTAATGTGCAGCAGCTGTAGGATAGATTAGATAGGAACTGGTAGGAAAGAATAATATGGTTTAGCAGTCCTTTAGAATGAGGATAGGAACAAGGATGGGAAAACTGTGAGTCGGTAAGAGAGCATGGCTGAACATTTTATCTGATGTAGAGAAAGATCCGGACTAGGAATAAGAACAAAGGAGGTGGAGTGGACAGATGTGGGTGTTGGCCAGGGCGGCAGGAAAACTGTCAGAGCGCTGACTCATCCGTCAGCACACACATTTGCCATTTGCTCTTTGAAGGAGCTAAAGTCAAGGCCAGGGACCAGCAGAACAGTACTCAGACACCTCTCCCCCAGACTTTCTACCAGCACTCCAGCTTTCTTGCAACAAATCCTCCTAGCTCAATACTGGAACCACATAGCACTTTACAGCTTCCTCTGCCTCCCTTGAGACATGATAAACCGCCTCACCATCAGTTCTTTCCCGTGCATGGACAGACTGTGGACAGAGGTCAGCTGGGACTTCTCCAGGACTTCTTCAGTTTGCCAGTACCATTTCATCTTGGGAACTTACGCACATGCAGTGGAACAGACATGCCTTTGGGCATGCCTGAAGACTGTAGATGAACAGAATATACCTGAATATCCCAAAGCCTCCTTGTGATGGCAGTGCCTGTATCTCCTCTCTGTGGGTATCGGCAGTGAACATGGTAGTTATCTGCAATGGCAGTCTCCGCTCCACAGTCATGTGAACTGAGTTAAGGAGTCTGTTCAAGGTATCAGTGTCCAATCTCAGCAAGCATTGGCTCCACAGTAAGTTTATGCCTGTGAGCTCCTGGGCTGATGAACACTCTATGGACATGTCAGTAACATTGAAGGAACAGCATTCATTTACTGTGGTGAGAGCAGAAAAGGCATGAGGAAGGAGGATTGAAATGTCAGCACTGAAATAGATTAGGATTTCTGCTTGCCTGCTGGTTACTGTGCTTAGGTTGAGCTAGGAGAATAGCTGTTGCCCCTCCAGGCAGGTCATGGGCCAGAGCGAGGAGAGACTGCCATTCCCACTGCCACGTGCCAAGATGAAGCACCCATGTAACTTCATGAAGGGGCAGCTTATTTTTTTTCATATGCCTCAAGAACACCATTGGCTCAAGGCATCCAGAAGACTGGAAACAGCTCCAGATTCCTCCAGTAAAGTGACAGGGAGGCCTCACAGGCTGGTGATCCTCTCTGCTGAGTCCTGGTATCCAGGCAGTTCACTGACGATTCTTGTGCTTCCCAGCTGAGTGAGAGGTCTGACTGCCCTGCAGCCAGGAACCTGCCCTTGAACAGTCTGGCCTCCAGTACAACAACTCTAACTAGAAACTGTTTTTTTGTCATAGTTGCTGCCAGATGAAGCTCGCAATGGGATACCCTTTTCTTGCAGAGTCTCTGGCAGAGCTCATGGTGTGGTATTGACTGATGCCATGGAGCAGGTAGATGGAGCACTCGTTCTGCTCACAGAAACACAAAACTTGCTCAGCTGTCTTTTTCTTTTGGTGTGGTGGCAAGGATGCATGCACCTCCTTCCCGTTGGAGACACGTTAATTTGAACACAAGACAGATGTGCTTGTGGCTCTAGGGCTGCCTAGTGGGACCTGGAGAGGCCTCTTTTCATCACCAGGCTGTAGCTGTTTTCTCATTCAGAGTTGCCTGGTGATATCTATGAAGTTTATCCTAGGTGGTTCCTCATGAGGTGGTGACAGACATGGTTCATGAGACCTATTTTTGTTGTGTGGAAATAATCTCTTGAGCATGTACTCAGAAGGTGACAGACATTAACACAGTGTAAACCTCAAGCTTTTTAGGACTATGCAAAATTCTCAGAACCTGGCTAAGCCATGTGGCTACCAGTCCGGAGAGTTAAGATCGGTGCTGCCAATGAGTCTTGCATGGTGGGAGAAAACTGTAAAACAAAATGCATTGAATGAATAACTCTCGTGCGGTCTCTGCCTCTTATTTGCTCAGTTCATCTACCATGATTTAGGAGGAATTCAATCAGACTGGCCATGCAGACAACTCCATGGAAGTCATTCTGAGCATAAAGCCATGCTACTGCACCTTCCAACTGCACACATATATCACTAGTTGAGAAGTGCTTCTCTGACAACTTTGTTGCCTTTTTTTTAAAACACTTCTGTTGATTCCTTCCATTGTTGATGGTCTAGGTCATGCTGTCCAGAGGCGATCCTTTGGGACAGTAGTGTTCTCATGGGATGCTGTGCCAGGGACTCAGCCAATTCCTACATGATACAGTCATCCTTCTCTAGCTCTTTGTTTGTATAGATTGACCAGTCCCTCTGCACCTCTAGTAGGGACTCTCTCTTGATCGTTCTCTTCCTTAACTTACCTGTGAGAACAACACATAGTACCAGTCTATACCCCATATTACCCAGTGGGATGCTTCAAGAGTGCCATTGCATAAATCTATGGCTGACTCTTGGATGTGAAGTGCAGACTACTTCAGAGTCTTCCCTTGGACTGTATCTGTTAGGAGTGGAGAGCAAAATATATGAGGATCTGTCTACAACTGCTGTCCTGAGGATGTGGAAGCTGCTTCTTTCACCTTTTCACCTGTATTTCTTCCTGCTGTTTTCTACTTTCTGCATCCTTATGACAAGCAAAATCCTTCCCCTGCCCTGAGTGTAATATGTTTCTTGTTGACAACAGGTTACGGTGCATAATGCGCTACTTAGCCTGGCCATAAGGATCCTATTGCCTGGTGCTGGCCTGGAAATGATCTGTCGTTACTAGCAATGGCTCTGGCATAGGGCTAGGAGACAGGGTGGAAATGGTTTGACCTTGACTGTGCCATTTATGGGATAGACAGCTCTGCCTCAGCTTTCTGCACAGCTCCTAAGGACAATTTCTTGACATTTGTACTGCATGGCATAATTCTTTGCTGGGCCTGATTCAAACTCTTTCATTCATTTTGAACTCTCCCATTTGGGCCACATGGAACTCAGCAAGAATTATGGACAAAATGTTTTAGTCTCACAGAAATTACATCTGCAGTTACCCACAAGGAAGAAGAAATGGTCTGTGATGTCTCAAGGCAGATCTCATCAATCACCCAGGAAAGTTTAAAATCAGATCTGCTGGAACAAAATATTTACAGTATACATTAGGAAAGATAAAACCTTTTCTAGATCAAGTACAGCTCTGGCTGAGTGCCCAGCCTTGCCGACAAACAGCTGGCCTTGCTTTTGGAGCAGAAAGTAGAAAAAGGAAGTATGTTTCTCTGGAGGAATCTATACAGAAGTTAACAGAGGTAAGAGACCTTGTTCCCGCAGACCAAAATTACCTGGAGACTTTACTAATACCCATTCCAAATGCTTGCTGGAGACCGTTTAAGAAAACGGATTTACTTAAAATGAAAGCCCATTCAAAGGCTGCCATTCAAAATGCCCATGGAGGCATACTTCCCTAGGCTGAAAAATATGGTGTTATGGAAAACAATCTCTATAAACAATAGAGCTGTGCTTTGTATTTTGTATTTTTCCCCTACCTCTTATGCTACACTCATGTACTTTAGAACATACTTAAGTTGCAAATCATTAATAAATGTAGGACCAAACTCTGCTTCTGGTCAGTACCAGCATTTACCTTTCTGCTCCTCCTGTGCTTTGCCTAAAATTCACCAGCACAAACACAAACAATTCTATGTTAAAGAGTCTTGATATTATTTAAAAAAAAAAAAAAAAACACAACAAAGTAAAAAACAACAAAGTAAAACTTTGCTTCAGTAAGCAATCTTTTCTCTGTAGTTATTTTCCAGATAAGGACTAATACTGTCATACTAATGAGAATAGCAATGACATACTAATACAAAGTCATGTGAGTGACTTACAGAAACTTGCTTTTCCTAGCTGGCCGCAGTCTCACTTGCTTTGCTTTCTGTTGATGCTTGGAAGGCCCCTCTGCTCAGCCTGCACATACAAGGGCCAGTGTGCATCATAGTTATTTTTACATATGAGTACTTCACTTCTGGGAAGTGGATAAAGAAGTTAAATTCCTTGTGTGAACATCAGACAGGAATTCTGTTTGTGTAAATGGTTGTAGAGTAGATTTTGTATTTATGTCACCATTTCAGATCGCTAAGGGAAATACACTTTGCTAAAAGGAAATTAATTCAGGGCAAAAAACATGTTATAAAAGTTAGATCTCGTTTGCGAAAAAACAGAAGGAGCATTAGAGATGACCATGCACAACGAATTATTTTCAAGTATCTGGTATCCAGTAACCCCTCTTGTGATCAGTTCATGAGAGAGATAGTCCATAAATTCACTATGTGCAAAACAATGTTACATGAATAAAACATTGAATGTTTTTTTTAAAAAATTGAAGGTGGTTGGAGAAAATCTGAGCAGAGAATAGACTAAATATACCAGCAGCTGGGGTGGTGCTGCGGGCCTCAGAGTTTTGCGTGCCCGGGTGCTGTCAGCTGTGGAGAGTGAGGATGCAGGGCCACTTGCTGGATGCCCTCCATGTCTAAGCACAGCTAATGGTGGATCTGTACTGTGCCTCCCCGCGTGTGTGTGTGTTTGCATGGCTGTGAGCAAGGGGGGTCTGTACCAGCAACTGCAGTGGGGCTGCAGACTCAGGGGCTCGTACATCCCGGTGCCAGCGACTGGGCAGACTGGGAGCCTGAGCCCAGCTGCTGGAGGGATCCACCACTGCTGGAGTGTGTCTGTCTGTGCTGATCTGTGTGGCCAGCCGTGTGTATATGTATATATGTGTTGTAGATGGGCGTTTGTATGTGTGCTTATTGGGAATACATGCTCAGCCTCACCACTAGTTGGACCTGGGGGCACCGAGCTGCGGGAGCCTCACCTCTCTCAGTCTGCTGGATTTGGCAATCCCTAACATCTAGAAGTTACAAGTCTGTTATGCTTATACTTCATCATACATCTGTGGACATTTAGGAAGAAAGTGAATCCCTTATATTTGTAACATTTATGTTACAACAGCTACAGCAGCGTGTCTGAAGCTTAACCCTCAAGGTAGTTGCTAGAATTAACAACTATTGGGTGAAATAAGGTTGCACATGCTTTATTCTTGTTAGTTTCTTGTTCTTTGCTCCATCTGATATGCTGTTGTTATTTTCATCTGCTGCAGAAGACAAAAGTCTCTCTCCCTCCAAATCCCGACCAGGAAAACTCAAGTCTTCCTCTACTCTGCTAAGTCCTCAACACTGAAAAGCAGTCCCTGATCAGCAAGCCACATCAAGCCCTGTTGCCTCAAAACTAAGTGCTTTTAGAGAGCTCCAACTGTGTGCTCCAACTGAAGCAACATTTGGAGAGGTCCCCAGTTTCCCACCTATCTCGTGGGCTTTCATGCCTGTTCACCTGGATGTCTCTAATGCCAAACACATGTTCTGCTCCCAGCACATCTGTCCCATGCACAGTACATCAAAAAATGAAGTCTGCTCTGGGTAGGACAGCTCATTCCCCCTGTCCCACCCCCCCACCCCCACCCCAAAAAAAAAAAACCCACCCAAAACCACAAACAAAATAACCACCAAAAAACTTCCAAACCTGAACAAAAATTGCAAGCCTCTGAAAGGCAGAATTAAAAAATTCTCTATGTCGGTTTTCATCTTTCCTGGCCTGCTTGGCTGAGCACCATGGTACCAGGTGAGGGTCTATGCCCTAGGTGCTAGCAAGGAACTGGTCTAGTTACCAGTAAGTTTGTAGAGGTTGATGCACCTTACTGAGGGCTACCAGATTGGGGGCTGGAGGAGAAAGAGGATCATGAGCAGGAAGGTTAGCATCCCCTGTTGTTCTACACGTTGTGCAACATAGACACAGATGACTGGTGAAGACCTCTGCTGATGACATTTGGGTGCTTGTTTGGGGGTGTATTCTTGTCTGCTTCTGTGGTCCACATCTGGGAGAAGCATAATCCTGAACTAGAGGAGGGGACTGTCCTTGAAATTGCTACTGTGAGTAGTGATTTCTGCTCTAGGCAGTGCTTACTGGGGACTGGAAGCTATGATGCAACAGGTACCCAGTAAGCCCATATCTGTGCAGTGCCGCAGTAAGACAATTGAGAACAGTGTTTGACTGGATTTTACAGGTAACAAAATAAGTTAGATAATCAGCTGATGTTTCTAGTTAGTCTAGTGTTAACACAGACACCAAGTGCTAGAAGATGACATTATTACTTGATGAAAAATAAGGCATAGTTTATCTGCAGTGTTACTTTTAATTTATCTTTTTTGATCTGTATCAGAAATGGAAATATTCAAGAAAATCTCTGAGGTTTAGCCACAGTAGCAGACGGGGTTACATTTGCAAAGGAGTTCCTGTTTCATCTACTTTGAATGGAAGTTAAAAGCTGTTGCAATGGCAATTAATCTAGTATGAAGAATTAGGAAACAAGTACAATTACTTCATTTTTATGGACTTTTGCTAGTAATCCTTTTAAAAGTAGTAATTATAGTGTATTATCCTTTGAGGTTTGAAATGTCTACCTTCCAAAACATTGCATGACAGTTTCAGTTTAAGAAAACCACTTAAAGCAATTGACAAAAGATTTTTGCCTACAAATGTCATGTAATTGTTTCATTTTGCAATTTTTATAAAATAAAACTTTGTATTAGGTTTTCATGGCAAGGTTCTGGTAGCAAGGGGACTGCAGGGGTGGCTTCTGTGAGAAGATGCCAGAAGCTTCCCCCATGTCTGATAGAGCCAATGCCAGCCGGCTCTAAGATGGACCCGCCACTGGCCAAGGCTGAGCCCATCAGCGACAGCGGTAGCACCTCTGGGATAACATAGTTAAGAAGGGGAAAAAACCTATACAACACCATCAGCAGTCAGAAGAGAGGAGTGAGAATATGTGAGAAAAGCAACCCTGCAGACACCAAGGTCAGTGAAGGAGGAGGAGGAGGAGGTGCTCCAGGTGCCAGAGCAGAGATTCCCCTGCAGCCCATGGTGAAGACCATGGTGAGGCAGGCTGTCCCCCTGCAGCCCATGGAGGTCCACGGTGGAGCAGATATCCACCTGCAGCCTGCAGTGGAGGACCCCACGCCAGAGCAGGTGGATGCCCAAAGGAAGCTGTGACCTTGTGGGAAGCCTGCGCTGGAGCAGGCTCCTGGCAGGGCCTGTGGACCCATGGAGAGAGGAGCTCACGCTGGAGCAAGTTTGCTGGCAGGACTTGTGACCCTGTGGGGGACCCACGCTGGAGCCATCTGTTCCTGGAGGGCTGCGCCCCGTGGAAGGGACCCATGCTGGAGCAGTTCATGAAGAACTGCAGCCCGTGGGAAGGACTCACATTGGAGAAGTTCATAGAGAACTGTCCTCTGTGGGAGGGACCCCACGCTGGAGCAGGGGAAGAGTGTGAGGAGTCCTCCCGCTGAGGAGGAAGGAGCGGCAGAGACAGCGTGTGATGCACTGACCACAACCCCCATTCCCTGTCCCCCTGCACCGCTCGGGGGGAGGAGGTAGAGAAATCAGGAGTGAAGTTGAGCCCAGGAAGAAGGGAGGGGTGGGGGGAAGATGTTTTCAGATTTAGTTTTTATTTCTCATTACCCTTCTCTGACTTTTGATTGGCAATAAATCAAACTAATTTCCCCAAGTCGAGTCTGTTTTGCCCATGACAGTAGTTGGTGAGTGATCTCCCTGTCCTTATCTTGACCCACGAGCCCTTCATCTGCCCTTCTATTTTTTCTTCCCCTGTCCAGTTAAGGAGGGGGAGTGATAGAGCAGCTTTGGTGGGCACCTGGCTTCCAGCCAGGGTCAACCTACCACAAACTTGCATAAACATTTGCCTAATCAGGAGCAAATAACCATTCATGAGAAAATTTGATAGCAACAGGAATTATGTGTTTTATAAAAAGCTTATATATTAGAGGAAGTTACAGCATAATAGCAAAGAGACTGAACAGGGTAAAGGAAAAAATAGGTACTTTTAACCAAGATTTTAAAGGACAACAAATCAACGAAGCAGGGAGTTGCAGGGACTAATTTACAAAGAAGAGAAATCGGAGGAAGAAACTCTTCCACCAGCAATAGCCACATGATATCTAATGAGGACACCAGACCTCAGCGAGCAAAGGAAGTAACAAGCTGAGAACTGAGAGAGTCACATATCATGACTACGGCAATTTTGAACGGAACCTGGCTTTTTTTATCTAGTTTTATTAGAAAGTGGACTGATCATTTAAAACAAACAAACAAAACAGAAAAAGGTGAACTTATGAGTTAAAACCAAAATAATATACATACAAATCTACCTCAGTGGACTTGCCTAGTTGAAGAGATAAACTTCAGTTTCACAAGCATGTTATTATGTCTGGTGAGATTTGGAGGGTGAGAAGGTGTGCTGTGTCCCAGGTGCTTCTATCCTGAACACTAACAGTACCTCTTCAGAGCTGCATTAGAGGTCTTCCACCTCAGCAGGCCAAATGGCATCCCTTCTCAGAAACAGCTCTGAGACGTTTAAGTGTATCTTCTTGGAGACATTGCTGAGAACATGCTAGAAAGCAATGCAAAAGCTGTGCTCAATTCAACAAGCATGCCTCGGATAAGAAGGGCTGCTGACACGTGCTCCATGACACCCTCCTCCTTACCACTCTAAGCCATGGATCTAAAAATGATATCCAGGAGTAATGCTACAGGGATACTTCTTAGGGAACACTTCGTGCAAATTAAATTATTAAGGCAGAAAAACCTAAGCGAATTTATCTGCACCTAGAGATCATGTTTCAAGGAGGGTTTTGAGTGTCTTCAGATGTGAACCTCTGGGTGAACAGAGGTTCAATGTATAGCGCCAGATTTTTCCTTTACTATTTTAATGACTAATACGAAATTAGATTACTTAGATCACAGTCTAAGTAATCAAATATATTACCTTATCTCAATTTAAAATTAATAAAAATTATATCCTGTTGGTCAACAAACTAGTTCTCTTTTTGCTCATTAAAATATCCCAACTCATTTTTTCTAGGTTATTGAGCTTTCTATTCATAAGACTACGCTGCTCTATGCTGTCTACGTAGCTATACATATTTTCTAAACTACTTTTCCTAGTATTACTTTATTCTATCAGTACAGATCATATATTGCATTATTTTATGCTAAATATTATGCTTAATCTATTAGTCTTCGGTTCTGAAGCCTAGTCAAATTTGCAAGGATTATTTGAAGCATCCTAAAGACTATATTCATCTTTGGTTACTGATGTTAGTATATATTAATGACTCTGCTTTAACGCTTGAACACTTTCAAAATACCATTGGAGACTTTCAAGCCAGTTCTCCTGTTCCGATACAGCCACCATTTTTCAGAGGCAGGCAKAGAATGAAAGAGGAAACATACTTACCCTTGCAAAACATTAAGATCCTGCAAATCTGCATTAGTGCAGAGGGGTTCTTTCTCACAGGGTTTCCTCCCAGGGCCACCTGCATATTAGCAAAAACCTGGCTCTGCATAGCATCTGGTTCTTGGTCTCCTGCAGCAAACGCAACACTTGGGGGGGAGGGGGCATAGCTGGAAGCCTCTCGGACTGTTCACTGACACGCTGATATGGATTAAAAAGGTTGGATCCCAATCCAACACAGCAGCCAGCAGGACACAATGATAGCAGGTACCTGGGGTAGTTTCTGCTAGCTCACGTTAGACAGGCCTTTATTTGGCCTCGACAGTGCTGCTCAACATTTGAACCCCAGTCCATGGGTATGATCACACTTTTCTGGTAGAAGCTCACTCTTTTCTGGTAGAAGTTTATATCGAAGTTTGTACTTTTCCCCTTTCAATAGCCCAAGAGAAATGGAGCGCTCCCTCCTAGAGCAGCTGGAACATGTGGCTTCACTAGTGCTCCCTCTTCGGATCCAGCCACCCGTGTCCTCTCAGACACTGGACAGGTAGACAGGCATTTCCAAAAAAAAGAGGCTGCAAGTATCAGGGAGCAGGGACAAACATCATTGCGAGGCTCTTGCTAGCACACTGGTAATACGTTATACCAAATGTTGTACCAGTCATTTTATAGGTATTCTTTCATCTCTGTAAACAAATAACCTATTGCTTCCACCATCCACTTGTAGACAACAAGACATAACGTATTGGTTTTACTTTCAAAGCAAACATGGTAAACCAGGCAAGGGACATAAAAAAATGTGTTGTGTAAGAAGCTCAAGAGCAAGTTACCATTGTGCAACTTTCTCAGATGCAAACCTCGTTTTAGGCTTATCCCTTCAGTTGTCTTGCAACAAGAATTTCCACAATTGCTTGCTCACATGTGTTTTTGTATGCGCACATGGGTACACACATGCTGATGGATACACTGCATCACTGCAAAAAGTGGTGCAATTTTACCAGAGGTCTGTTTTCCTCACAACACTGGCTGATACATGTGTGAAAGGCTGCCCAGACAAGTGCAACTTAGTAGCATAGAACAAGCTGGGACATTCTCATACTAAAATTATTAATTTATTTAAATTAACAAACAGGTGTTTGTTAGAGGTGCTTTTCCCAAACAGGCTGTAAAAACTCTGGCAGGCACTGAGGATTTCTTGCCTGCTGAAAGAATACAAGTTTATATGACAAGTCATTTGTACACTATCTTCATTCCTCAAAAAGACAATAAGGTGCTGAGCCACAATTAAAATAGTTGAAATGGCAGGTGCTACAGTTGTTCCAAATGAAAAGTTCACCATGACCCAGCAGCAGCAGAGGAACCCAAATGAGTAGCCTCTGCTTCTGTTAATCTTTGCTCTTACCGCAAGTGCAGAACATCTCAGCTACGTATCTTTTTATGTAATTAAGAATGTATCACTAGACAAATTTATCTTGTGACTTTTATTAATTTCTTCTTTGAGTGCATCTCAAGTGCACATATGCACCTAGGTTATTCTAATACTACCTTACTATTGCAGTCCTCAAGACCTCATTTGGGATAATGAAATCACTGGTACAAAAGCCTTGGTCAACCTCAAGTTATAGCAAGGATTACTAACACAAAAAAAGTATTCAAGCAAGACACCACAAACCATATTTTATTAGTAGGGGATTTTTGGGAAAGATGTAGGCAGTCTGAATAGAAGTGTCTCTCAAAAATTGCTACAGATATTATACCCAATAGCAAGCACACGTTTTCTCCTTCTGGAATGGGCAGCACAGAGTTCATTTTCACACTAGGTATTTCCAAGAAAAATTTTTCAGTATCAGATATTTTCTAACAGAAAAATTCTGCCAAAGCTGCTGAAAGGGGAAGGGAGCACGAGTGAAGTATGACAAATAAATGGGATATTGTTTAAACAAAAGGCAGTTCTAGCATTTGACCAAGCTGATCATATGCTTTTCACCTGTGTACCTTGGTCTTGAAATGCAAGAATCATAGAATTGTTTACGTTGGAAAAGACCTTTAAGATCATCGAGTCCAACCGTCAACCCAGCACTGCCAAGTCCACCACCAAACCATGACCCTAAGCGCCACCTCCACACACCTTTTAAATACCTCCAGGGATGGTGACTCCACCACTTCCCTGGGCAGCCTGTTCCAAGGCTTGACTACCCTTTCAATGAAGAAATTTTTCCTAATATCCAATCTAAACCTCCCCTGGAGCAACTTGAGGCCATTTCCTCTTGTCCTATCACTTGCTACTTGGGAGAAGAGACCAACACCCACCTCACTACAGCCTCCTTTCAGGTAGTTGTAGAGACCAATAAGGTCTCCCCTCAGCCTCCTTTTCTCCAGGCTAAACAACCCCAGTTCCCTCAGCCGCTCCTCATAAGACTCGTGCTCCAATGAACTGCCTCAAATAAATTCTGTACTTTACTTAAGGAAGGTTCCAGCAGTATAATGAGATTATAAAGTATAAACACACAAAGAATAAAACCTTCTTCTCTGATTATTTTCTTTTTTTAATAATCCAATTAACTAGAATTTCTAAATGCACTGACATTCACATCACATAGACCTTAGCTTTTCCTTTTCTGTAACAAGAGAAAGAACACAGATAAGCTTTCAGAGCATCACGTTTCAGATCCCCATCCTGCTATAGGTAAAACATAAATTAACACTATGTGAGCAAATCAGCTGATCAGTTGTTGGGTTGGTTTTTTTGTTTGTGTGGGTTGTTTTTGTTTGTTTGTTTTTTATTTTTTCTGAGAATTTCTTAGATTTTTTTTTTTTTTCAGCAATTCTAAAAAATTCTTTGATATCACAAGCATGCAAAGGACACAGGTGCCTGAAACTGAAAGTCAGTATGCTTGGGATCCCATCATGGTTTTGAAACCCTTCTGGAGTCCTTCAGGAAAAAATCGTAGGGGTATGAGAACTGACATTAATAAAACAAGCAGCACTAAAAGATTCCAGATTTTTGGAATATAAAATCATCTAGACCTATCAACAGGAGAAGGAAGACACTTGATGTTTTTTAAACAGCACAGTAAGAGAATTTTGCAAAAATCTTAAGGTTTTTTCATGAAGTTAGAAAACATTACACAACTGTTAACAGTGCTAGACTGGCCTAAGTATCCCAAATAAAGAATGCCTTCCAAAAGTAGTGTTGAGTGAGAAAACACATATTGACTGTTGAGATAGTTATCAAATTTGAGAGGTAGATGACAATCTTAATCTACTATTTGGGAAAGGTAGCACTATAACTGTTTATGTAAGTGACATCTATACAGTGTCCATACCTGTGTAAGAGTGCAAAGAGGAGGAAGAACACTGTCTCTCACCTAACAGCAACTATATTCACCTAATGTCCTTGGTCTGCATCATCAGTTCTCCTGGAAATGCAGGCAGGGGGAAGAAAGGATTAGGAAGGCAAGGGGGAAAAAAAAAAAAAAAAAAAAAAAATCAACCCCATTTGTGTATGCAGGCAAATAACAGGCAGAACACACCATCCAGATTGCAATGAGGGTGATTGGGCTCACGGCACAATCCTCAGGACAGCGTGGCTAGATCGAGCGGAAACAGCAGAAGCCTGCGTAGGCAGAAAAGGAAGCACCAGAAGTCCTGTACAGTACTTTCCATGATGTGAATTCATACACATTGCCTAATGTATTTATGATGGTGCTCCACTGTTGGAAAAGCATTTCTGTTCCTATTCACCGTGTTACCCATCAGATTCTGGGTTTTCATTAAGAGGAAAAGCAGTAACTAATAGCAGCACTGTAACTAATAGCAGCACTGATGCAAAGGCTTTGTCACAGTGATGATCAGAGTATGTTGTTAACCTGCCAACACCTGTAAAGCGTAGCTGTTACAAAAAGCATCCATTTCAAAAACAGTGTTAAAAGCACAGCTCAGTACACAAATGGGATCACAATTTTTCTGCACTTTGGGTAGTCTTCAAATTTCTCAAGGTACCATCTGAAAAACAAAGACAGAAATCTGATGAGTATTGAGTCTTCAAAATGCTGTCAAGAAAATTAAGTAATTGTACAATGTGTTCAATTTAATCCATATATATTTTCTGGCTAAAAACCAAAAAAATGCCTTTAGAACCTACTCTGGAAAAAAACCCTGCCATTTACCACACTCATTCTAATGACATCTAATCACCAACTACAATGAAACAAAGTTATTGCTGCCAGCAACAGGAAATCAAACCAACAGATGTGGTGAGAGCAGCCAGGGAAGGAATAGCGTCTTGTTGCAAAATGTATGTTGTCATGCATCCTGAGTATTTGCATTTTAGAAGGAAGGGGAGAAGGGGAAGTCAAAAACATTCAAGGGGGTAACATGTCAAATTGTATAATGACTTCATGTGGAAGCAAGGGATACTTCACACACTGGAATGACTGTCCTGTTCTGGATAGAAACATCTTCAGTTCCAGTAAGGATTTGGGTAACCAAACTGTGACAAACATTACACTAGCCTTATTGCTAATCCCCCTCAAAGACCATCACTATTTTCAGATTCAGACAATTTTAAAAGAATAAATGCATAGCGCTACCAAATGTTATTATTTGTCTGGCCATCTTATATAACAAACACATTTACTCCCATTCTCAAGTATTTATTCTTCTGCCTCCCTAAAATAAAAAAGAATGAACTTCATCTGGGCTCCTCAAAGGTGCAGGTATWCATATTATCAATAGCTAACTGCAAGACCACAGCTGGAATAAGCAGGGAACAAAACATGCAGTGAATGATAACTGCAGCTGTGGAATACCAGCATTAAACTATTTATCCTGTTTAGTCATTTATTCAGTGTTTTTCAAACTAAACAGACTACACCAAAATATTTCTTCACTTACATGGATTTGCTATTTTTAGTTGGGTTTTTTCCTGCACCCCTCTTCCATTTTTATGCATTTTTCCTTTGGTGCAAATTACTTTAACAATGTTTATCTTTTCCTAATGGTCTGTAAGTCAAGAGCTCTGAAAGACTGCTGTCAAGACTTAAGATAGACGGAAACCAACCATGGAATTTGAGCCTGAAGAACATAATATACAAGGAGAGGCTGAGGAACCTGGCATTGCTTAGTCTGATGAGGAAGAGAATAAGGGGCCCTGTTATTGCTGCCTACAGGTGCTGGAAGGGGAGTTAAGACAATGGAGCAAAACTATGGATGAAATGCAAACTCTTGCAGCTGGAATGTGATGGCCCCATGCAAAAGTGCAGGCCAGAGACTGGATGGCTAGATAGCAGCTCTGCACAAAAGGACATGGACATCCTGGTGGACAAGTTGAACATGAGTCAGTAATGGATCCCTGCAAAGATGAAGGCTAACTGCATACTGGCCTGCTTTAACAAGTATAGAGCCACGAAGTCAAGCAAAGTGCTTATTCTCCACTATTCAGCAGTTGAGAGCCTGCATCTGCATTACTGCCTCCAGTTTTTGTCCTCCTGTGCAATAGAGATGTCCACAAACTGGAGAAGAATCCAGCAGGTGGTCATTAAGATGACTGCATAGCTGGAACTTGTAAGAGGAGAAGTTGAGGGAACTAGGCTTGTTCTGGCTGGAAAAGAAGTTAAGAGGCAGATCTAATTGCAGTCTTCCACTACCTACAGCGATATTAGAAAGAAGGCAGGGCCATACCCTTCCTGGGGGCACACTGCAAGTGGACAAGTGGCAGGAGATAAAAGTTGCAACATGAAAAATTCCAACTGGACGTAAGGAAAAAACCCTCTTCCCCATAAGAATGGGAAAAATCCTGTTCCAGTGCTTCGCCAGAGATGTGCTGAAGCCTCCACCCTTGGAGACACTCAGAACTCAACTGGATGAGGCCCTGGGCAACCAGGTATAGCCTTGCGATTAGCCCTAGTTGGAGCAGGTCACACCAGATGACTGGACAGGACAATCTTCAGATATCTAAGATATCCCAAGCTAAGATATTCTGCAACTCTGCTCAGTAATAGCAGGTGGTAAAACAAGGAGAGATGGTCACAGGTGACAGGCTTGGAAGGTTCAGGTTGGATAGTAGGAAAAACTTGTTCACTGGGAGGGTAATATAGACCTGGAACACCCTACAAAGTGCAGGAAAACCTCCATTTCTGGAGGTTTTCAAGACTCCACTAGACATAGCCATGGCTGCCCTGACAGACTGTTAGCAATGGCATTTTTTTCAACCTATTTCCTCCATAAATTCATGTTTATTTCCTCTTATGCCACTAAGTTTCAGCACAAGAACCAAAGCAGGAAGCTGAAAATAACCAAAATAAGATTAAGGTGTTCAAATTCTTTTAAACTTGCTGTTCCTTAAAGAGAATCCTTTGAAGAAAGAAGTCTTCTCAAACTATGATCCTTCTGTTAGCAGGAAAGCCACATTATGAATACAGTACATTAGCAGTCAGACTGTTTAATTACAGAGCAGACTTCATTAAATATCAGCTATCAGAACTCTTTTCATATTGTCTATACACTTGATTATAAACAATATGATATAGACTTGACTATAAAGTGTGCCTGTTACAGAAGACTTTAGAGTGATTTTCAATTTTCACATTACAGAAACAATCTTGAGCCACAAGGGAAAGTATAGTATTTGATCAATTAAGACAATTTTCCCAAACTTGTCTATAATCTTTACAGATCCAGGATGAACTATGTTAATTTAAACATTATTTTGACCACGTCGTTGTACATTGTGTGCATTTATGCTCAGTACCATCCCGTTGAAATTCTGCAGTGCTTAATACTACTCAGAGTATTCTCTATCATATTCTCCACTGCAGTAGCAAAGTATTTCACAGGACTTGCTCTGCAACATCCCTGTGGGATGAGGCATAATTTGTGAAGTGGAAATGAAGTGTGGCATCGAGACAACAGAAATTATAAGACACAAACACTTACTGGTGGTGTTGCTTTGCCCTTGAACCCAAGATGAAAAACGTACACAATGCAAATGCAAGGCTTTCAATGGTGCAGCAGGCAAGGGCAAATCCAAACCACTCCAGGATCTCTCCAAAAAAGTTGGCTCCACTGACATACTCAAACATTCCTCCTGAAAGCAGGACAGAGTTATTTTAAAAGCACCTTAATCAAGGAGATGTCCGATGCTGTCTTTTACTGCAAGTGAAATAAGAGCTATATCACCAATGTCTCTATACAATTTTTAAAGGCAGTAGAAGCAGTGTTTTTCAGTTCAAGCTGTACTATGAAGGATCACTTCAGACCTCCTTCTAAGACAGACCTTCTCCAGCTCCATTTTTCCTCTTTAAATCATGAAAGAAAAGCAGATTTTACAGTATCGGAAGCGAGTTCATGTCTCTGTAAATAATTACTTAACAATGATATCGAACTGGCTCTTCGATCATAAACTAAACCTTTTGTAAAATATGTAAAAATAGAAAATATGCTCCCCTTTAAGAGTCTCAGAAAATACTCATAGGGTTAGTTAGCATACAATGTTTAATTTCTTTAAGTACTTCAGAAATTAAGTCAATTATGAAAATATTATTATTATTATGAATTAAAGTTCCAAATTTATCCTCTAGCTTAAAATATGTTCATGTCCCCTGTCAGGTCTACTGCTTCAGCCCTGACACTCAGTGAAAGAAGTAATTGGCAGTCTGCATTAAATGTGTTTTACAGTCAATTATGCATAAACAATCAGTACTCACCTGCTGGGAATTTTATAAAATAAGAACTTTCACCCCAATTCCAAAGTTAGTGTACAAATTGATAACATCTCAGTATGTGCTTTACCAGTGGGACTAAACAAACAAGTATTTGCCAAGTGTAATAAAGCAAGGTCAAAACATGTCCTTTAATTACTTTGCTTTTGTGACAAAAAAAGAGCAGAATTCTAGCACTTAAACTGGATAAGCAATATCAAAAAGACTAACTCCTCCTGACTGTGCAGCAAGTAACATCTTATTTCCTTCAGAACTTTTTTGWACACTGAACATAGTACAGTATGTTCATATTCATTTTTCACATGGGCACTTGGATTTAGAATCATTTACATCTATTAAATTTATAAAGTTACCTTCTTGGTGCAAAAATAAGTCTACTGCCTTATATATCTAGTTCTTCCAGTTTCATTAAAAAAATCTCACTAAAAATCAAGACAGAGCAACAACTAAAGGAAAAACTTAGAGAAACAGCAGAATTGAGAGGTAATTATTATTTTTCTGCTCTCACTGAGTGTAATAAACCTGGAAGAGTCTAATGTTTCCAAAAGTGTCAATAAACCTTAACACTTCAATAGGCTCCACAAGACGACCTTTCACATTCTCCATTTTCCCATGAAGGCCAGAATTTATAATGCCTAACTTCCTTTGGATTTCTGTACTCTTTTCCTTGTATCTCCCTAACTGCAGTACTTGTTGCTCTCCGATTACCTAAGATCCCTCCCTATTCATACGTGGGACAACATAAGACGGGCCACCCACACACAGTTGCTCAGTACTTTCTGCCTTCCCCTCCTGCCCCCACACTGGCATGATAATTTAGGTCTTCCTTCTCCACCCAACTGCTGATTCTCATAAAAGTTGTGGAATGCTATGTTACATTTTACCACTTTTTTAAAAATACAGCCAAAGTTGGTCAAGAAATTCACAGACTGGCACAAGCCACATGATATCATGAAACATAAATACATGGCTTAAGAGGAAAAAAAAATAAAGTGTTTCCCATGCTATGAAATCATTTCTTGAGGTAGACAACAAACTGCTATTTCCAGTTTCCTCTTATATCATAAATTACTATCTTCCCTAAAACACACCAAGCTTTAGAAGGTCATCTTTACACAGAATCATTTTAGGTTGGAAGGGACATCTTGAGATCATCTAGTCCAAGCCCCCCCTGGCTCAAGCAGGGTCAGCTAGAGCAGGTTGCCCAGGACCACATCCAGTCCACTTTTGAGTATCTCTACAGATGGATACTCCACAACCTCTCTGAGCAACCCGTTCCAGTGTTTAACCACCCTCAGAGCAAAAAACGTGTTCAGATGTAATTTCATGTGTTTGAATTTTGTGCCCAATGCCTCTGGTCCTGTCACTGGGCACCACTGAGGAGAGCCTGGCTCCCTCTTCTTCATTCCCTCCCATCATGTATTTATACACATCAATAAGATCCCCCTGAGCCTTCTCTTCTCCAGGCTGAACGATTCCACCTCTCTCTGCCTCTCCTCATATGAGAGATGCTTCTTTTGCTACATAAATTTCTGTAACATTTTTACTCACCTCTTGGTATCTTGTAACCGGTTTCCCCTGGTTTTCTCAGATTTCTGAGAATATGATCAGAATGAATATTGATTGCCATGCCTATCAACCACCCTATGAAACCTGAAGAGAAATATTTAAAACACTGTCTTTAATACACTGAGCCAAAGTGCTTGTTCAGAAAACAAACTACAGTCATATATCACATATTAGGCACATTATCTCAAAGCAGTAGTAACGTAAGCAGTATAAGCAATTCTGGTGATATCCTGCACAATCCCAGTCCTACGCCGAGCTCTGCAGTCAGCAGAGTTCACAGTAATCAACAGGTGTCTAGATCGGAATAGTACTGTAAGTATAAAGTTTATTCCTATGTTGCTAGACTTACATAAATGTATGCATGTGCATATATACAGATGTAATGTGTATATTTCCTTAACTTCCACATAGAAAAACAAATACACTAAAATTTTAAACACTGAAAGAAATAGCCATTCTCATTCCTACCAGAGGGACACATCTTAGTCCCCCTCTTTTTTTTTTTTTTACTGACAATATACCAGAGTTTCCACAGCAGACTTCTGTGCAATAAAAGGAATAATAAAATTGTGAAAGAATTCATGCATCATTTACTTGTGTCATTCAGCAAAATGGTTCAACCATTTACATCAAGCTTTCATAGAAACTGAGATTATTGTCGCATTCTGCATCCTTGTGTCTTGTTGCCATAATTGCATGGGATAAATCAAAAGGAATTTAGTATTGAAATTCAGTATATTCACCCTTCCATTTTGAGTCTTTGGCTACACGTTATCTATGTTATTTTCCTTTGAAGGTAGCATTACTTGTTACTAGGAGCAGACAAGGTTTGGGGTTTGAGGGTAGATCTGCTGTATTGTTTTGAAACCACCTCCAAAGTTACTGATTTCTATTTAAATTACCATGAAAATGCCAGTGATGTGCTTATAGAACAAAGTCACTTCACAGGCCAGATAAAGAAAGCTTTATCTTTTTACACCCATAACTTGAGTCTTTCAGATGGTTCCCTTCCAATATAGAGAAATCCAGTAGCATGACCATCTCAGCAAAGACATTAATGGATATCCAGATGTATAAGGCTATGTTGCAAGACTAGTAGGTTGTCAGAGCATACTTTACCAAGACTTAAGCTACATTTCAAAGTGAAGCTACAGATTTAAGTGGACCTTGCTGCTCAAACAAGTTGTTAGATAGGCAGATTTCTTCTCTCAATCCCTTGTGGGCTGCATTTACCTAAAGGACCTAGCTGTCTGCTTCCACACGGATTAGGAGGAAATGACTGTTCTGAAAAGAAACTGAGGTTTCTGCATGAAAGCTCTCTCCATATTTACCTACATAAATAAAAAATGTTGTTTGATTAGCTTGTTACAATCTGCTTACATTACAAAACTAGTAGCATAATTTAGTCCTGTGAACAAGCATGTTTCTTAACCTTTTGTTCATACAGCACAGTGGAGTAAGTTTCCCTTAGCAATCAAGGTGTGTAGATTCCATATGTAAAGTGTATTTTGCAATAAAATTTTACCATAATCCTTTCAACTATATATTCAATGTAATTACATCATCATGAGATAGATTAGATCAATGTAATGAGGAATTTACAGACCAATACATATAATGACAACATTCAAAAACACAGGGTGAATAATTCAAATGCTGTTGAATTCTACTTTTAGGAAAACAGATAATTTTAATTTTTTTCCTTCAAAACAGTTCTCTATCCAAACAAAGAATATTGAATCCTCACTGCATCCAGCAACAAAAATAGGTTGCTTCTCTTAGAATTAGTAATTATGTATCAATTTGCTAATTGCCAGAGAAGCTTGAGACAACCTTGGAAAACAAGAGATGTTATTCATACAACTAAATAAGCAGGTCATTATCTCTATCCATATAATAATTTGAAAGGAAATGTCTTAACAAGCACATAGATTAATTATACTTAGATGTAAACAATATTTCTACTAATTTACTTCAGTATTAGCATAAGGAAAAATCTACACTGAAAGATAGTATCAGTTCTAGAAAGACTACTAAATTTCTTCTCAGGAGGGGAAATTAGAGACCTTTTGTTTTCTCTGAAATGCCACCGTAATTTTGGAGAATGCTACCTAGGTATTCTGTATTGGTATCTGTTTGTAAATTAGTATATGAACTGCTAAAAACTTTTCAGATAATGCAAAAAGACCAGAGCTTGCTTTAAGAGTGCCCAATTATTATAGAAGATTAGTTTGATTCTGTGCATTTTTACCCCTCCTACTTGAAAACTACCATACGTCAGTAGGAAACAATCAAATCTCTCTTCACAGACAACACACCGATGAATGTAGACTATTTTCACAGCACCCCTCTTCAAATCGAAGATCCACTTTCCCCTGAAGTACTGCATAACCACGTTCCTTGCACCTATATTCTGTGGGCATCGTACTTCGCTGTCCTCATCCTCAGATTCTCAGTGTGGCCCAGCCCTAGGACTGGACTCTACAAAGCCAAGAGCTGGTTATGCACCACCATCTGCATAACTTGGCTTCCACCACAGGGAAACGTGGATATGTAAACAGGAAGGGAGCCACAGCGTACTCCAGTAGATTCTCAGAACCATAGGATGCACCACAAAACACAGATGACCTCATGAGACTATTAAACAAGAGGCTTTTCTCCTACTTCAGGATAAACCTGGAGATTAAGGCCTGAGTTCATACTAGGAGAACACTTGCACAAGAAGGAAGTAACTAGGTCTATATTACCAAACAGCCTAGTGCAACGTAAGAGCACGTGTGCATTGTTGCACCAGTGCCCTCTTCACCCTCGCCCACATAGAAGCTCACACAGAAAGACCTACTCTTGTTCTGCAGGCTATTTCAGAATGACAGTATGGCAACTGCTGCCAGGTTCACCTCCCCACTTCGGGTTTCAAGAATACGCAGTGTAAGACGCTRTATAGAAACAGCAGGAGGCCAGTTTCTACAGCTTCGCTGAAGGTGCCTGTAGACACTTCAGGTGAACCAGTGCCTCATCTCAGATTACGTGGTTAGTCTTTCCAAGAAGGTACAAGATCATTAGGAGCATCAAGATGCCTACAGATATTAGGAGAGAGACTGACTAACCCACATCCCTCGGTCATGAGACCATATCCAGATATGGACATTGCCATGCTCTCTTCATGTCTCTTCTGTGTAGGGAGCAGAGGTGGCATGCGTGCTTGGTTGCCTGACTGCCAGATAAAAAGTCTCACGCAAGACTAGGTGCTGATGTTCTGTCACCTGCACCTTCTGAGTTATAGGTACTGCTCTGCTTCGCAGAGCTGCTGCGAAGAAAAGTGTTTTGATGCACAGAAGGGTTAGCCATCAACATTAGAAAGAAGTACTTGAATGGGGATTTAAAGGAGTAAGAAAAGACGTACGGCATACTGCAAAGGGTTTGATGATATTCTGGTTTATCTTCAGATCAAAAAGATCTTTCTGTAGAGATTTCCTTGGAAAATGATACTATGTTTTTGACAGTAGGCAAAAGTAGATGCCTAGGAAACAAAAAAAAATAGGGCAAAGACAACACTTTGTCCCTAAACATCTTAGCCCTTTAATCGTATGCATGGCTTCAAGTATAAATGTAACCTCATTTCTTGACAGGAGTGAATGATCAACCCCTTCACCCCCTTTCTTGTGGACCAGTTTTGTTCTTTGACAAAGCCCACTCCTATTATGAGGATGGATGGGTTGGTACGTGTGTGTGCATGCATGTGTAAATATCCTAACACCAAAAYCTTCTGGCATTAGAATTGGTATCTTGGTATTTAGCAGCTACCCTTACTGGATTTTTTACTCCATGAATTTGTTCACTTCTATTTGACCGCATACAAATCTTTAGTACCTACGACATCAAGAAACAAGGGATTTCAGTTTAATCTACATGTTACATGGAAAATCTGCTTTGTTTGTTCTAAACCTGTATGCTGCTGGTTCCATTTAAGGCCTCAAGTTCCTATATTGAAAACAAATACAAGATCTATATTTACTTTGGCGTTAAAGAATAAAGATGACAGTCAGCTCATCTAGCACTGACATTGTGGGAAGAAGTATCAGTTCACAGTTCTAAAATAAAAAAGGTTAAAAGGCTTCCAGCTACAGTAAACAAGACAATTAACTATGAGAAAAGTTATAAAATGGGATTGAAGGTACTATAAAATTATAATAAAAACCAAAAAACTGTGAAGACAAAGGAAAACTACACCTAATGTTCTCATAACATATAATATTCTCATAACATGTGATGTAACTCACCTGTAATGAAACATGGATCTTTCAACCAGCCTGAAGGGTATTTTGCATAGTTGCTTAAGCTTCGGCCTTGCAAGTATCCATTGTAAACACAGAACAGAAGCGCTAGCAAAAAAGTGAAAAATGGTGTTGGTTTTCCTTCCCGGATTAGAAGAGGAAATATGAGTGCCCTATAGTGAACAAGGAAAGAAAAATTGTTGCTTTAACAAACAGAAAAGATACTTTTGATGTCCAAAACTGTAATCCGTAGTCCATATTATCCTGCTTTTCAAATTCTCAGTGGAGTCTTTGATCCCAGTTCAGACGGATAGTTACACTTGCTTTAACACCCGAACATTAATTTTGTTGCCCAATCGGAATTACAGGATCAGTCCTATCTCCCCTTCTGACAGAAATTTTGACATTTGTATCCAAGGCAACTACTTTGACCAGAGCAGTAAAGGCAACTGATGTTAAGCACAGCATATTTTTGTCCTCCTTTGTTCCTAAATCCTAAGTGGTATCACCAAGCTTTCTGAAACAAGCCAGGTCTCATGATTCCTACACCAAATCCACCAGCACTTTCAAGGGGGGGAAAGTCAATCCCCTTGAAATTAACCTAATTGAGCTCAGTTTCCTCCTTGCCCTAAAACTCACTTAAAAACCTTAATTGCTTTCCCTTGTCAATCTTGATCTACCTTATGACACCTGTTAAAGACATGACAAATCCACAACTGCCATCCTATTTGGGAAAGGAATCTTGATTGCTTTTCCGGGGGGATTACCTGAGTAAACAAACAAGCTCCAAACGAGAAAAGCAGGTGAATGTTTTTGTGCTCTGCTCTGTAACTAGCCAACTCCCAATCGCTTAGTGATTTAATTACAATTTATAACAATATAGGAGCAGGAYTGTTGAAGCCAGAGCATTCTTCATGTGTTTTCCAGCTACCCAAGGACTATTGCTTCAGAGGAGCCTTTCCAGAGGAAGCAAAACCGTAACGGCTTTCAAGAAAGTGTAACAAATTCATTAACACGATTATTTAAAACTACATTACAACAAACGGAATTGGATAACAGAGGTCTCTTCCAGTCTACGTTCACCTACAGAACAGTCCCTCAGTCTGGCAATAGCAATAAGCAGCTAGAAAAAAGAAACTGCGGTATAGCTCAGCTTTCTGTACAAACCTTTGCCTTGCGTTTCTAGCATCGAGGATGAGTTAAGATCCCATGCCAAAGCTAATCTCTTTACTCYTAAGAATAGAAAAAGTGGGAGTAAAGACACACTTCTGGGTTTGCAAAGYCAGTCAGCCACCAGGCCAACCGTACGTTGTATCTTTCTCGACTGCGAGGATGTGGAATACTTTTGGTCAAAAGCAACAGCCTCTCGCAATAAGTGCTGGAAAACAACTGTATATCAGACACTCAAATTTTTATTATTAGCCTGACAAATCTCTCCCTGCTGTATTAGTATGGTGGCAATATTACTTGTGGAGTGTTACCAGTAACTATTGTCAATGACTCAAAGGGAACAGCAAAATCTTATCTGAGCTCCAGCTAAGCTGCCTTCTCCCGAGTAGTTTTACGAAATACCCAAACACCATTGACTACACAGCAACACGGGGCACTCAGCCTCAGCTTTGCCAGTATTTTAATGAATCATTGAATATCCCGAGCTGGAAGGGACCCACAAGGATCATCGAGTCCAACTCCCAAAATGAACACTATGTTGAAAGACACAGTTGGAAAATAGCTACTGTTTCACAATATTAAAATTACTTTATATCGGCATCCAGAGCTGAACTTTCCTTGTTGGAGCCGTGTCCTTAAGACTACCTGGTCAAGTCATTGCTTAAATGGGGGTCATCACAAGAGCTATGGCTATAGCGTACGGATGATGCGGCACACTGAGAGAGCACCCGACACTCCATTTTTATGCCATTTCTGAACGGCCGTAACACTCCACTGCACACCACACAGCAGCAAACCAAAGCAGCAAGCACTGCACTGCCACAATTGCTTGCTCAGCTTATGTGAAAACACAGACTATCTTAACGTAAAGAAGATGGAAAGACTTTAGTGATCATTATATTAAATAATTAAAATTAATTAACAGCAGAATCTCAATCCCTGCAGTCAGAAAACAGTAGTCAGGCGCTTCCATCAAGATTGACCCTGAACTGCTACAGAACTGCTCTTCTCCTGCCGCCAGCCACCCCCCCAGCTTTTCGGGCAAGCCCGAGCGGGAGCACCCAAGGGCAGGCACCCAGCCAAGCGCCCCAGCGCCGGAGCCCCGCCGGTGCCCTCTGGCAGCGCGCCCCCCGCCCCGGCCGAAGGGCCGCACCTGTGCGCGTAGTGCACGACGAAGCAGCCCAGCAGCAGGCGGTTGGGCCAGGCGGCGGCGACCGCCCCGCCGCAGGCGGCGAGCCCCAGCGGGACGAGGAAGGAGGGCAGCTCCTGCAGCGCCCAGGCGGGGCGGGCGGGCAGCAGCCAGCCGAAGCGCCGCGAGGAGTACCGGCCGTAGGGCATGGGGATGAAGCGGAGCAGCAGGGCGGAGGCGGCGCCCAGCGCCACCARCCCGTAGGAGAGGAGCTCCAGCAGCCGCTGCTCCTCCGGGCCCGACACCCGCCGCCAGAACCCGCACACGCCGCCGACCCCCATCCCGCGCCACAAGCACCCTCACCGCGCGCGCCCCGCCGCCTCCATTCATCGGCCGGCCGTCGGCACGCCCACCGCCGCCACCGCGGACCAATTGGCGACGGGGGCGTGGTCTGCTCCGCCCCCTCCGTCCGCCGGTTGGTGGGGCCGCCGCGGGTGGGAGTGGCGCTTGGGAACGGAAGTTCCGTCGGGGCGGTGGCGCGGGGGAGGCCCCGCGCATGCGCGTAGTGGTGTGAGCACGCGGTGCCGCCGCTGTTCGGCCGCGCGGTCCCTCTGGCCGGGAGGGGCGGGAGCGGCCGCCCCGACGGCGGGGCGCGTGGCGGGGCTCGGCCGGCGCCTGGCCGCCATGGGCCGCCGGGCGCGTGACCGCAGGCGGCAGCAGCGGCAGCAGCAGCAGCAGCAGCAGCAGCAGGAGCGGGGCGGCGGCGGGGACCAAGCGGTGAGAGCCGGGCCGGGGCGGGGCGGGGAGCGGCAGGGCCGCCGGGCTGACGGTGGCGGCGTGTTTCAGGGCTGGGGCGGCGGCTACCCCGAGATCGTGAAGGAGAACGAGCTGTTCGAGCGGTACTACCGGGAGCTGGGCATCGTCCCTGCCGGCGAGTGGGGCGCATTCATGGCGGCGCTGAGGGAGCCGCTGCCCGCCACGCTGCGCATCACCGGCTACCGGAGGTAGGGGCCGCGGGACGGACAGGGGGCCCCGGCGGCGGGCAGGGGGCCCCGGCGGCGGGCAGGGGGACCCGGCGCGCCCCGCTCCGCTCCCCCGGGTGCCCTGGGCGGGCAGGTACCCGCCTGCCTTACCGCGGAGGCGGTCTGCTGTCCGGAGACGGTGCGTCGCGATCCGGCCTTCCTCTGCGGGTCTCTCGCCCTTGCAGTCACGCCCAAGAGATTCTCCACTGCTTGAAGGAGAAGTACTTCAAAGAGCTGCAGAACCTAGAGGTGGATGGCCAAAAGGTCGAAATGCCGCAGCCGCTGGGCTGGTAAGTGAGCTGGAAGGGAAATAAGGCCCCCTGCATATTCCCGACATCAAGCCTGACGAATTGGTTTGTGTCTTAATTTGCCTCTGCCCTTTTTCCAWCTCTTTTCCCCCAGGTATCCTGAAGAGTTAGCCTGGCACACTAACTTGAGTAGAAAAATCTTACGCAAGTCACCGCAACTGGAAAAGTTTCATCAGTTTCTGGTTAGCGAGACAGAATGTGTAAGTTTTGGATAGATCTTGGCTTTTTTTTCTTTCTTTCATATACTGAACACTGTTTTATTTAAATGCATTATGAGAAATTGAGATTGTACCTTTTCTCTCAGAAGTGGAGTAGCTCAGAAGAATCTGGATTTTATGTTGGCGTTCACAGTGATTCTTCCCATGACTCTGGCACATAACCGCAGTTACAAATCTTTGTCCTAAACTAATTGCAATTTTTTTTTTTTTTTGTTTGAGAATGTGAAAATGAGTCCCTGTAAAATAATTAGTTGCTGTTAGAAAACAKATGTTTGAGTCTGGTAAAAAGTGCATGTGTGTACATACCAAGACTTACCTTTAGTGATGGATGTTTCTCCGTTGGTTGAAGCCAGTTTCTCATCTCTTGAGCAGAAACTGCATCGGTAGAATGAATAAAATTGGAGTAAATATGCAATTATCAGAAATTTCAGTTGGGTGAAATACTGTGATTTTGTTTGTTAAATGCTAACAAAATATAATCCTAAGTTTATAATAGTGTGTTTTCAATTGCTTTATCGCTTTCCTACATAGAGATTAAAAAATTTATTACAAGAGAAATGCRTTCTTTTTGAATGGAATAAAAAGGAGTTTGTTTTGGTTTTGTTTTTTCCTTTCAAGGGAAATATCAGTCGTCAGGAGGCTGTTAGTATGATCCCACCTCTGCTGCTTAATGTTAACCCTCATCATAAGGTAACTCTAGAGTATACTGTGTACTAGAGTTTTTTGCTGGAGGGTAGTTTGATTAAAATACGCGTTACAACAGCAGTACCAATGCTGATGCACAATTCTGGTTTGTGTTGGTATGTTTTATGCTTTCTGCATGTAAACCACAGCAATCAGCTAGTGTCCAGATCACAAAYAGACTGTCAGAGGAACATCTGCTTTTTCAGCTTTATGTAATACCCTGTGAAAGAACACTTAGTTTTTAAGTAGTTACATAATCTTACTTTCAAAGTCTGAATGTATTCAGCTGCATCTAAGGTATATATTCATGTTTCAACCCCCTTTTAAAGTAAGATGACCGTTTATAACTTCCTGCTATCCGTCACACTATGAACAGATGTAGTTTTCCAGATCCAAATGATAATGTTCTCTACCAGGTAGTTTTCACCCCTCTGTGCCTTTTGAAGAAGCTGCAAACTTCTGCCCTATAAATCTGTTAGGCAAAATAATTTGAGTGAGCTGAAAGATACTGTTGATGGTGGCTAAAGATTGCTAACTTTAACTGAGGTGTCTAAGGGATGCCCATGGTATTTTCTAATGGCAGACTGTAGGAATGGGGATATCTGGTAGCAAACTTCGTGTTCTAACCTTAGAGATGTTTTCATACACTGTGTTTGTTTGCAGAATGAATCTGTAAGGTGGCCTTACTCTCTTAATCTGTTAAGTTAATGACCTAGTTAGAAGTGGCTTGCTATCTCAAGCAACCATGTTGTGCACTTCTTAAATTTTTCATGATGTGTCTTAAATTTTTAAGTTTTTCAAACTTCTGACCTCTATGTTTTAGAGACTCATTCGTACATACTTGTTTTTATATTAACATTACTTAGCATACATAACTTTTCAGTTTATTTTCTCCTGTTCTTACTCCAACCCAATGTATGATACTGGGCTGATGGCTATGTTATGTGAGGCAAGGTCTTCTCACCTCTCTTAAATGAATAATGAATTGAGTGATGGATTGAGTCCTAATGTCACAGGTGCATTTTGAGTTTTGTCTGGAGTTGAACAGGTAGTGAATGTGTTCGACTTAATGTAAAACACAAATTGTGAGAGTATTTTTGCACACACCTTACTTATATTGCATATACTAAGATAGCAGTGTACATTTTTTGCATTGAATGTTTAACTTCGGTGACTACATTTCAATGAGCGCTTTCCAGAAATGCCTGTACGATTTCACAAATTTCCTCATAAATCAGGCTCAGAATAGGTTCTTTATCCTCTCTTGTGACAAGGCAGCAAATAGCTGCTGTAATGATGCCTTGGCTGTGGTCATTTAGGACCTTTTATGGTTCTTAGTGCCTTATTTTCTGAGCTGCTTGTTATGACCAGAATTGCAGGTTACTTTTCATGCTTAACCGGCATGTTCTGTACATCATGTGTTATATGCTGATTCCTGTCTTACACAAGGATCAGCTGGATGACTGTCAAACCTCTCTGTAGTTCTGTTCATTTTTAATCTACTTTTCACAATTCAGTTTTCCCTCACCATCAATTTGCTGGACAATTTTAGAGCATGTTTAGGCTTGCTTATTCTTCATTATCTTTTGCATTATTTACAAAAGTAAGTAGAAACTGGTAGTGTCATAACTGTTACTTTAAACAGCAGGTATGATGCTCTCTTACTGAGTATGTCTCATGATGCGTTAACACTGCTGCCTGGCTTACCACGTGCTGTCTGGAACTGTCACTAAATGCTCTTTGCATTTCTCTGGGGTCTGTCTTCCGGTTTAGTCTTGTTCATGCCAGGGGCTTGCATGAGGATCTGAGCAGATCCGTCCCCATCTTTTATCCTGTTGCATGATTTCAGCTAACTTTTACTGGAGCTATAAAGGTCCAGAAGATAGTCAGAGTCATGGTTCTGAAAATCTGTAACGAGGCAAGAGGAAATACTCTAAGCTTCCTTACTTAAGAAGTTAGCTATCAAATAGTTTGCTGTGAAAGTGACTCTATGAATGACTTGATCAGAAGCCAAGTCTGTGATGAACCAGGGAGGACAAAGATWCTAGAAGTCAGGTGTTCGTGTCTGTACTGTTCTGTTCTGCTGCCCGATGATGGTTCGAATACTTCCCAAGTACTTCTAGGATATAGAAACAGGCAGTTTATGCTGCCCTGATTTTTTGCATTAAAATGGAAATGTGTGGGGAGGGATAACAGTTCATTTTTATAAAATCTATATTATCAACTGTGTCGGATAGTCTCTGATTAATTTACTGATAGTTAAAGAAAAATGCAACTTGCTCTTGAATGTAACTTTTCCCTTAATGTTTGTGTGTATATGTAAAGTTACAGTTAACTTCAGTCGGAATTACTTGTGAGCTGATAAAAGGACCATACCCCCTATCTATATTCAGATTTCTCTTTCACATTTTTTTCAGCTGATATATTTGTTCCCTACAAACCAAAGTCCTTGCTATATTTTAGACCCCCAGAGATAAAGCTGCATTCCGTGACACAAAGAACAGAACTGTACTTTGTTTTTCTGCAAATTGGTGTTCAGAACAATCATAATTCTGCAATTGTATGCAAAAATACTTAATTTAAACAAGAACACATAGCAAATTTTTCAAGTACTTAAAAAATACAAGGTAGACTTTTTTAACTTTCTGGTGTTTGTAGATTCTAGATATGTGTGCTGCACCTGGATCTAAGACTGCACAACTCATTGAAATGTTGCATGCAGACATGAATGTTCCTTTTCCCAGTAAGTCTGGAAAAACTACCAAAAACTTTTGTAACTTTGAATTTCCTCTTTTTCTTGTAGAAGGTTACTTTTAATATCACAGATAAGTGACTGCATTTAACTACATATTGAATTCCCAAAGTAGTTGAGTTATATGAGATGGGAAGTACCCCACCTTTTCTTTGAAATTTCGTGAGCTTCCTTGGCTTGAAGGAGAGAGATGGATTATAAATCTTCACAGTTCAGACTACAGTAGATGCGATCAGAGCTTAATTTTAGATGGTGGCCCATGAGCCCTTGTGTTTTAATGGTATTCTGCAAACACTGGATTAAGCTGCTTTAGCCTTAAAATAGTCATGATATTTATCTTTTTTTTTTTTTTAAGCTTCAGAATCTTTACTTTCAGATGCTAGCAGAAAATACTGTGCATAAAAATCATGAAGTTGGGGGGAGTGGATTCCTTCTGTGTTCTACTGAAAATCTGCTGATATGCAGAGATTGTCTTTGGTGGCAGTGATGTTTTCTCTGTTACAAGGGTTTTACTTTGAGAGTGAAAAGTTAAAGGGCCCTTGGTTATGTCTTATTTCCGCTGCATGCAAGCTAGAACTCTTGAGACTATATTTGACATATCAGTTAAACCTCGATATATTTTATGTTATTCTATGTTCAGCAAGGGGTCCTCTTTTCATAAGTAGTCTTTTAAATAAAAATCTCTGGTGAAAGGTTTACACAACTTTGAAGATAAGGCAATAAACTATTTAAAATTATTTAGCTGTTGAATGGTAAAGCATCTTCCCACTATTTTATGTTCCCAGAGGGTTTTGTAATTGCTAATGATGTTGACAACAAGCGCTGCTATTTGCTGGTTCATCAGGCTAAGAGATTAAACAGTCCGTGCATCATGGTGGTAAATCACGATGCCTCCAGCATTCCTAATCTACAAATAGATGTTGATGGAAGAAAAGAGGTCCTCTTCTATGACAGGATTTTGTGTGACGTCCCCTGCAGGTATTTTGCATGTAATCTTCAATACACAGATTTTATTGCACCAAGCGCAATGCTAGAATTTTTGTGTTACTGAGTTACGCTTTTTGAGTTGCTTAGTGAGTTATGATTTATAGTACCTTCCAAAACCAGGTGAATGCCTTAAACTGTCTTAGGTAGAGGGATACCAAATCAAGGTGAACTTTTTTCATTCCAAGTGGTACTTAAATTTGGTCAGCTGAAGGGCTTCAARTTTTGAACCTGCACTCAGGATACTGAAATACAAAGATAGTCTAGAAACAGTACAGCATAGGATAACTAGTTAACATGGGAAAGGAACTGTTAATTAATTTTTTGCTGCTATAAATGACTTGGATATGAAATGAGTTTTACCCATAAATCATACAAATCTGGTCAATGTCTGTTACAGTGGAGATGGAACCATGAGGAAGAACATTGATGTATGGAAGAAGTGGACAACACAAAACAGTTTGCAGCTCCATGGGTAAAAATGCTTATTACACATCTGCACTTCTTTCATTTCTCTCTCCTCCTTTTCCCGTATCTTTAACATCTGCATGCATTCACATGTTAATATATGACAAAGCAGAGACTAAGAAGAGTCGTTTTTCATTCAAATCAAGAGCTTACGTGCTATTCAGAGAAAGTGTAGTGTTTCAGTCGTGAGGTCAACCTCCAGTGGAGAGTGTAAATATAAATTTCTTGTATCCTTATGAATGTCTGACATATATTAATATTCATTGAATTAATTTAGACAAGGTAGCTAATAAAACAGGGAACAAATAATTTGGTTGGGATACTTAGCATTTAGGCAGGTAAAATACTGTTGGAAAATACAGAAAATTGTAAAATTTAATAGTAATGTTTTAACGTCTTTAGAATGTTAGAGATCATACATAAATGGTTTCAGTTACCTGAGATTCATTTATGATAACTGATGGTGAATGAGTACTTAGCCTAGTGCAGGTGCATGGTAAAAAGCAGTAATTTAAACACAGATGAAAAAGCTTAGAACATTTTACTGTGCATTTGTAAAAATCTGGGCATGCGGTCAGTTACTGTGACTCAGCTGACTTATGGTGACTTGCTGCTTGGTAACTCATTCATAATTACAGGTTTTATTTCAGTTGTAAGTATGCAGGTAGGATATAAGTTGGTGATCCAACTTTTCTCAGAAGGCCAATGCGAGCTAAGCTGTGCTCTCTGTAATATTTGTAATAGTCAGATTGCTCCTCATTTTAACTCTAGATTTCGGAGAAGAGGAGTAAGGTTTTGCAGGGTTATTTTTCTAGTGTTGAGTACTTTATTAAAAACTTTATGGGCCACTAGAAAGAGCAAAATACAGAATGTTATGTTAAAAGATATCATGCAGTAGTGTTAATGTTTTGACCTAACTGCTGTTTTAATAGGTGTAATTGTGAGTGTGTCTGCAGTGTAGACTGCACTAAACTGACTTAGTTTAAAACTGACTTTAATTTCTGTACTGGTGACAGCTGTGGAACTCAGTATGTACTGACTAGTCCATGGAGTCCATCTCTCCAGTTATGTGTCTGCAATGTAGCCTCCCTTGTAAGAAACTTAACGGCAAATCTTTCTGGTTCCTGAATGATACCTGGCTAGACCAAGAGTGTTCTGTTAGATTGCAGTTAAGAATTGCAACCCGTGGTGTTGAACAGCTGGCAGAAGGCGGGAGAATGGTGTATTCTACGTGTTCATTGAATCCTATCGAAAATGAGGCTGTGATTGCATCTCTRCTGGAAAAGAGTCAAGGTGAGAATGTGGGCTTGGACGGAGTCGGGAAATCTTTTTTTCTCAGCCCAAAAAAGGATATGTGTATGATAGTACTAGTAATAAGCTTAGTGGAGGTAACATGCTCCTAGTATGCAAAACTGCAGCAATTTTTTGGTACCGGTAGGATTTAATTGGTGTTGATATGAGCAGTCTTCTTAAATGGGCCTCAATCGGGTGCAAATATAAACCCTGAAGAAGTTTTGTTAATGATACACAAAACACTTCTACAGATCAATGGAATTCAGTCTGGCTTCTGCTAATTGATTCCACTGGTTTGAGTCCCTGTCTGACATTCATATTTCCTTTGGAAAACACAGCGTGGGACATTGCTGGTGTACACCATAGGAGTAAAAAGCCCAGAGTATACTTAAGCAGTTAGAGGAATGTTATTGTGCACAAGTAGATGGGAATCACTGATACCTKTGGCATCCTTTGACCCACGTTTTGACATGCTTGGAATTTTAATGTCTTTAAGCTCATGGGGTTTTTTACAGTTTTGACTTGCATATCAAGGCTTGCATAAGTTGCTGTTAAGTCTCCATCATCTGAAGTAACAAGAGGTGGAAAAATTGAGATGAGCTGGGAAGCTCCACTGCATCAGTTATGATAGTAGGACTTAGTAGCCCAAATTTCTGGTCTTGAGCTGATGGACACTTTTTTTGCTGAGTCATTAACCTGAAGTTTGGAGACATCTAATTGGATTTTGCATGAAAAGTTCCACAGAGTTTGTTAAGTTGAGCCTTTTACAGAGCAGAAGCAGCTGTGTTACTCCTGGAGCTGAGCTGGTTGTGGAAGTAGAATAGCCTGGTTTGTGTAATGTTTTCTTTGTGCCAGTCATTATTCTGGCCCCAAATTATGCATGAAATTTCATTGTCTCCCAAACAGCAGTTTAACTAAAATGCCTGTAGATAATTGGGAGTTGACTATTTAATTTCCACTCAAAGGATGTTTTTATTTAGAGGTAGTTTATTTGGCAGACTGAGTGAAAAAACAACATAGACATGTTTCCAGTAAATTATAGTATGCTTGGCTTATTGAAGGCTGTAGTGTGCCATAGTTAAGTTTAACGATGACAAGATTGGAAAGCAGTAAGGACTAGTTTGGATAGGAGCATGAAGCAGCATGGATGTTGACGGAGGCCAACAATTGGGTATTTGAGGCAAATTCAGTACTTGGAAGTAAGGATTTTGACTTCAGTATTGGGCTGTGGCATTCGGATCTTGTCTCTGCCCAGTGGGGGTATTTTGAGTCTTACTTGGAGGCTATGGTGTGTCCCAGCAAGAGAACGTTATCCTTGGGGCTTGAACATAGGTGTAGCTATAGAAGGGCGAGGTGGTGGAGTGGTCTGCAAGGGGCATTGGACCTCGATGATTTGCTTAGGTCAGTCCAGAAGGTTTGCTGGTTCTTCGATCTTAACTAAGTTTCTAGCGCAGTGTTATACTGCTACTTGTGGAGCAGGTTAGAGATTGCTTTCCCCTTGGGGCTGAAGGAGTAAGGAAAAGGCACTTTTGTGTACCATGTTTTTCTGCTGGGAATTGTGGTATTTCTGATGGACCATTTAATGGCTGATCARTCTGATGTAGTCTTGAGGCATCTGTTGAAGTCATGCTGTAAGTAGGCAGGAATAATCAAAGGATGGATGCAAACATCAAGTTTAATCAGATTTGAAATGTTATTTTGGAATTTGTCTATGAATTCATGTATCACTTTTTCACTTATTTAAAAGACTTTCTTAAACTGTCACTGTAAGAGTAAATGGTTAGTCATGTAGAACAGGTTGACAAATTGTGTACACCATGAGGAAAAGCCTACCTGATTGTTAAATAACTAAGTATTCAGAATCACAAAAAAGAAATTTTAAGGTTATTCTTCTCTAGAGAGATCACCTAGTTAAAACAGTAAGTTTTTATATCATTCTTTCTGGAGTTGGGGCAGTTTAAAATTTTTATTCAGTAGATTAAATTATACTCTGTTGATGTTTCTTGTAGTAATCTGACATATTTTAGGCACATAGCCTTTTGCCCTGTTAGGTTGATACTACTTACCTTCCTGTTAAACAGTTCGGAATTTTACTTACCATATAAAAAATAATAAATTCTTTTTCCTCTCACACTGGAATATATTAAGATTGTAGGTCCATAAAATCAGAATATATCAAGCATTTTAAAAGGTTTAGTCATCCCAAAAGAGTACTTCTCCGAAAAATACTTAATCAGTGTAGTAAATCCAAATACTAAGTAAGTGAGAATAAAAACTTCTATGACTGCATTGCCCAGAACGCTGATGTTTAACGGTACAAGTTGTAGAGTATTACTCTATGCAGCTGCTACAAAAAGTATCTAACCATCATCTTTTGGTTGGCTTATAGGTTGCGAACCTGTATTATGAACAGTTCTTACCATCTTTCTTCTAATTTACATGGTAGTAATTGTATAACATCTTGCTCCTCGAAAGGTTTAAAAAGCAATGGTCTTAAACTGGTCTTAAAACTTGAAGGAAAACCATTTTTATAAAAGTTAATTAGGAGCACAACTCTCAAATTCTGTTTTCAAGAATGTTTATATTCTTGGCATTTCAGGTGCCTTAGAACTTGCTGATGTCTCTTCTGAGTTGCCAGGTTTGAAGAGGATGCCAGGAATTACAAAATGGAAGGTACTTACCTGATATTTCTGTGAAGTTCTTGGTCTATCGTAGGGTGTTAAATTAGGGGAATTTTGAAGTGTAAAATTTCAAAACATTAGATTGAGCTGAAGTAATGGTAGTGATTTGCTGTTTAGACTTGTAGACAACATGGTATTGCAGGGGAGAGGGCTAAAAATCTTTCTGATGGTGAGTTCTTGTCTCCTTACCGGCTCTCCTAGTTTTCTTTGCTCTATCTCCTATACTTTCGTAATATAATTCCCTTTTSTATTGTTTGCAGCATGTGGCCTGTAGATGGCAACATAATTTCAGTAACTTTTTAAGTTATCCCTCCTCCTCCGTCTTTACAGTCTGTGAGTGTTAGATTCTACGGTTCTTTAGCTGGGCCATTTGAATCATTTGGAAGTAAAAGCTGTTAAACCCTTTCTGGAAATAAGCTATAAAAACTGCAGTTATGTGAGTAATCCTAGAATATTAATAGAATCCTGTATTTTGTTCCAGGCCTTATGTGATTTCAATTCTGGAAACAGGCTGGTAGAGAGGGACAAAAAATCCCAAAGCTTCTTCAGCTTCCTGTTAAGAGTATAATCAAGAAGAGTAGAAGGCCATCCTGGTAATAGGGAAAGAAGCTCTGATTAAATTTTAATTATGAGTGTGTGCTTTTGCAAGGCCATTGGTTGTTCTACCTTCTCTCACTGTTCACTAGTCTCTTACAGTGGTACAGTCTGCAGGTTTGTGCTTGTGTGCAGGCTAGTGAACAAGACAAATGGAATAAAGATCTGCTTATGTTCTGTCATTGGAAATCCAGCTTAGAAACTAGATGATTTCTTTCTTCTTGCAGTTCCAAAAGTTTAAATTGTATACTTGTGCTTGAAGGATAAATGTAAAGTGCATGATTGTGGCTCTATAATCTTAATTTTACTTTTTTTTTTTGTATGTATGAGGCTACAAAATATATACATAAAGATCACTAAGAGTATATTGTATTCCCTTTAACACTTATTTCTGTGTTTGCAGTTGAAATACAAATCTCCCTAGTGGGTATTTTAAAAAGTAGGCTAATAAAATCTGTTGAAAGTTTGCAAGATTTTTTCCAGCCCTTATTTGCTGCTACTGTATTTTTTCAAGCCTCATTGGCTAGCTTGTCATTGAATGTATTTGCTTGCTTTGGTCCTGTTTTTACTTGGTGTGGTCTTTTGTTTCCTGGTGAAACGTCTATTCAATGGGAGCTCTGTGACTTAGTGATTACACTGAATATTCCTGAGCATCAGTTGACTGTAAATCTCTGGAAACATCAAAATAAAAATAAGGTTTTGTTCAAGGGACACTCAGGTGCTTGGAAATAGCATTCAGTACTCTCTCCTTAAGCCAGGCCATGAGTGAACTCGAGTTATTTCAGAATCTTGAATGAAGAGACCTTTTTAACTTCAGATATGTTAATCTACTTCTGCAACACTTTTAGTCTTCATTCTGCCCTAAGAAGAGGCTAGCAAAATGGGCAGTAGAGAATACTTCGGCATGTTCTTTGATGCTTTGTCATTCCATCAGTTACATTSTGTGGTTAGACTGGTAAACCAAAACTGAACAGAGCAGAGCTGTTAGGCAGTTATTCTAGTACATCCAAAATAGTTCTAGACTTGTTTGTACTTCCAGTTATTTATCAGTCCAGTTGTTTGTTTCTCTCAAGCTGAACTCATGACTTCCGAAGAAGAGCAGTTCAGAATCTTGTCTCCATCTAGCAATATGACATGTTAGCATATTTGGACTAGAAATACTAATTCTGGAAGTACAGTCATTTCTATTTCAGGAACAGGCAAAGGCACAATATTTTAGGTGTCATCTCATCAGTGGCTGAGAAATGCCAGATTTCATGACGCTGAAATCTGTGTTCTAACGTTCTTAGTAAAATTCTAATCTAGATAAATCTTACATTTCAGTTTCCAGTAGAACACTTAATTACACCTTCAAGACAATCACAGCGAGATGTATGAAAATACTTCACTGTACTTGCCAGTCCTGAAGTCACCATCGCTGTGACTTCTCTATTTTGTTGCCTTAACAGCAAAAATGGGCCTTCATTTCAGTCATTAATTTTATGCATTTGCCCTATGCATTCCTGGATGTGACCTTTCTTACAGCCCTAGCRTCCAGTACAGAGCCAGGCATCTAGAGTTCTGAAGTCAAATTTTCCCTGTTTTTTTGCCACTTTGGTATTCTTGCTTAAAGAGCATTCAGAATGCCTTGCTACAAGAACTGTGCCTCTAACCTTCTGCTTGTATCTTAAGCATCCTTCAAAAGCTTTGACCCTTAGACAGAATGAGGTGATGTTATGTCCACACAGTATCTTAGAGTGGATTTGTAGATGTGTTCTGAGTCCTGGATAAAGATACAGACACTAGAAAATTCATGGGAACATGGTTCTTGAGTAAATTCCCTTGAAAACATCTCTTATCTGTGACCTATGTAGGGCTGTGTCATCGGGCTGTATGCTTACCAAGGTGTTGTGTTGTACTCTTGCATCTTTCTTATATAAAGAAATTGGGATTCATCGTTTCTAATCTCTACTAGACTGCRGTAGCCCTTTTCCTTTGTATATTGCTTGGAAGCTGCCTATAGCAGAATGTCTCCCAGCCAGTCTCAYGGAGAAAAAGAAGTAATGTATCCTAAATCTGGTGGTTTACTAATCTTCCTGTGTATTCCACCACTGTCCTTCCTTTGGATTTTGGTGTTCTATATGTTCTGGAAGGTTAACAGAGATTACTGCAGTTGATTCTGCACCAGTCTTTACTTGACTGCACACTTTTCGAAGCATAAAAAGTGGAGCAAAGAGGTACAGCTGGCAAGAATCTCCTGCTCTTACATGCACACATAAAATGCACATAGGAACAATACACTTCAAAGAATTTACTATACTAGAAAATAATGTCTCTTTTTGGCATCTGAACCTTGGTTTGAAAGTATTTTAATTAAAACTTGGAAAATGGTGACCCATATTCTTTACAGTATTTATATTTACTCTTTTGAAGGTAATGCTGAAAGATGGACAGTGGTTTGAAGAGTGGAAAGATGTGCCTTCAAATAGACAAACACAAATACGTCCTACTATGTTTCCAGTAAAAGATGAAGAGAAGCTAAAGGCAATGAATCTAGAGCGTTGGTAAGTTTTCCTAGAGTAGATTTTATGAGGTTTTGATGGTAACCTTGTATGGTGGTAGGCAAATTATAATTAGGAGGTCAGATTAGGAATGTGTTGTGGTATAGACCTATGCTTTTATAGGACTGAGTATATTTTGATTGCTTCATATGTAATGGCAGTACACAATATTTAAATTCCAGTGAACTGAAAGAAATTATTGAAAGTTGCTTGCAAGGAATAAGTACTCACACAAACAGGTGAAATTCTTTGCATCCAATAGAGATACATAGTCAAAATTACTGGAAAAGTATGTAAAACTTTAACATTTTAACAGTGTGACTTATTTTCTATGAAAGACTTTCCATAGCTATTCTAAAAATAGTGTTTAGAAATGAGTCATTAAAGCTCAAATGTGAGTGGTAAAATGAATGCATCGCACTGATGCAAGTTATTTTGCCAGAATGCTCTATTTTAGATCCTGTTTCTAGCTTGATAAATTAAATCTGTGCAATCCTAGTAGGAATACTTAGTTTACCCTGAAAGTAAATATAAATGTGACAGTTCTAGTACTTTGTGAGAGCCTGAATGCTGATGAAGAATATGCTGCAACATTCTTTTTTTTCTCCCCCCCCCCATAGTCTTAGGATATTGCCACATCACCAGAACACAGGAGGTTTCTTTGTGGCTGTGTTACTAAAAAAATCTCCAATGCCATGGAATAAACGCCAGCCTAAGGTAACCTCTTTTAAAAGAGCTAAAATGTTAAATTTTAATAACATTTCTGGAATTTTTTTGAAAGCTCACGTAATAGAAACCATGCTATAACTGTTTTGTATCTGCCCTTCAGTTATAGTTCAGTGTGTCAATTAAAAATAAATTCCTAAATCCCTTAAGAACTTTTAAAAAAATCTCCTTTCAAAATACTAAAAAAAACCACAAAGGAGGGGGGGATTTTGAAATCATAGTAAAACAGCAAGATAAAGCTTGAACCTAAAATCAAGGCTCTGAAAGAATTACAGAAGCAGACTAGATTGAGTAGCTAAAGCTGTCACTTCCTTCAGCTGTGTGTGGTCCCTCTGCTGAAGGCTTTTTTCTGCTATGTTGGAAGCTAATTCTGATTTCAGTTTATCTTACTCTGGCTGGTTGCTCAGGAGTGATTCACTAGCAGATTAGTCTAGCAGATCAGCGGCAGGGGGAATGGATGTAAAACTGTTAGGAGGAGCAGCAGCTTCAGCTGTCTGCCTTTAATCCATTTGTTGTCAATTGTCTTTACAATCCTGTCAACAGGATTTTAAGTTGACATGATTTATTTGATCTCTTAGATTGTTCATATCTTTGAGAGAAGCTTCTTGTGTGAATCCCTTTTAGCTGTTCCTATTTATTTGATTTGCAGAACACCTTATGAGTAAAGTATACGTGGCAGTAAGGAGAAAGCATTTATTTAGAAGCGTCGTCCAAATAGTTTATGCTGTTCTAAGTTTAAAGTTGTAGCACTCTTACAGAAAGTGTGCAGCAGCAGGATATGTGTGTCACTTTGAGTGCTAAGAGGAAAACAGCAGATCCTGATTTAAAATAGTCTTCTCTGTGAGTGCTTGAACTTGATTTTGTAAATGGTGCAAAAATAGCTTTCTTGGACAGTTGGTAAGAAATTGGCCAGAGCAGTACTAGAGGTAAATGCAACTTACAATGGTATCTTGACTTAGTAATCAGATTAACTCCCTAAATGGATCAGTTTAAGCACTTACATACAAATTGATAAGAATTAAGCACATGTAAAGAGAGAACGTAGGTACCTTTTGTTACAAGTTGGATACTACTTTTGCTTTGTTGAATATACTATAATTTGAAATAGGTTCATCAGAAATTACCACAACGAACAGGAGATACTGAAGTGACAGCAGCTAATTCAGATAATGGTTCTGAATGTATTACTGAAGAACCAACACTTGCTGAAAATGAAGAGTCTAAGAAAATGCAAGAATTGCAGAATTCAGACACTGAGCAAAGCAAAAAGGAAGGAGTATGTGGGTAAGAGACCATGTCTAAGTATTTGTCCTGCGACAGCTTCATAATTGCTGAGTATTCTATAGTTCTTTTGTTATTGGACTCATTTAGAAGTCGATTAAGAAGAAATAATGAATTTGCTCAGTTGTCCTGTGTTTCCATGTTTTCTGTCTTGTATTTCAGTAAGTTAGGAAAATGACTGCTTTTATTAGCATTTGCAAAGTCTGTTAGTCCTTTCTTCTCTGCTAAGGAAAAAACTACTTTCAGAAGCTAACCTTTGAAAGATCTTTGCTGTCTTCACAATTACTGCCTCAGAAATCTCTGTTTACTTGTTTTTGTGGTTTCTGTTTTCAAGCACTGCTTCCACTTCCTCATTTTAAGAAGTTAGATTGTGGGTAGTGTTGTCTTAGTGAAGCACAGGAAAATGTCAGTATTCTGTTTGGCATACTATCGTTACCATAAGGCAAGTGTTGACTAAATGAACTGAATATACTGATTTTAAACCAAGTACTTTTGCTAGAATTGMCAATGCAATGGTATTTTCTTTTTAGACCACCACCATCTAAAAAAATGAAGCTGTTTGGTTTTAAAGAAGACCCGTTTGTGTTTCTCCCTGAAGATGATCCATTGTTCCTTCCTATACAGTAAGAAAAAAATGTTTCTGTTTTGGCAGTAGGATTTCTGGTAGTTTAGGAATACTAGTAGTTCATTTCATCACAAAAGATGGGTCCAATTGGTCATACATAAAACTTTTTCCCTAACTTTGCACCAGGTGCCCCTCTCCTCAACACTTAAACTCTTCTTAAATTAAAATAGCCAATTATAGTTTGCACTGGAAATTTTTGAGTGTATCTTAGTGTCTATGACAGCTTGTCTGTTCTGATGTCATGCATCCTAGAAAGTCTAATCTTTGTGTTCTGGAGCCAAAGTGTTAAGTGTTTGCAGAGATAGCTCAAGGAAATGGGCTAACCCATGCATTTTGAGTGTGTAATTTCATTGTTCAGTTAATCAAAACAAGTGTTATGGCCACAGGAAGTTTTATGCACTGGACCCATCATTTCCCAAGATGAATTTACTAACTCGAACTCAAGAAGGAAAGAAGAGACAGCTGTACATGGTTTCTAAGGAGTTAAGGAATGTGCTTCTGAACAACAGTGAGAAGATGAAGGTATGGTTCATCTCTTCAGGTTTTCACAACGGAGATCATAAGTTTCAGTGGATGTCTCCTTGAACTTTATTGCCAAGCTTATTGTTTATATAGAGGATTAGCCCTCTGGTAGGCCTTTTTTTTGGTCTGAATGAATGTTTTCCTCTCTATCCCTTCTTTGTTAAAGAGATGAAGAGTTGTCTCTCAGAGGTAAATAACAGTGTCCAGGATTAAAGTCGGTATGTTTTTTGGCAGATGGAAGGGAACTTAAAAGTAGAGGAAGGGAATATATAACTGCTGTGTGTGTACCAACATTGTTACGTGGTCTTTCAGGTACTTTCACAAGTTTACATTGACACTTGTGTATTTATAAGCCCCTTAATTATAAAAGTATTAAGAGCTTTGAAAGCCTACCAAAAATAACGGATAACTTCAGCTGAATTATTAGCTGGCTGTGTTGCGTGGAGACATTATTTCAAAGTTATTTCAACAACTGAATATTTTGAAAAGTTGTTAAGCTGAATGATAATGGGATAAGAAGTAGCTTTTGTGAATTAGAGGGAAAAATGATAATTTGTTTTGTATGACTCCCCATGGAAAATGCCTTGCAAATGCTGAAGATTTGTCTTAAAAGTTGTTGAATAATTTAAGTTAGAATGAGGTTGTCTCATCCAGCTTCCTTCCTGCCCCAGGCAGGGCTAACTTCAAAGCCAGATCAGATATGGTTCAGGGCCTCGTTCAGTCAAATTGTGAAAATTTCCAAGGATATTCATTACATCTCTGCAACAGATCCTTGAGATAGATAAATAATTATCCTTTTATCTCACATGCAGGAAATGGCTACATAATTGACAAAATTTTAAGAAACTGGTGCATTATATTAGGCAGTGAGACTTTGAGTACCACAAAGGATATAGTGTCCTAATATTAAGCACTTGTGCATTTTTAAAATCCCGTCCTTGATTGACTTTCCCAGAATCACCCAGAAAATTCTTACTCAAACTAAAATTAAAATTAGATCTTAATAGTTCATTGCCCTCATTTTAAGACTAACACTTCCACACAGTGTTCGGTTTTCAATGTGGAAAGGAGTAAAAGGTGTTTACGTTGAGAGAGAATTAAATTTTGGTAGTGAGAATTCCTTTTTCCTTTGAACGAATTTTCACATTAATTTAATTCAGTGTCCAGCAAACGAGCAAACATTACAGCAGAATTATCCCTTCTTCCTCCTTTTAGTCAAACAGTTGAGGAGAAACAAAGTTCAGAGTGGTAATTTAGAATTTACACTCCTTAATGATGCTTATTGGCTTTGCTGTTCGCAGGTTATTAACACAGGGATAAAAGTCTGGTCTCGCAACAGTGATGGTGAACAGTTTGGATGTGCGTTCAGATTAGCACAAGAGGTAATTACATAGCATTGTATTTTTGAAGGAGATACTTTGGTTTCCTCTAGAGCCTATAGCACAGATAGCATTAACTTTGTCAGATTAATGACAATTTGCATTTTCAGTATGGTTTAAAATGTGAAAATTGTTTTCTGATATTAGCTAAAGGACATGCTGTTTTTAACATTTTTCCTTCAGAAGGCAGAGATTGCATTTTGAAATAATTATATGTATTTATTAAACAGGGAATTTACACTCTGTACCCATTCATTCATGCAAGGATTATAAATGTCTGCATAGAAGATGTTAAAATTCTGCTAACCCAGGAAAATCCATTCTTAAGTAAATTCAGCAGTGAAACACAAAAGAAAGTCAAAGACATGGGTAAGTCTTCTAATTTGTCCTATGACAAAATGATTATTATACAGTACATGGAAGACTRACTGTCACATAAACTGTGTTTGCTAAAAATTTTGACTAGATTTATCTTAAATATACTTATTAATTAGGTAAGTAAGCATTACTGAAACCCAGTGCGCTACTAGAAACTTTCTGATCCTTTCTGGTCCTTTCTGATCGCAGCCTTTAAGGCTTATGAACTCCAGAGAACAGAGGAGTTGCCAAACTTGTGACTTCTGTGAAGCAATGCTGAGAGGCAGCATTTAAAATATCTGATGAACAAAGATTTTTTATGCGCTACTGATTTTTATGCCTGTTAGTGCTCCAGCTGAAACTGTTTGTTTGTCATCATTTTATGTATCAAATATAGTTACTCAGATTTGATTTTCTTAAATATGGGAGGCAATGTCTACTCATATTACATTTTTATTTCCTCAATGCTGGATGCTTGAAGAAATGAAGACTGGTTTTCAGTCTTCTGTTTGTTTTATTTCCAAGTCATCACTGGTCCTTGTGTTTCAGTGTTCGATGAAACAAAATGGGAAGAACAATTCTAAAGCTTGGGCTGGCAAACTCTTATTTTCATTTTACTTAAGTAAAAGTTCCTTGCTAGATTCAATGAGTAAATAAATCCACTGTGTGGTTTTGTATTTTAATTTGTTTGTTTGGGGTTTGACAGGGGGCAGGGTTGGCAATTGCTTTTGTAACTATAGAAATACTTTGGTCTGGAAAAAAAATAAAGGACTAAAAACTGGTATTGTCTATAGTTCACTGTACTGATGTAGATAACTGCTAACCAGCTCATGCTGTGTGGCTGTCTAAAAACTTGTTTTCTTGAACATTTTCAAATTATAATCATTTTAACATTGTACCAAGTTACACATCTGTTTTGTTTTTGTTCCCCCCACCTCCTTTCCCTCTAGCGATGGGAAGTATAGTTCTGAAGTACGACCCAGACCCTGAGTAAGTAGATGTATTGCTTTCCATTTACGCGGTTTTAAAACTTGGACAAGAATTTATTTTCTCTCAGCAAAAACAGAAGTGGAGGCATAGAGATGCAGTGAGGTCAGCAATAAAGCCAGACAGCATACAAAGAATATAACAGGGAAAGAAGCTATCTTGCCTGTGTATTCTTAAAACAATTTCAGGATTTAGCTTTATGAAGGAGAGCTAGTAGTTCTGCCAGAGGTCCACAGTATCACTGCATGCTTGTTTGTTTCCCTGTGAAGTCCAGCATTTGGAATAGAAAAAGTTAAACTTTTTCATTGTTCATTTTTGTTGACAAAGTAGTATCAGAAGCTCTTGAACTTTTTAAATGTAAACTTCCATCTTGCTGTTGCTTATATTAGTTTTGAAACCAGAGCCAGAAAATTACTTTGCCTGTTGCAGAAATTTAATAGCATCGAGMTTTATTTTTTTTTTGCTTGCTTACTTGTAGACAAGCAGGTACTGTTTAGATATTGAAGTTAAGACCAATGTACTTGCGTCTTCTACGAACAGTTATAAAATGCATTCACTATTAAAGATTGTGCACTTACTTTTCAGGGTATGGCTATAAAATTAAGTTTTGAAGATTAATTTTCTCATAGTTGACTGAATGTAACTGCTTGTTTGTAGAAAACCTGATGATCTTCAGTGTCCTATAGTGCTGTGTGGTTGGCAAGGAAAGACATCACTCCGTGCCTTTGTGCCCAAGAATGAGAGACTTCATTACCTGAGGATGATGGGAGTTGAAGTATTTAAAGCAAAGAGGAAAGAGGAGGAATCGGAAAGTAAAACAGAGGAAGTTCAACATAGGCTGGCACAAACAGAGGAAGGAATGGATGTGGAAGATAAAGGACATGATTTAGTCACAAAAATGGAAGCAGAAATAGGTGAAGAATCTTCCCACAGTCCTGGGGAAAGCAGTGCTATGGAAGTAGAAAATAAAATTGAGGATTTAGATCAGTCTAGTAAAAATGCCAACAGCCATGTAAGCCAGGAAAGCARAGACACAGGTACGAGTAATGTGAAAGATTAAGTTTATTTCTCTGTTACTTGGCAGCTTCCATGAGGCTCACATCCAGACTTTTGCTTTTAGCATGGAAGTATATTTTAAAATTTTGGTTGGAATGGGATGTTCCTCTTCTAAAGTTTCGCCTATTTTATTTTTTAAATGAAGACTATAAAGAGATTTCTCTACAAGTGTGTCGTCTTTTTACCATTTTAAGCTCCATATTACTGGTGGGTTTGTGTGTCTGTTGCTGGCGATGGATCGTGCACCAGTAAAATCTAAAGCCCATATTTGAAATGGAATAATGATACGTACAAATGAACTGCCTGTGTAACTGGTCAAGAATTCCTTCAGAAGAAAAATCGGGTTTCACTCAAAGCACACAAGTTCTAGAAAAACATTTTTTCTCTTAAGATTGCTTACCCCACCTACCACCCAATCTGATTACTACTTACACAGGTTCTTTAATGGATAAGGGAATCAGTGTGAGTGTGCATACAAATGCATGTATAAGATATCTAACTAACAACCTGGTTAACATTTATTCAAAATAAAACCATGCACAGTGTCCTGGAAAAAAAAATGCAGAATGCATTTTGCCAGCGACTGATGTCTGAGACGACTCTTCAGWGTGCTGAATTGCTTGACAGGCACAGCTAATAAATGTCCTTAACTAGATCTTTAGGTATGCTGAGCATGCCTCAAACTCCTATCTTGAAATGTGCCTGTTTAAGAGTCTGTGACTGTCCCTCGAATCTACTGCGGTCATCTGTTTGTCTGTAATTGCTTCAATTGGGAGTCATCTCTAATTTTTGCAAGATGCTTGCTTATAGCTGAAATGATAGTTAAAAAAAAAGTGTGGTGGTATATATATTGTTGTATAGTAGGTGTTTAAAAGAGGTTATTTAGGTCTAAAAAGGGTAATTTACTTAATCTGACTTAAAAAAAAAGTAGTAAGTTGGCTACCTCAGAAACTTATAAATTCCATCCTTTGTGGCTTAGTTTCAGCAATAGCCTTTGTACTTGTAGCAAGTTGACGTGAAAGGAAAGTGACCAGTGGTACAAGGTGTTGTCCTCCACTAGGACYATGGTGATGCAGGTATTTGTGCTGCTTGTCAAACTGAATTTTACCATGTGTATTTTTACTGATGAAGTCCTAATGTGGCTTGAATCCATTTGCTGTATCTTGCTACAACAGGCTTTCTGATGCCTGCCCTTGAACTACTTCATCAAAGGGAGTATTCCTGAGGGAGAGATGTAAAAGTGAAATAATGCCATGTTCTCTGATAAGATACAGTCTCACGCAGTGAAGAACCATTGACAGGAGTCATCTTCCTCTTGAGAGTCCATAAAATAGGTTAATAAAAGATCAGTTCTTGCCCTTGTATTTTGCTAGGGTTTGAGTTCGTTCTTTGAATCGGGAGCTGCGATTGGACAGGTTGTTTTCTGGCAGCTCCTTAGGCTGAAGAGCAGCATAGCAGAATTTTCCTTTGAGTGGAGGTATATGCAAAGTATAATTTTTAATTCTTAAAGTATATGAGGAAAAAAATTATAGCAGCTTGAAACTTCAAGCATGAAACTGAATATTGGTTTTCATGTCTTTGCATTTATTCTGACACATTGGGCATTTGAAATGGAAGAAGGGTGGAAGACCAGTGTCATTTTTAAGTCCTCATCACCATCACAGTCTGTAGTACTCAACCCTGAGGATGACTGATTTTAATCCATCTAATCTTTTTATGCTCTGATGATCTCCATAAATTATCAGAAGGTCAAGTGTTAAAACTTACGTGAAGAAACCAGAATTTGTTTTGAATTATGCCCGCTGTTACTGTACCTGCTGATGTCCCGGAGCAGCAGTTTAAGCTTCGTTTCAGTCAGTGACTCTTGTAAGGAGACAAGCTGATAAGAATCTTTGTTTATACAGACAATCCAGACAATTAAATCAGCAAAAAGCTAGCTGTATAGAAAATGAACAGTCCTGATTGATTATTTTTTTTTTTTTTTTTTTTTTGGACTGAGCTTACCACTGGCAGACTGAAGTGAGAATAGAAAGTTTTTATCTGGGAGCTAAAGAAAAGTAAGTTCCTGGATCATAAATTGACTGAAATCAGGTATAACTTAGACTTGTAATAGAATAAGAGCCCATATCTGCATCATTTTAAATCCAAATTAAAAGTCCCATTTTCCTGCATTATCTGAAATTTTGCTTTGCTCTTGTCTTTTTGGAGTTTTGTTTTTTCCTGTCAAGTGCAAATGGGAGATTTCAGCCAAGAAACTGGGAATCCTTGTGCTGATCAGCAGCTCTACTCCGTATCTCAAAAAAACCCCCGAGATTGCAGATATTTTTTTTTTTAATACTGCGAGTTTGCTTAAACCAGTTGCTCTGTCCCCGTTAYTCTTGCCTTGACTGCCAGAAAGGAAGATGCCCAAAACTGTAGGTAGTGGCTGAAAATGCTGTCCTGCCTTCCCAGGCTGGGAGCGCGATGAAACGGGGTGCGTTTTGTTTGTCTGTCTCTACTGAGCTGTGTGCTGCTGTGGCTCTGATGGTCGGGTGGCTGGGCCTCTGCTYGGGTGGCTTTGAACCTGGGTTGCTGCAAATAATTTAAAAGGAAGACGAAGGAGAAGTGATACGTGATTGCRTTAGGTTTGAAAATATAAAAGTCTTAAAAATCACTAGGTTTGAAGTTCACGAATTATTAAGTCCGTCCTTGTAAGCAGTCCCTATTAAATGTGAGATTTCTCTAYTTAACGCTGTTTTTTAGAAACACAGGACTGTAGATGCTTGTGCTGATGGCAGGGGTTTTATATATGATAAAGGGGAAACAAGAAAAAATTTCCTGCATCTAAATGAGTAGTTTGTTTATGTTCTGCTTAGAGATGCCTTCAGGAGAAGCTGTTGGAGCCTTCAGAAAATACTCTGTTGACTGAAAAACCTAGAAAGAAAAGGAGGGAAAACACCACATGGGATACTCCATTGTAGCTTTTTCTTCAGTATTTACCTGATGTTAGTCATTGCTTTTTGTTAGAATTTTGTTAGAATTTTCATACTTCAGTTCGCCGCAAAATTAATATACCATAATCTAGTGCCACCAGGGTGTTTTATTGTTTTCTTAAATGTCTGAATCCTATTAAAAGTCAATGAGACTTCTCAAAGTATACAAACCCCTTGAAAAATTCCTGCCTATAAACTTCAAATTTAGTCTTATCAGTAAAAGAAAGCAATTTAGCTCCTGTAACCACCCCTATCCGAGGCTGCAGCAAAGGGAAATTGGTGCGTTTCTTTCTTCCAGTGGGAAAACTCCAGCCCGGAAAACGAGCGGCGGTGCGCTTGTGCCGTGTTGCTGCCAGAGCTGAGCCGAGCACGCCGTCTCGCCCTGCTGTCTCCCCGGGACAAATCTTGTAAACAACCCCCAGCAAAGCAGCGCGGGTACAACAGCRGTCCTGTTATTCCCAACAAACGTCCTGATGAAGTCGGCTGGCGCGCTCATAGCACCGCATGTTCTTGCCGCTCCGCTTTGCAGCTGGCGTTCAGGGGAGGCAGCAAGCGGCGTGGGGGGGCCTGCAGCCCGCCCCGGGGTGCGAGGCACCTCGCTGCCTGYGCCGGGCACCCCCAAGGGCCCCTTTCGGAGGGACCGAGGGCAGCGCGGGGCTGTGCGTACCCTCGAGGTGAGGTGTTGCTCGCAGGGGGTCCGCACCTCTGTCGTTCCAGGTGGATTTTCCACACCTACCACTGATGCTTGTATCAAACACATGGTTGTATTTAATTATTATTTAATTTCTTGCTCTGTGTTTCTTAAACAAACCTGCGTATTGTTTTTTGACTAAAATCTGGATTACTTCTTATGGTGTGGCTGCTTGTGTTAAGAATTTAAATGAAGTTTCTTGCTTCTGCACTTGGTATCCTATGCAGTTACATTTAAGCAGGCTGTTGGCTACATAGGTGTTTGCCTGCTTTTTTCTTTAAATGAGTTACCCATGCGTGGCTGATGGGTAACTCCGGGCACTCTGTCACGGAACCATCCCTCGGGAACATGCCGGTACGCTGCAGCCTCACCTGTATACCTCTTTGTATTTCTGATGCTTTGCGTCTTCCACTCCCATTTTCCATTTGTCATCCCTTGGAATTATTGACTCCTCCCCAGTTTTCTTTTTGTGTAGCTCAAAGGCTTTCAGGTGTGTTAGCAATGGACTTTCGCCTGTTCCAAAAGCGAAAAACAGTATGAACAGTGGCCAAAACAATTCTTACAATTTTTATAAGAACAGGGCAAACATACAATCATTCTTGCCCAGAATATTCTCCCAGACTCCAGGGATTTCTTGGACCAGAGATGTTGTCTTTGGGTTTAATGGTCCTTTGTATATTTCTTCTCCGTTAATTTGCCAGTYGCTCCCTGAAACCATGTGAACTTTTAGTGCTCCTAACATCCTGTGGCAGGGAGCCCCAAGATCCTATGTGTTGTGTGAAGTATTATCTCCTTTTGGTTATTTTGGCTCCTAATAGTTTTGCTCTTCTTGCATTGGAAGAGACAACAGGGATTGGAAGAGATCACTGACTGGTTTTGTCAGGACACTTGTGATTTTATTGTCTTCTTGTCATATCCCTTATCAGTCATCTTTTGTCCAAGCTGAAGAGTCCTAGCTTACTTGGTTGTTCCCTGTACGGAGACTACTCCAAACCTTTCATCATGTTTATTAAATGTTTCTGAACTTTTCTCAGTTTTTATGTCCTTTTCCAGGTGGGGGAACCAGAACTGCACATGATGCTTAGGATGTGGCATTTGTGCAGGTGTGCGCTCTCTGTTCTGTCCTCCAGTCGTCTGGTTGGTGTTCTTTAATGCTACTAAATGTCAAGCTGATGTTTCAGTGGGATTGCCTATCATAACCTCATTATTATGTTCTGAGCAGCAATTGAGAACCTGTTGTTTTACATGTGATGTTAGCATTTTTTTTCCACACATAAATCACTTTTATCTGTATTGAGTTTCATTTGCTGTTTTATCACCCAGTTGCTCAGTCTTGTAAGGTGGTTCTGCAAGTCTTTGTAGCTGGACCTAAACCAATAGCTACTGATTGAATTGTATTGCACCCAGAATAGTTTTCTGGAAGTCTGCAGGTCCTTGGCAGTTCTGAAGGGATCCTGAGCTAGTTGTTTCATGATGACAAGATCATAGGAGAGGAATTTCACATCAAAATGCTGATGAGCAGGATGACCGAGCACCAAAGAAAGTATAGTACTTTCTTTCTAATATTTAAAACAATTAAATATCTGTCCAAAAAATACTCTCATAGAATGCTTTTCTTCTGGAAAATAGCAGCTTACTGGAGGGAAAAAAAGTGCCCTTAGGAACACAGCAGTAAGATTTCTGGCAGCCTCCCCTGAATCTTTTCCAGGGCTCCTCAACCTAGAAATCTATCTGGGAGGCTCTTGAGAACCACCCCCTAAATTCCCGTTTCCTGTGGCTTCTCAGGCTTCAAATTCACCAACTAACTTGTTGTGCAACAAGGTGATATCCTGAACATTGTGTTACCAGGGTTTCTTGCCCTTGTAGGTCTGAATGTCTCCCTGGCCAGCTGTCAGTCTGGTACACTGTCCTGCTGTCTGCCCATATCTTCAGCTGACACTCCAGGGCAGTGAAGAGGGAGTTGTGGAAGTGGCCTGAAATACTAAAAATGTCCGTTTCAGATGTTCCAAGTGGATTTTTAAAGCCATGTTACCCTGTAGAAGACTTCACATTTTCAACTCTTCATTCTCCATTGTCTGAATTTTTACAAACACAAAATCTCCTGGGGAATGAAATTCCAGGTCCTGCGTGGTAGCAAACAGCATCATGAACCTAACACTAAGTTATAACATTGGATTAAATATGGTAGCATCTCCCAGTAAAAAATACGAATTTAATGACAACCAACATAATTAAAACTTCCTAATTTTTTTTTTTGAAACCCACTTGCTAATGGATCAGCATTTGATTAGTTTCTTCACCCAAAGAAAAAGGCAGAAGGGGGAGAAGGGAGGACAGAACAGAAACTGTTCAGTAACACCCATGGTGCTGGATGCAGATACGTAGGACATAAAGCCAGGTGGYGGGTAACTTAAATGATTCAAGGTGAGCTAGCTGAAGGATGGTTCTTAGCAGCTATTTTTGAACTGTTACAGGAATTGTATGTTCAATTAGGCAGCCTTGTAGGTTCCACATACTCGCCATGGAGAGGTGAGCCAGTCTGAGCTTGCAGATGAACACCTGCTACAGGCAGCAGCTGAGGACAGCGCATCAAGAGCCAGTCAATCACTGAGAGTTTTTCTGGTTATAAAATCACAGAAACAGAAGGATTTAGGTTGAAAGGGGCCTCTGGAGGTCACCTAGGCCAAACCCCTGCTCAAAGCTGGGCTAACTTCGAGGTTGGGCCAGTTTGCTCTGAGCCTTGTCCAGGTCAGTCTTGAAAATCTTTAAGGATGTCACTTGCACCACCTCTCTGGACAAGCTCTTCTAATCCTTAACCATTCTCGTGGGGAGGAAGGGTTTCTTTATTTCTAGGTGGAGTTTTCCCTGCTGCAACTTCTGCCTTTTGCCTGTTGTCCTATCACTATGCACCCTTGAGAAAAGTTTGGCTCCATCTTCTCTGCAACCACCTCTTGGGGTGTTGAAGAGAGCAGCTGAAACCCCCTTAACAGTCTTTTCTCTAGGCTACACAAACCCAGCTCTCTCCTCCCCTCCTCATTTGTCATATACTGTAGCCTCCTAACCGTCTTGGTGGGTTTTCACCGGTGGGCCTCTCCAGTTGGCAAATCTTCTAATGGGGGACCTACGCTGGACACAGTACTGCAGATACAGCCTCACAAGCAATGAGCAGAGGGGAATAATCACTACCCTCAAACCCCTGGCTACTTCATGACTGCTTTAAATTTCAAGAAGTTTATGCTGCTGCAATTATTCTAGAATATTCTTGGTGGGTTTCTGTGCCTCGTAACTTCATTTTCATATTCTAATTTTTCAAATTGCTTTTCTCTTGATAACAGAAAAAATCTGTGCAGCTGTGCAAAATGTGCCAATTTACTGAACAAGAAGATATAAGTAGCTTTGTGTGAAGTTCTCTTGAATACAAAAAGAAAATAAAATGAAGTGCAAAGATTTTTCAGTAACCATTGCTTAAGGGCTTTTAATGTGATGACACACTCATGATGATAAATGATGTAAATTATTTTGAATGATGATTGAAAAAATATATTTAATGTGTGGATCATCTTTAATGCAAAATACATATCTTCCTTTCTGACTCAAAATACGTATCCTCTGGATGCAGAAAGGGGCTGGAACTCATGGGAATGCCTCATGATCTCCACTCATTGGACCAATAAATTGTTCTAGAAATACGGGCTATGGAGGCAGAAAACATGTTTCTCAGCTTTGCCTGCAGTACAGAATGGAGCCAAAGGGTATGACTACACCATAGTAAAAAAGGAATGGCCGGAAGCTCCCAGCTTTGTCCACTGCCTACACACATATGTCCTACAGGCAAAGACTGTTTGAGTGCCTTGAGTCTTGCTGTCTGGGTCGATGTATAATGGATCTGCTCTTGGAGGCAATCTCAAAGTACTAGTGAAACAGCAATGCAAACTGCTTCCCCCTCATCTGGATTTCAGAGGGGGGCTCTCTGCCCTAGCTTGAAATCCTCTTAAACCTGCAGGTTAGGATTTCAGATAATGGAGTTTCTGATCCTGAAGAGGATTGAATCCAAGCAATTTCTTCCCCCTCCTAGGAAAAAATAATTAAGTGAAAGGATAGCTATGATAGAAGGTTGGATGGAAGATAATGTGTTTTCTTAGGTTTGATCTGTTGCTAAGAGCCCTCTAGATAGCCAGGGTGKCAGGGTATGCGCACCATTTGGTGTAAGGCCCACGCAATGCTAACAGGTCTCTCTGTTTGCAACAGGTTACCTATCATCACACTGACAAAAAACCTCTCTAAACTGCAGAGACAGTTATTACTTCTTTGAGCTTTCACCTTCTCCCACACGTGGTTTAACCCAGCAGGCAGCTAAACACCACACAGCCGCATGCTCACTCCCCACTAGGATGGGGGAGAGAATCGAAGAAAAAAAAAGGTAAAACTCGTGGGTTGAGATAAAGACAATTTAATAGGACAGAAAAGAAAGGGAAAATAATAATAATGATAAAAGAATATACAAAACAAGTGATGCACAATGCAATTGCTGACCAATGCCCAGCCAGTTTCCAAGCAGCAGACCCCTGGCCAGATTTTCCCTTGGTTTATATACTGACCATGACATCATATGGTGTGGGATATCCCTTTGGTCAGTTGGGGTCAGCTGTCCCAGCTGTGTCCCCTCCCAACTTCTTGTGCACCCCCAGCCTGCTCGCTGGTGGGGTGGGGTGAGAAGCAGAAAAGGCCTTGATTCTGCATAAGCACTGCTCAGCAGTAACGAAAACATCCCTGTGTTATCATCATTATTCTCACCCTAAATCCAAAACACAGCACTGTACCAGCTACTAGAAAGAGAATTACCTCTATCCCAGCCGAAACCAGGACACACAGATAACGGGTGGAGCTGGGTGTTAGTGGTCCATAATCAGATATCCATCTTTTCTGAAGAAACTTCCATCTTCTGTAATGTAATTTCTTAGTGCCTATAGGATCTTAAGCATGAATCCACAGAAACCATGAGTCAACACCTTCTTCCTGAACGGCTGTTTACAAGGACAAAAAGAAAGCAACCCCCACCTCCTTTCCAAAATGGTTGAACATTGCTACTTCTCTTGTGCAACTTTAATTGCTCCTATGGACAATTTAACACCACTTCGAGTTTTGCAGTCTCAGTCAGTCTGTTCTCTGTTTTTAAACCTGTTATTTGCATAGGCACAGACCTTATGGTGTTTATAGTAAACTTATTTTTTATATATGTTTCTATATCCTATCATTTCCTAGCTTTGAATCTGAGGGGGTTTTTTAAAGTGTAGAGGGATAAGTGCACTCAGCTGGTCTGAAGTGGTCTACACCTTAGAAATATGTGTTCTTTTATACCTTGTAATATATTTTCACGGGGGGGGGGGGGGGGGAGTTTAAGTCAAGTGCTGAAAAATCAGTTTAGGTTATCTGGATTTATATTTTTTTTGTTACGGTAAAAATAATTTAGAGCTTGTGAAAGGTGCCAGATTGACAGCCTTGAAGTTAAGCTGATTGTTCCATTATTTCCCAGCTCCTCTCTTTCAGCCTTTCAAAGACATCTGCTCTTTTCTAATCTCCCATAACTCAGTTTTTCAGATAAGTGCTAAGGCTTCTGAGACAGTGAGAGCCACTTCTCTAGCTATCCTTAGATGATGTTTATCAGGCTTGTCTAATTTGAAGATGTTGAATTTATTTCATTAGGTCTAACTTATTTCATTATTCTCTATCTTGTTCTTTCTCTGCTCTGTGAGACCCTTTCATCAATATTATGTGCATGAACAGCCCCGTCTTTTTAAAGGCCTAGTTCATCTTTTTAGATACACTAATTACTGTTTAGAGAGGACAGATTCAAAAGAAGTAATAGGCAATCCAGCTAGAAATCATCTGCTGATTCCTTTCTCTTGAATATATTTATCAGTGTTTTCTTTGGGCCATTCAACAAGGTAAGAACAAACCGCAGAGAATGATTTCTTGTTATCCTGTAATTCTCTTGCTAGATTGATTCTCATTTTGCACATATTTCTTCCTTATATGCATGTATTCTTTTACATTCACTTTAGCAAACAGAAGAAGTTTCCACTCTTTTTATGAGTCCTTTTTCTGCTTAAAAGTCCACCAGCGAAGGACAACCAACGTGGTTAGGAGGCTGGAGCCCATACCCTGTGAGGAGAGGCTGGGAGAAATGGGTTTGTTCAGCCTGGAGGAGAAATGGTAGGTGAGATCTAATTGTTATCTTCCAGTAAATAACAGGTGGCTGTAGAAAAGACAAAGCCACTTCTCAAGGCAAAGTGACAGGACTCACAGCAAAGGATACAAGATGCAGCAAGTGAGACTTCAGTTGGACATGAGGAAAAAATTATTCCCCACAAGAGGAATTGAGCATGGGGGCAAGTTGCCTAGGGAGGTGGTGGATCTCCATCCTTGGAGATCTTCAAAATTTGGCTAAGTGAGGCCCTGAGCAAGCTGATCTAGCAGGGAAGCTAGCCCTACTTTGAGAAGGGGGTTGGACCAGCTAACCTCCAGAGCTGATTCAAACCTTAGTCTTTTTCTGATTCTAGGATYGCTCCCCAGGTGAATGCCTTTGTCCTGGTTTTGGCTGGGATTTCTTCCTAGTAGCTGGTGTAGTGCTGTGTTTTGGATTTAGGATGGGAATAATGTTGATAACACACTGATGTTTTAGTTGTTCTAAGTAGTGCTTACACTAAGTCAAGGACTTTTCAGCTTCTCATGCTCTACCGGCTGAGAAGGCTGGAGATACACAAGAAGCTGGGAGGGGGCACAGCCAGGACAGCTGACCCAAACTGGCCAAAGGGTTATGCCATACCATATGACGTCATGCTCAGTATATAAACTAGGGGAAAGCTGGTGGGGGGGGGCTGCTGCTCAGGGACTGGCTGGGCATTGGTCAGCAGGTAGTGAGCAATTGCATCGTGCATCACTTGCTTTCTATATTATGATTATTATTATTATTACTACTACTACTACTACTATTATTTTATTTTATTTTATTTCAATTATTAAACTGTCCTTATCTCAGCGCACGAGTTTTCTCACTTTTACCCTTCCAATTCTCTCCCCCACCCCACCAGGGGGGAGTGAGCGAGGGGCTGTGGGGGGCTTAGTTGCCGGCTGGGGTTAAACCACGACAACCTTCAGTGATGTACAGACAAATACAGCCCTCTGAGACTCTTCTGTTCAATACACCTTCAGACACCCTCTGGCTATTCAGACATCAAAGTATTGCATTTAGTCATTAGGGAAGCATGTGCACGTGTTTAGCTCAAGTTAAACCAGAGTGCAATTGTTTAACAACACAGTCACTGGATCCCCTATTGACTACGCACAGTAGTTTAGTATTGCTAGTGCTTTTCATTTACTGTAATTCAAGTTAATTCAGTGGAATCTGCCAAAAGGCAGTAGGAATAACTTTATTGTTAATTCAACTATATCATAAATCAGAGGATAAAAGAGGACTGAGTTGAAACTGTTGATGAAATTGTTAATGTTAGATTGCTACAGTAGAAACGAGCCTCCACCTCGGCTTTTTGTATCACCATGCCATACCGTTACTTCAATAATGCCACAGAAGGTACAAGGCTGGTGAATTGTGTCCTGTGTTTCAAAATGCTGCATTCCTAGCTGAAGGGAGCTGTGGTAAATGAGTAATGTGAGGCATCTACAGATCTGAATTGTTCCTGTTTTTATTAAGTCATATGTTCAGCTGTAAATGTTACATTGTCTCTAGAGGCAAAGGATGAGTGGTACATAACGACTATGAATTTCAGATAGAAAGGGCAGACCTGAGCAATTTTAGGACATTTTCATTTCCTGCAAAAAACCTGAAATGAGAGCAGGATTATCTGCTTACTAGACAGCACAGGAAAGCCCATGGCCAAGAAATGGCCATCCACCCAAATAAGTGCCACCCCAGCACTGTGCCCAGGCCTGAGCTTTGACCAGAAGGGATATAAGACATTGCCAGTTGGCATGTGGTAAAATCAGGGGGCACAGGAGATTCAGTTTCTCGGGTATCTCATTTTAGAAAGGAAGCCTCAGCACTGAAGGAGTAACAGCCTGCGAGGCACTAATCCTGGCGGGGCTACAGTGTGTTTCAAGGAGGTTGGGAAGTAAGTTCCTCTCTAGGAAAGAAATACTGGTGGAAGGTGTTAATAGCAAGTGTTTGCTTTGTTCTAGATGGCTCGTAAGACCATCTCAAAAGCAAATGGTTGTGGAGAAAAGTAATACATACCTGTGCTGATGGGCCTCCAGGAGGTCCTGCGTGATGTCAGCCAGTCCTGTGGAGATGTTTCCGATGCTCTAGAACATCTTAAAGACAGTCAGGGATGATGTTAAGGATCTTACATCTCTGTGAGTGGGACTTCAGTGTTTGGCTAATATCAAAAGCAATTCAGTTAATCTGGGTTTTCTTTCTAAAAGAAGTCGTTTGATGGGTTTTTTTTAGCAAAACCTTTTCAAGCAACACTGGCGTGCCTTGCACTGGAAAAAAGGCGAGCTAAAGAAAAACCTAGAAAAAGTGTGTCAAATAACAAAAGCAGTCATCCCAACTGACAAACAATTTATTTGCTTCCTATGGAGAATCTGGTTATTCTGCTTTTCACATCCAAATGGGATTTGAATCCACATCCAGTGTTCAGGAAAACTCACATAATACCTCACTCAACCCCCTCAAGTAAGAACTAACTCTTTAGTGTTTCCTTTGACAAATTGCAACAGGTCATGCAAGTGACGTGCTTTATTAAGAATTGATGTCATACAAAAGGGTTTGCAGGGTTAAAATAATACAAAATCTCTGATCATGCTATTACAGAGACTGTGCTGTTCCCTCTGAGAAGAAATAGGAGGGATAATGTAACACTAATGGTGAAAAATATATTTTTCTGAGGAGTCTGAGCACAGGGTAGAGCATCAACATTTTGTACTCCAGTCTGTCTTGGTACAGCGCTGCGATAACAGGGTAGTGCTGTTGACCTCTGTGAACTACATTGAAAGGAGTGCCGGACTCTGCCCAATTCTTTCCTGAAGTTCATAGAAAAGCACGTTAAATCAAATTTGATCTGAAAAGGTAAACACCATGAAATAGGGTATTTTCCCTGATATATTCTTTGTAGCATGCCAACTGTCTATGAAAAGCTGACGTAATTTTCCATTTCTCTAATTTCTGGGCTATGCTCTGAGGCAAACGAGGCTGTATTTCAAATCGACTCTGTCCACTAAACCGAGAACACAGGACCGTGGAAACAGTAGAACAAGTTGTGTTGGAAGGGACTTGGGGAGGTTGCGCAGTGCAGCCCCCTGCACCATGAAGATGCCAGCTTCAAGGCTGGAGCTGGTTGCTCAGGGTCCAGGTGGGTCTTGGGAATGTCCCAGGGCAGAGTGTCCACTGCCTCTCTGGGCAACCGCTTCGGTGCATACCCGCTCCTGCAGGGAAGGCATTCAGCAAAACGTAGCTAAACAAAAGTCAGCTGGCCCTTTACACAGCTGTACTGAAATATGTGTTTAACACAAAAAAAAAAAGAAAAAAGAAAAAAAKGACAGACAGTACATGGGAGAACAGAGAGGTCTCAGTAGGAAATGAGTGATAACCAACAAATTACCGTTGATTTACAGAGAGAATGTACAGAGATTTATACAAATGATACCTTTTGTCAGGCTAACTGCTAAAACTGCCAATGGAGGGGCCTTACTGTGCAAAAATGAAGAGCAGATGCTCATCATAAAAAGAAGTTAAAAGTCTCAAACAGCTGGTAAGGACAACACTTGAACTTAGGGCTGGTAGCACCAAGCAAAGCTGTCAACTGTTGTTTCCAAGCAAGGTCTGGGGACAGGAGTCCAAGAAAGGCATCATGATTACTGGAAATCCACTGTATTTGCCTCCAGACCCCCGACTGAGCTTGAAGGTCACAGATGATAGAAAGATTGGCTCTAGCTCTAGAGCTACTCACCCCCTTACATGTGGAAGATGTGTGCTAGCAGCAACAAATTGCTCTCACATATAAGAGATGGCCCAGAAACAACCTGTCAAAAGAAGCCAAAGCATATGCAGCCCGTGATAACAGCTCCACAACCTGTCATTATATAAACATTCTTTGGAGGGGGGTGACCTTGTTCAACAAACTGTTCAAAACCACTGTCTCCCTACACCCCTGAAGGATGTAGGATGGGTCTGCAGGAGCCCAGGATGCTGAAGAAGCACTGCAGAGTGGAGCAGTGTGCATGAGCGATGCTTCTTCAGAGGTGGGCGAGCAGAACCATTGCAAACACCGAATAAAAGCCGCTTCCTCCAACAGGCGCCCTGGCAGTGCTTTCCTGGCTTAGGGGAAAAGCTTGTTTGGCCTGACTGTGAATATGCTCTTAAATGCTGTGCCTGCTTCTTCTCATGCAGATGTGTCCATTCACAAACCACTCTGTGCTTCCTAGCAGGGAAGTGAAATGAGCTGTGAGTCCCCGGGGAGGCTGCAAGGGAGAGAAAGCTTTGGGGAGAAGTGATGGACTGGATGGGAAGTGGGAGGGCAAAGGATAAGCACCAGGAGAAACTTGGGAAGCTGGGGAAGATTGCTGGGAGAAACAGGAATCCTGCAATATTTGGAATAAGCAAATGAAGCAATTGCAGCTGGCTGTGGATGAGAGGAATGTTAGAAAGATTTTGGAGATCAAATATCCAATATTATAAGGAAAAGATGCACCTGGGGCATTGTGTGTATGCATAGCACTAAACCAGTGGCTTTCCAGGAGTGAACAACACATTTAAGCACTGATGCACTTACCGGTTCCAGCTCCCGTGGGAAATGTGTCCATGCAAGAGCTGATCTCTTCAGTGCTTAAAGGGAGCAATTAAGGGCATTGCTAGCAAGCTACATGATTTCTTAATGGCAACTGCCTCTGCAGACAATGTTGAAGACAGGCCAGTTCCGGGCTTGGGAGTAAGGATGAAGTCTTATGAGGACGGGAAGTACCAGAACAAACTGGTGAACAAAAGAGTAGGTACCAAACCAAAATGGCACATAAAAGAGTAGCCTGTTCCAACGGGCCCAGTTGGTGTGTGTTCAACAGCTTTGAAAGGACATAAGCCTGACACTGAAAAGCTCCAAATGAAATTATGTTATATTATATAACATATAATAAATATTAATGCATACTCTATATTCAATGTTTATTAAATAGATCTACTAAAATTAATTTTATCAATTTAAATTTAAATGCTTATGTTTCATTTAAACTTTAAATCTATTATTTTTTAATTTTACTTATATTACTATTTATAAATTATGTATTATATATTACAAATTATATTACATACACTATATACTGTATATGTATATTGTTATATATTTCTATAACTAGTTATAACTCTATAGCATATAATATATGCATATGTTAATATAATTATCTATTAATAGATTATATACTATTAAATTACATAAAAACATAATATCACATATTATTTATTATTATGTTTTATATATTATATAGTATAATGTGAACAGTTTTCCTAGACATATTTACATATATTGCATTATACATTCTATCTATGTAAATATGTATTACATAATGTATAAACTAATATATATTATGTATTAAAAAATTTAATTTCTCACTGAAACCTGATTTTGTGCTAGAGGGTTAAAGATACGCAAAATGCTGGGTGTCTGTTTTGTTCTGGTTTTCCTTTCAGATTAAAAAAAAAGCTTTCTGGGTGATCCAGAGAATCAAGACCTAGTAAACCTTCTGCCTGTAGCTGGCAAATAGGTTTAAATGATCATTTGAAATTAAAAAAAAAAAAAAAAAAAGAACAGATAAAGGACAATATAATGTAATTAATCATTCAAAAACCTTTGAGGAAGTCCTTTCTTAGCAGCTATAAAAATGCAGAATCTTCTTATGACTACAAATCTGGCCATGATACAGAAAACAGAGTAGAACTGAGAAATCATTTTCAGGATGGCAAAAGTTTAGAAACGTCAAAAAGTTTAAAAACATGGAGCTTCAACAGTTGATCTGCATAACATATAAATACTTGGAAATTTGGAAAGAGGATGTTAACAGTGAACTAGCAAAATCTGCGGAGGCTACATGGCTATTTGTTTTAGTTAAAACTGCGAATATTACAAGGCAAGTTGAATGAAGAAGAACCTAATGAAAGACAAGTAAATGGAGGATACCGTGATGAGTGGCCCTCCATAGTGAATACAAAGGAAAGAGCATGTGAGGGAAAAGATAGAACTCTTCAAACACTTTTTTGAATTTTAGATGGAGAACACCAACGTGATGGTGAGATCTGGGTGCCGCTGTACGCAGCTGCTCTAACCTCGAAGCTGGCCTTTTCTGGACCAAGGGGTTGAACGAGATCATCTCCATTCCAACCTGAATCATTCTGATCCCTAGGACAAGAGTCTGAGCCATCAGGATACAGAATTAGATGACTGTCTAATCCAGCTGGACAATTAATTTCTACTGATCACAACATTTCTATATTATATTAAAAATACAAGCCAGATGCCTGTTTCAAATCTTGCCTAGCACAAGGTAAACCAGTAGTTTTTATTGCATGTCATGAACACAGAATGGAATTTGCAAGTAATAAAGAAAGATTATGAGATATAATATACAAATATCGTCAGGCATTCTTTAGGAAAAGCCTGTATGTTTGTACGCATGTTCAGAGTCTTCAAATGCCCTGGTAATAAAGTTACCAACTAGCTAAAGCTGCCCTACACATAATACGAAAACTAAGATTCCTTTTTGATCAGCTTTGAGCATGTTGAAGTTTCCAGTGGGATCAGGTGCAGTAATAGGCAAAATCAGAGCTCACTGCAAACTGTGAAGCTTTGGTGGATGAAAAGCTGGACATGGCCCAGCAATGTGCGCTCGCAGCCCAGGCAGCCAACTGTATGCTGGGCTGTACCAAAAGCAGCGTGGCCAGCAGGTCGAGGGAGGTGATTCTGCCCCTCTACTCTGCTCTGGTGAGACCCCACCTACAGTACTGCGTCCAGCTCTGGAGCCCTCAGCACAGGAAAGACATGGACCTGTTGGAGCGGGTCCACAGGAGGGCCACAAAAATGATCAGGGGAATGGAACACCTCTCCTGTGAAGAAAGGCTGAGAGAGTTGGGGATATTCAGCCTGGAGAAGAGAAGGCTCCGGGAAGACCTTATTGTGGCTTTCAGTACTTAAAAGGGGCTTATAAGAAAGATGGGGACAAACTTTTGAGTAGGGCCTATTGCAATAGGACAAGGGGGAATGGTTTTAAACTAAAGGAGGGTAGATTTAGACTATTTATAAGGAAGAAATTTTTTACAATGAGAGTAGTGAAAGACTGGAACAGGTTGCCCAGAGAGGTGGTAGATGCCCCATCCCTGGGAACATTCAAGGTCAGGTCGGACGGGGCTCTGAGCAACCTGATCTAGTTGAAGATGTCCCTGACCATGGCAGGGGGGTTGGACTAGGTGACCTTTAAAGGTCCCTTCCAACCCAAACCATTCTATGATTCTATGATTCTATGACTACGGTCCTTTTCAGTTGCTCCCTGAGGGTATGCACAGCTCTGAGGCAGTGCGAGCTCCTTCTGGCATCCTTCAGTCAAACACCCAGCGCTGTGGCATTCAGAGCAATTTGGAGAAGCCATCATATCCTCCGAATGATACATAGGTCCCACTGAAGCCCACAATTAACTCTTACTGTTTTCCACTTTCCACTTTCTGAAATAGTTGGGTCCCTTTACACTAAGTAAAAGGTTATTTTTATTTGAGTAAAAAGCATGCTTCTGGTGGATGGGGTTTTTTAAATTACTTTTGTCTCTGGAAATGGACAACAAGGTGAAACTTTCTTTTAAGTAATTTCTCAGGTTCAATCCAAAGTGTTACATTACTCAGGAAGGAAGATACTGATGTATGAAGGGAGGGCGAGGTATTTCTTATGAGCTGAGATTTAATTGTGTGAGTCCCTTTTATGGATTTTTGCCTTACTGATAGAAAGTGGCAAGCACTGAGAGTACGGGAGGAGTGACATGAAGGTGGTTGTCTGCCTCAGCTGAGTTCATTTTCTTGTCAGCTGGTCTTCTGAATTTGCTCCCTTTGGCTAGATCAGTAACACCTTTGCTGGTTGCTCAGTGTTAACTTTGCTTTCCTTTCCTCAACCCTTATCCTGCCCTACTCTCCTCCCTCCATTTCTGTCCCACCATGAGGAATCTGGTAGGTTTATCCATTAGGCAGCAGCAGATGATTCAGTTGGAGAAGTCAAGGAAAAAACTGGGAAGAAAAAAATCAATCTTTTCAATATGTAGCCCATAGACAAAGAGATCTCTTTGGTCAAGGAGCTGTGAAATAAAAAGCAGTCTCCTATTGCTTATTTCCTCCTGGGGTCAGGAAGGTAAGACTTCCTATTTTCTTACAAGTGGGTGGATTCCATCAAAGATACCTAAATGCTTCTCTTCCAGATAGAAAGAATTTAATTTAATTGAAATAATGCATACAAAGGATTACATTTTGACTAGTTGCTTGAATCAAAGAGGATAATCTCTTATGTTACTGATGTTGACTAAACTTTGCCAGTGTTGTCATCTGCGGAGCAGTGGTATTCCTGGTTTGGCTGAGTCTATCAGGGAACGGGGAGCAGGACAGGTCTGTGGGAGCTGGAAGCAATGCACAGTGGCAGGGGGTTCTGTTTAAAAAAGACTGTTTGCCCTTAGTGTAAACCTAGCCTCTGAAAGAAGTTGAAGACATTCCTAAAGGATCCTTTGAAGACTTTTTTCAGTTGGAAACAGGGAGGTCCTATCCTTTTACTAGTTTTTTCTCATATAGAGAAAAATCTGGCCAAACATTTAAAAAACCTTTGATGCTTTGCCCTGTTCAGTTGAAGCTGGATATGCCAGCTGTTTAACTTCATGAGTTAATGAGTATACTTAAGCTTTCATCATTTGTTTTACAGCATCAGTATTAGAGGGCAAAGTGATGTAGGCATTGGGAAATAAAATGCCGCTTCAATTTCTCTATTACATTAGAGCTATTGTTATATGTCATGTGACAAAATCTCAGATCACTTGAAAAAATGTCCTGAAGAGAGAATTTATTTCTTGAAATTAATTTCAATGACAGAGATGGCATGACCATGTTATAAACCAGGGCTGTCTACTCTTGGATTCATACATTAGCTCTAACAGGAGATAGCTGTTGCTATTGCCCTGATCCAGCAGATCATAACTCTAAACCACACAAAGGCAGCAGGAATGTTTATTTGTGCTCATTAAACTAAGGACACACTTCAATTTACTTGTTACACTGGTAGCTTCCCACTTTCTTTCCAGCTGGTACGTTGCACAAAACTTACCTAAAAACACATCAAATCAGGTACAACTCTGCAAAGTAGATACGAGTCACGCAAGTTACAGATGCCTGCTAGCTGAGGACAGACAAACATTTGTGAGTGCTTTCCCTCCTACTAGCACTTGTTCCTTTTCATTTAAAAGGAGTCCACACTGGCCCATGATGATGTCAGCAACAAGGCCCCTTGGGTATGATCCACATGTACTCCAAATCTCTTGGGAAAACACTGGGAAGGTGAAAAGGTATATTTAACCAAATGGCTGCTCCGGGYATGTGGAGTAATGTAGGAGRAAGAGGTATAAAGAAGAATTTTCTCGTAGTCTCAAATTTTTAGGTACCCCCTGACTTCTTATCCTCTCCGTTTGGCTTTCTTTACCGACAGGAATTTATATTCTTCTCTGTCAAAAGGAGATTTCAAGAGAAATCAACAGCATAAACTGAAGCTTTTTCAGGAGGCTGCAATAACTTCTGCTTCTTTTTCTTCCAAAGAACTCATAAGTTCTTCCAGGAACATGGTAACCTACAATAATTTATGGTCACCAGTGACGTGCGGAAAACGGACTCCACAATCTGTAAGACTGTAAAGTAGGTATGTTTATTCAGCGCTGGGCAGCACGGGGGGTAGTCCCACCAAAGTCGTGTGCGCCCCGGTGCGGCACTCATCCAAACATATACAGCAAAGTGTTGCATATGCATAAAGTTTCGCAATACACCTATACATACACATGACCTGTCCCCGCTTTGTATTAAAATGAGTTCCCCTCCCATCTGCGCTTGCGCACTGCAGTCTGGTGGTGGTCGTCGGGGGTCGTGGGGATGAAGGCTAGTGGTTCCTCTTCATCACCGCTAGTAACCTTTTGTTCTTGCGCAGACTCAGTTGGTCCTTGGCTCTTATCCAAATTGCAGGGTCGGTTTCTTAAGGCGAATCTCTGGTTCTTATCAGGAACTGGTCTTGCAGATAGCCGGCAAAGCACAGGACTCACCCAGTAGTTAGCAAAGTGTTAGACTTACACAATAGAGCATTATCTATTATCTGGATACTGGAGCSATCGGGGATTTTGCTACCAACATCTCCCTTAGYCCCTTGTCTCACCAGGTATACTGGTGGATTGTTTCTGACTCCTCCTTTGCCACCTTCACCATGGTGGATCCTCACCACCCACACCCCGGTTCACCTAGTTACATTTATGCTTTTTCTATAAGGAATTTACCATGGGTATTATGGGCAGTGTCCAGCTCTCTCTTTCTGAGAGCTGGTGCATGAATTGTAGAGTAGATAGCTCCAACTAGCAAGTGGATCGTGTCATCTGTCAGTGAAATTCATGTSAAGAAATACATTCTCTCTTCAGGTCACTTCCAATGGGCAGGAACCTTTGAATTTATTACTGCCAGTACAGAAAGAAAAGCAGAAAAGATGAAGTTGTCATTTATACCCCAAGTGCTGCAGAAGATGCATATGTAGTTATGCTCCAGGTTTGAAAGCCTTATGGGTGTTATGGTGGAAAGAATACCAGAACAATCTGTTTCAGCTTTGGTCTTGATTTGGGTCCAAGTTTCCCCTGTATATATATATAATATATATATATAATATATATACACATATATTTTTAAATACAAAATAAACATTCGTATAAAAATTAAAAATACATGAAGAATAACTGCATGCCTGTAGAGTAACTGTCCAGAAGGTCATGCCAAAAGTCAGTTGTTTTTCTGCTTGGTGATGGAGGAGAGGTGACAGGCAACTCAACACAGATACACCTCTTTCTTTGCAAGAGACCCTGTAAAGGCTGGGGACCACTTGTGCTCACTGAAAGCAGCAAAACTGCTCTTGCAATGCTTAACATTCAAACCGACTGCACTTCCAGTATTACTCCATTTTGCGCCGTGCTGATAAACGAGCTGAATCACACCACTATTCACTGTTGCAATGTTAACAGCTGTGCTCTAGGGCTAGTCACTTTGAATACATTAGCCCTTTGTTCGATCCCTTTGTTTTTCCGAGTGCTCTGACTGCGCTTGGGGGGGGAGGTACTTGACAACACAACTTTATCTCAGAAATGGGGTCAAAATAAGTGCAATCAGAGAAGGCTTTCCTATCCAGGAACAGTGATGCAAAGCATACCAGGGAGCAGGGAAGGAAAGACAAATCCTTACACTGGCCGTCTTTCACTACAAGGTGGACAGGGCAAATATGTGTATTGACCAGATTGGGATCTGTTGTGCAGCAGCATGGGGACATCAAACGCAAGCAGATGAACTGTACTGTGATATATTCCAGGTGAAAGTCCCGGTCAGAAATGCCACCAAAATCCTTTTTGCCTCAGACGTTTGCAGAATGTTTAGAGGATGCAGGTAAAACCAGGGCAAGACTGAGAACGGGCTTTGGCCCTAGGAATTCAAGAATAGCTCACCTTAGCAATAATAAAAGCCTTGCAATCTGAGACAACTTCAATTACAGTAGCTTGCTTTCCAGAATTTAGAGAATTTTCTAGCAGAAGATCCCATCTGTAAGCTCCAGGCTTGCTTTATGTGGTTTCCTTCCTATTCTCTCTACCGAGRGAAGTATTTTTCAATCTTGCATTGCAGGGAAACAGACAACATGAAAAACCTGTTAAGCTTAAAGTTCTTCAGGGAAGACAGAATTAAAAGTTCTCTCAAAACACGTATTTACATGGAAAACATTTATAACAGTGGACTGGTAGCTCRTGTATGTATGCAAAAATTTTAGTGTGGATATGCTAATTAGTGACACCTTCAACAGGTGTTTGCAGGACTAACTTCAAAGCTGGATCAGGTTACTCAGGGCATTATCAAGTTGAGTCCCAAAAATCTCCCATGATGGAGATTCCATTATTTCTGGGCAACTTACTCWAGTGCTTGCCTGCTCACGTGGTGAAAAGGTTCTTCCCTCCATCAGCTGGGACCTTGCTTGCTGCAACTTGTGTCTGCTGTGGCTTGTGTCTGCTGCCTCTTGCTTTTTGGCTCTTCATGTTGGAGAACAGTATGGCTCCATCTTCTCTGTAATCCATTTCTAGGTAGTGGAAGACTGCAATCAGCCCCCTCTCAGCCTTCTCTTTCCAGGCTGAGCAGGACCTGCTCTCTCAGCCTCTTTCCACACATCACAGGCTCCAGACCCTTAACTGTCTTGGTGCCCCTCCACTGGGTTCCCTCCAATTTGTCAAGAAGTGTCGTGTTCTGGGGGGCCAAAACTGGACACAGTACTCCAGATGTCAACTCACAAGTGATGAATAGAGGAAAAGAATTGCTTTCCTTGACCAGCTGGTTATGCTTTTGCCAGCGCAGCCCAGTATGTGGCTAGTCTTCATTAAGACAAGGGCATACTGTTGATCCCTCATAAATCTGCTGTCCAGCCGGGCCTCCAAGTCCTTTCCTGCAGAGCTGCAAGCTAGCCAGACTGATGAATTGGGTGCCTCCATTCAAAGTACAGGGCTTAGCACCTGTCATTGCCAAACTTTATGAAGTTCCTGTTGGCCTATTCCTTCAGCTTGTCCAGGTCCCTCAGAATGTGGGCCCTGCCTTCCAGGATATCGATCACTCTTCCCAAATTGGTGGGATTATCGTAAATCCTATTAATATATTATAAAATTATATTTATGTAGTAATTAAATAATAAGAACAATCTCATCCAGGCATTACCTCTGTTTGTATTGTTATCATACATTCTCAGAACTAAACGATGCTGGCATAAATGAAGAAATGGTTTAAATTTCTCTTAAGGATGGTCTGCTTTCATTCCCCAGATGCATGCTAATCCATGTCAGCATGGATTTTGTGCTGAATTTGAAGTCTTCGTTTTGTTGAGGAACTTCAGAAGGGGAATCTTTAGTAAAAGTCTACAGATCTTGTTAATGCAAATGGCAAGTGAAGAGCTCCTCTAAATCACACAATTAGATTTGGTTCAGTTACATTTCACTGATTTTGCAACATGCTTCAAATATTTCTGTTAGTAAGCCACAAATAATTTAAAACACATGAGGTCACTGAATAAGAAAAGACAAGAATATTTGACAGCAAAAGATAACGAATGCTAAGTGTGGTAGCAAACACTAAGTATAAAATGCAAAGTTTTCAGAGTGTGAGGAGTTATCTCTGAATTCCCATTTGGTGAAACACAACTGCAATGAATATTTATTGCCACCTTATTTAGCAGCACGAACAAAAGGAACTGTTATAAATAAACAACACTATGACATGCTGTTAGCTTGACGTTCTCGTCTGAAGTCAATCAAACTGAAAGACAAAGCAATCCGGGAAAAGACTAAGTCAAACATCCAAATTACACAGTTTCTATTTTTGTGTTAACTGCCGTCATCACTGATTTGTCCAAGACTTACTAGTGTGAGGAAGCTGTTGGTGAAATTTGACAGGTGTCAGCATGGCATTTGCATGCTTCTAGATTGAAATGCAGGCTTTAAAAGTAAATTTACATGACTTGTTTTAAGGTTTCCTTAGCACAGCAGTAAAACTTTGATATAAAGTGGGGTAAAATTTACAAAGCAGAGCAGCGTACATTTAAGAGGATGCAATTAAGTAGTCAGTAATAGGGGGCGGGGGGAACAGAGAGGCAAGCTCTGTCTTTATAACTTCTTGCAATGTCCTACCGGCTGCTCTTGCTGCAGAACCTCACCTCTACCCTTTGATGCACAAACGAAACCGCCTCTCCGGGGCAGCTGTGCTGATAATAGCAGGTGACTCACTTCCAACCTATTTGTCCTCAGACCTAGTTTGACAGCCACTTTATTCTTCAGAGTGAGCAAAGCAAAACTTTAAATGTGTCACTAACTTACACGAAAACCTCCAGTGCATATTTAGTAACCCATCTGCTCTGCAGATCTGAACTCAGGTTAGAGATGTACTGAACCCTTTGACTCAATCCAAGTAATATACACATTTGTAAAGTATTTGCAAGATCGGTGTATGAATACAAGACAGGATGCACATTGCCTAGGTAAGCTCAGAGGCTTCTTGTCCCCAGCTTCCCACAGCTGGCTCTTTGCAGGGCAGTGCATGCCCTTAGGGCGTGTGCGCAGCCCTCCTGGTCTCTCTCATTCACTTAGGGGCTGCATCTTCCCCCAGGGAATGCACCAGGAAGCCTGGAGGAGATATGTACCTAGGAGTTTTTCTTCAGCATCTCTACCGACTGTCATCTTCTGAAATGTGACATCTGTAGCAGACTATGCAATATAGGTTGGTGCTTGTCAGGGAGGAGATATGTAACTGGAAAATTATATTGTACCAGCAGGTTGGCCTCCTTAATTCTGTTTGTATAGTTCATACTACAGTTTGAGAGGAACTTTCTTCACCAGAAGTTACCTACTGCATGGAAGAGACAAGCCTTTCACACTGACTCTATGCAAATGCTTCCCCATGTAATTTCAGCTTCCCCATGTAATTTCAGATGCCTAAGCATGCATCACATCTGCCCACGTAACGCTAAAAAGTAAATCCTCAGTACATCAGCCAAGCTCCACACCCAGGCATTCAGCTGGAAGAGTTATCCTCTAAAAACTTCATCAACAAGAAGTGTGTTCATAATCGATCACCTCGTTGGAGTCATGTAAATAACCATGCTGGCTGTAATGCTAGTGTAAAATGAAGACACTATGGCTCCATGTCTGTGCCTGAAAATCTTGAAAAAAGAAAAGAGTAAAATGTGCCAAAGAAAACCCTGAGATGTAAATCCCAAATGCCAGTTAGTTCTACAGTATTTTCTCTGTACAGTCAGCCTATACAAGAATAGATTTCTCTCTACTGCAAGTTCCTGGGGAATGGAAAGTACATACACATCAGAGCACTGGCCATCACGGTGATGACTGCTTGGCAGCTGTGACTCTGAATGTCTTTCTAAATGAGTTTTCTAAAAGTATATATATTACACAGTCATATCACATGTATTTGTTATACTAGAAAGGCTTTGTGCCAACCCTGCTATTTATGCAAGAAGCTCCRTTTTAGGATCTTATGTACTGCTTTGGACAAGGAAAATGAAGTGAGTCTTTTTTTACATAATACAGTGTCATAGCACCAAATAAACAGGCCATACCTATTATCTTTCTTTGGACTCGGGACTGAAGTTTAGGCTGCAATGAAGGAGACACGCTGCCTTTGGGAGAGAAAACAAGGGAAGTTCAAGAGGTCTTTGCTGAGTTTTCGACTGTTGAACTTTTAGGACCAATTTCTAATGACACAGAAATATATTCCCGTATAAATCATCAGCTCCGTTTTTTGTGGAGATCTTTCAGTATTTAGATATTCAGAGACACGCTTTCTTCCTTTATCATAAGCTTTCTTCGTTCAATGCCTGTATTCAGTCAAGTAGCTTTTTCAGACTCAGAGAAGGTCCTCCAAAAGGACATATTTTAAAAAGCTAGGAAGTAACTTCCCAATACAACTTCACACCTCCCCAGATGCTAGTTTAAAATTAATCATCTGTTCTGGGGACAGCAGATGGAAAATAATATTCCTGATAAAATGGGTCTAATGAGAGCTGGAGGACCTGTGCTGGCTGCTAATTTCACAAGAAGTCCTAAGGAGGTTTTTGACTGAATAAAGCGGGAATATTGATGTTTACTGTCTGAAAAAAAAATCCTCCGGCTTCTTTGATATTGGGGAACTTTGACAGGGAAGACAACTGGCCAATCTATTTTGATTTTGGCCTCCTCGAGTTTAGGATGACACTTGGCTTTGTTTCTCAGTCACAGAAGTGAGGCGATGGCCTGATTTGAGTTTCACACCACAGCTCCAAACCTTAACATCCTTCTCACCTGCCAGAAGGAGGACAGAACAAGGAGGAAGCACACATCACTTTCTAGGATACAAACAGAAAGGACATTACAGGATCTTTTTCCCTGAAGCTCCCTCAACAGATAGGCACCTGGAGCAGCTCTGCAATCAGCTCCTGCAGTAGGTCCTACCTAAACTGCCGTCCTTCAGCCTTCCTTGTTGCTTTTTCTGGTACTCTGCTGTGCTCTTCTTCTTTGATGCCTCATTTTATGCCCTTCCATCAACAGGCTTTTTTTATCCTGTGTTTTAGCTGCCCAGTTATATCCTCCCCAGCCTGTACTTCTCTCTCAGGTCTTAACTCTCTTTTTTCCTCTCACACACCTTTCCTTTCCCAACTGTCTTCTCATTCATTTTTTTAGGCTTGTCTGTTGCAGAGAAAGTAGAACCTGTCTCGCATACAGCTAGACAAAACCCATGAACTAATTTTCCTTAAAACAGATCAACCCTCTTTCTAAATCTCTTAATTAACTACATTCCTAGCCATCTCCCTTCCTCCCTGGTCAGAAGCACAATGCTTCTGTGCTCCCCGCTGTCCCCTTTTTCCTACATCTCCCCCAGCACAGGCTGCTTCTGCTATAAGCCATCTCTTCAATAGGAGCAGTCTTATTTTTAGCGYGGCAGGAACTTCATCCTGCCCTAGTTCATGCAGGGTACTTTTCCTCCTTTCTTCCTTGCACGATTTGTTGCTGCAGCTTACCACACGCACGCTGCTCCCCTTCTGCTACAGCTTCAAAGCACTCCAGATTTTTTCATTTGCCTCTCCTACTGCTCCACGACTCTGAGTGATACAGAGAACCTCCTACAGCCAGAAAGTAACTGTGATTTTTAGCGATGATGTTTGCTATAACTATTTAAAGCACACTTAAGAAGACATATAATAAGTAGGTTTGAGGGAAGTGGTAGCAATCCACCCACTACGTTCCTTTTAGCTAACCCTTTAATTAAATATTAAAGATATGGTTCTCAGGAAGATTTAAAATAACCCACTGACAGAAAAAAGAGGCAGGTTAAAAAACAGCAGAGAAAGAAATGATCCCCCCCAAAGACTTACCACACCTTCACACTGCTTTTAACATAATTTTACTGTGCTGATGAGAGAAGAACTTTTCCGAAGGGAAATAACAAACTTCATGCTTTCCAGTGCTAGATCCCTCTATATGTTCTCAGGGAGTCCCACTAGGGATTGCAAATTATTTGATGCCTAACTAAACATCCTAGTTTCCTCTTTCGTAAGGGATAGCAAGAAAATGTTTATAAAACTGAGTAAATAAATTACTTGAAATGTTATTCCTCACTCAAAAGACACATTCTGCTGCTGGATGCACAGTTTGAGGGGAAAAGTATATATACATTGATTATAGCATCGTCTCCAAGTATAAAGCAGGGTGAGATGTACCACAGCAAGATCTGTGCAGATTTGTGGTACCAAGCATTTCCATTTATAACTGAGATAAGGCAGACCAGGTGGGTACCACAAATGGTCAGAGGAGAAAGAGAAGAGGCAGCTGGTGGAGATGAGGAGAAGTGTAAGTAACCAGCCATGTCCACAAAACTGAGTGGCTCTGACCTGCGTAACCATTTTGGTGAAGGCTTTGATTATTCTTCTCCTTATCTAGCTGACAAACGGCTACACTGGCAAAGCATCTACAGATAAACTGAGCAGTGTTTTTGCACAAATATCTGCTGTGCTGCTTCTTTGCTTGCATTCGAACTCCCTTCTCCTTCATTACTCTTTTGTTCTTCTCCACTGCGTATAGTTTTAAATCAAACCCCAAACCTCTCTGTACAGTGTCCACTGTTACAAACAGAAACCGGTCAACCATTTCGATTTGGTCTTGTGTTAGCCATAGAACGGAAAGTGTTTCCAAACGCATACTTTTTCCCCCCCTCCAAATTAGTCTTACAATCGATACTGTCCTGCTTTCAATTAAAATATTGCCACAACAGATATATCTATAAGGTGCCTAGAATTTCACACTAGAAAACCTATGACTTTGAAGACAGAAGTTGGCCAAAATGATTGAATTCCTGAGGCAGCAGAAACGATACTGGTGATTTTATTCAGCATGTGTCCAACACGATTTTCCATTTGGAATCCACATTTTTTAATGCTTTTCTTATACCATTCTTAACATTACCTTCAGCTTTTATGGAGTCCCTCTGAAATTTTTTTTTTCAATTTGTTTGCCAGAAAACTTAAATCTTAATGATTAAATAATAGGACATTTATATACATCAGTGGGTTTTCTCAGATACTGGGCTCTAAGTACATACAATGTCTATTGAGTGAAAATAAAAAAGAAAATTCCAGTCATGCAAATCATCTTACAAACCATGTTCCATTTGCCTTGAAAATTTTTACTCTGTCACTGGCATATCATTTTAAAATTAAGCAGATAATTTTTTAAGGTTGCTTTGTCCATTTCCATTCGTTTGTTTTGCCATTTTGAAGAACTGACAGGCCACATGCTACTGCAGAAGGTACCGGCAGGGTAATAATGGTTCTGCTACCATCAACCACCCCAAGCCCTGGCGTGGATGTGTTTAAAAAAACCACCTAACCTTCAGCTAACTGCACTGGTTTATTTCTGAACAGCACATCACAATATCAGCATAGATAGCACATTGTAACCGGTTGGGTGATTCCACTTAATAATTTTTCAACACTAGGACCTTTCAGCATTTTAATTCTGGTTTCATTTATGAATTAAAGGTCATATATAGAGCACAAATGAGGTCTAAATTTAGTCACAGCAGACCACAGTTCCACATAAAGACAAATCTTCAAGTTATGTTGACCTGCTAGGAGACAAAGATAAACAGCACAGCAAACATGTACCTGCAATGCACTGCTTCCCTATTAAATATTAACTGTTTCATTTACATTTAAATGAACTGAGCAGTAATGGATAGACTTTCCAGTACTGCCGTTTGGTGCTGCTGTCATGGAAAGAAGCTGAAGACAATGTGGGCTGTATGGGGGCAAATGACGCAATCTCAGCATCCGCTCAAGTGACTTCAATGATGACCATTCTCCAGTCTTGAAATATAATCCTACACAGCATTCTTTTTCTCTCTCCCTCTGTAAACACATCTGTTCATAAATAACTTAGATGTCTCCGTGACATTCATGGTATGTAACTGAAGCTGAAGTAGAAAAGGATGGGTGGCGTACAGCACTGAGGAGATGTGACAGTACTTTTGTTCAGCATTTTTGTCAAGTGCAGGTCGCTAACATCAGCCATCAGAGACGGGCGGGGTCACCCACCCATATTTTTCATGGGTCTTCACCAAACTCTTAAATGTTGCTTCAGCTTCCTTTCGACTGAATGACTTTTTTGATTTGCCAGCTTTTCTGCAGATACGGCCCTGCACCAAACGAAAAAGAAAACCTTCATTAAACACGCGAACACGCAGCTGGAAACCGCAGCTTAACTTTTGAACGCGTCAGGCCAAGAGGCTTTCACTTAACGGGTACCAGGAAGCAGAGTTCCCCAACTGGGGCAGGCAGATACATTATTAGAGATGATTAAAAAAAAAAAAAAAAAAAAAAAAGACAGACATCTGCCGGGCTATTTCCTCCCAGCCAGCCCCTGTGCTGGCACGCTGCCCTGCGTGCAGCAACCAGCAGCTGCTGCTGCGGCCGCGCTGCGTGGCTCACCTCCCTCTCCGCTGCGCAGGGACCCCTCCAAAGAAGCGAAGGGAACTCTACCATAAAGCATTGGGCGCGCAGACCCTCATGCCCGCCCCGAACGGTCAGGGGTGCAGCCCTAAGCAGACAGGGACCGCGAGGAGCACACACACCCCGCTGCCAACGCAGAGCGTCACTAAAAATCACATCCAACCCACAAAACACACTCCATTCTGCTTCTAATCTGACCCGTGAGAAACAAATAGCCCTGGCATTCCATAAAGGCAGGAGCACCTTAAAACCAACTTGCTCCCAACCTACATAAAAAATTCTAATTTGTTTATTACCCCTTCATGACAAGTTTGACAATAAATGAAAATATACACATTTAAACACACTGTATCTTTATTACTTTGCAATTAAATATTACCTCTAAATGCACAGCAGTACATAATTTCAAATCCTTGTTTGGCAACATAAGATATTTACTGAGTTATTAATAGCTTACCTTATTTTGCACATCGGTCTATGTCAATTACCAACTAAGAGAGACACAAGAGAGAAATATAGCTGCAGATTTATTCCATTCTACAGCAATAATACCCTTTAAAGTATTTACGCCTATTGGATTTGTCACAAAATAGAAGTTTATTAAAGTCACAAGTCTAATAATTTTTATAACTGCTTGATAGACTGCACTGAAAGCCTTTTTTAGAATAAATGATATTTGATGAGCAGATACCATATTACAGTGTTACAATTATTAAGAACCAAGTTAGGATGTTCTCCTTTTTTCCATTCCTTTGCTCAAAATGATGCATCAGGTTGCATCTTTTGCCTCCCATATTTTACCATCAGTTTGGAATTTTAACCAAAAAACTGTCATTTGTAATCGCATGCAACAAATAATGCTGAGAAAATAATTAGGTATATGGAGGGGAAAAAGGGGAAAAAAAGGGGAAAAAAGAAAACAAACTCTGTCCTGGGAGTATCAAAGTTATTTTTACAGACTAAAATGAGTAAGATTACTCTTAGTGTGGACAAATCATTTACTTCTAGAAAGCTGTCACAATATTGCACAGATACGCTTTTGTGTTCAGCACCGCTCTTATTATAACAAAACTACGGACACATAAGATAAAAAAGCTGTTTCCTAATCCTGTTTCAATAAGTCACTTTTCTGTGCAGTTTGACTTCTCTTTCAGAGTCTACCTTAACTAAAGATTAGGAATAGCCTCTAATTCTCACCTCCATTTATTCACAGCCAATTTATACCCATTTGGGTTTCACAAAATAGCTATTTTACCTGTCGATGCTTTGCCTCACCTTCCTCCCTAGTCACCATTTACAGACTAGCAACGTATTTCCTCTTTAAWGATCCTTTGATAGACTAAACAGCAAGGCACCTTCCCCATCCTCAAACTAATCTGGCATTTAATTTTCCCAAATAAGGATGATCTGAATAGCACTTGATTTAACCCCGCTAATAAATCTTCTTAGAAAGTGTTCCTTTTTAGTTTTGACAAAAGGAATAATTAAATAAAACCAGGCAGGTAAGATATTTTTAAAATCTCATGATTGCTAGTTCTAATATTGCTCTTCTCTCAGTAATTCCTATTCCAGTTGGGTGCTGGAAACATAACACATTCTCATTGACTAATTATCTTACATATCCTGCACAATTTTTTTTGTTGTTACAAAACACATTTTGTATTTTTTTCCTAATCTGAGCTTTTGTTGGAAGCATACTTATAGAAACATAGGAAAAGATAAAGCAAAGTGCAACAGAAGATGAAATCAGCACAAGAAATGCTGTCCTCAAAGACTCACCAATTAAATACTTTTCAAAGTAAATATAAACCTACTCTACTACTTAATTTCTGGATTAGGTCCATTTGCCATTCTTGTCTTATACATATGATTTTTTATCATTTAAGGCTTTCATACCTTTCCGAATTGTGTGCATAGCACCTAGCACAGTGTGATCCATGTCTTCCTCAGCTGTATCAAAGTATTAATACTAATCTGTACCTAGAAATAGGATCTTTGCATTGAGAACAGCTATCGCTCATATTCAGTGTCAGCTACTTACTGCTTTCAAACAAGGAAAGTAAGAATTCTTTGGTGCTGCAATAACACAGYGAATATCATCACATCATCTAAAATGTTACTGGAGCTACAGCAGATGAAATGAGCATTATTCCATGAGTTTATTCTCATAGTTCTTTGTTATTAATGTAACAGATCATTAAATCCATGTCTAAAACGCATTCTGGTACCATATTCAGGTTGTATGTAAACTGCATCATCAAAGACCAGCTAACTCTACCCAACTGTAGTCCATGTATTTCCACGTTTATACAGAAACTATGGGTGGCATGGTTAGCACTGGATCTTATTAACCAATATCCTGCCAAGTGTTTATAATTTGGATAAAATTTAACCTCGTGGACTGAAAGTTTCCCTTTTTGGTGCCTCAAGTAAACCTGAGGTAAAAAGAAAGAAGGGTGGAATTTCAGTCAACACAGTTCAGATGCTTTTGAGTCTATACTTGAGTGGTATCTAATGTCTTAATGATTTTTAGCTTTTTGCCATTCCCAAGTTTAACTAAAAATGGCATAATGCACACAATTATAAAAGCAAGTGTCAARCAACAAGGACCCTGGCCATACCGAGGGACCGCTCCCTCCCACCATTTTAACAGGCACCGTTACCAGCTCTGACTATAGTTTATTTTCAGATTGCTACTTAAATATGCAGTCATTTTAACTCTGGTCAGGAGACTGTGAGCTGCTGAGACATGAGACCATATTCTGTAAATATGATAAATATGGTAAATACAGTATGCAAATACAGAGCTGGCCACAGCTCAATCGCGCACAATGGCATTTTGACTAATCTCTAAACCACGCACGTCACTACGGCTGTAGTAGGGAATACAGATCATTTGCACAGCCWATGTTTTGATGTGTCCAGCACCAAATCAGGAAAAGATATCAAACTGATACCTGAGCAAGATCAAAACATTCCACAAAAGATTAAAAACAACAGATAAAACCCAATAAAGCCTTTCATAACAATATTAACGTTGACTTTAGCTCTGAGAAGTTGCACCAGGAGCTTACTGAAATAGTTGCGATAGTTTCAGACACTCACAGAGCGCTTTTCATCAAGGGATAACTGAAAACCCAATTAAAATAAAGAGTTGGAGAGAACATTTCCGATTTTGCCATCTGCTGTGACTTCATGTACTTACCAAGATACAATTTTAATAAGCCAGAAACATATGAAAGGTGAAAGTAATGCCACAGCATCCAACGGGTTTACACAGCCATGCTGAAATGCAGGGGGACATGCGCTGCGCTCGGCCTCCTCGCTCACTTGTGCTCCTACTGCGCCTAGGTTGCGTGGCACGGTGAGCAATTGCATGCCACTCATCTACTCTTTGCACAAACTAATGCGTTTGAACAAACAGCTGGTAAGGATCCAGTCTAGAACCCTGGTAACTGCTAGGAGAAAGACCTCCTGGAGCAGAGTCTGCTGCAGGTAGCTTTCTCAGGACCCTGGCCACACCGAGGGACCGCTCCCTCCCACCATGTTCAGCAAAAGACCCGAGGTCAATCCCACACGTGATTTGGCACCCACATTTACAGACCACTGTGGGCAAATCTGGGAGTTTAWCTAGTTCTCAGCGATGCCGCAGTAGTCTCCATGTTCTTCCACAATCATCAACACATCAGCATGTCCTCCCCTTCCGAACGCTATGTGAAACTGAAGCACATCCTCAAAAATATTCAACTCAACACCTAATAGCTCTTTAAAGTCCTTCAGTATCATTATCAGCAACGTGCCATATCTTTTCTTCCCCAACACCACCACCATGTCACGAAGTGCTCCGAAGACACAGTTAAGTCCTGTAGAGAGATATCAAATATGAAGCCTAAATCTTTAGCCCTGTAATCCCACTACAACCACGTATCTGCCCACATCTGGCCTGTGTGTCATGAAAAACAGTCCTGACATTCTTCTGGTAATTCCAGAATCAGGATGGCCTCAAGGGGATTTCTTTGGCAGCTATGAAGGGATTTTTCTCTCTCATCAAACCAACTATAGTAGCTCCCAGACCAAAACCCAACAGTTTTGGCACAGCACACAGCGTCAGGTGCGCTTCCATGTCATATCACTTTTGGAACTGCCTGGAAGGACAGGACTACATAATGGTGGCCAGCCTTTCACAGGATCATACAATCACCGAAGTGCTGGTTGGAAGGGACCTATGGAGGTCTTGTAAGTCCAACTTAGTTACTTGGAGCTAAACTGCCAACATAGGTCAGCTGTGGCACTGCGTAGCCAGGTCCTGAATCCTTCAAGGCTGTGCTCAGTCCTCTCCTGATGCAAGTCCCTATGTTACTAGGTCCCAAATTTTCAGAGATTTATTGTACGCAGTCACCAGCCCTTACAGGACTGTGGTTATTCTGGAAACAGCGCAAGCCCCTGTTGCTACACATCTCTGAGATGCCACAGCAAACCGTTCAGGGACATCCAGACTTTTTTTCCTGGACTGGTTAACTAAAAGTTGTATTCATTGCAAACACTACACAGCTAATAGACTCAGAAGCAGGCAAGCCTTCACGTTGTTAGCACTGGTCTTAACGCAAACTCTTCAGCCCTGCGTTCCTTTCATTAATCCCGGATATGCGAATAACTTGAGGTTGGTCTTCCAAGAGTAAATCATACCAGCCTTCTGTACATGAGGCTAAATATGGCCCATCATTTAAACCAGCATAAGCGTGCACAGGTACAATTTCATTTTCTCCCTTCATCTCTTAAGAGATCTCTATAGCAGGCTCTAGTGACCCACTCCTAGGTAAATGTCAAAGAGACGGAAAACAAGCAAAGGTTTAGAGAGGTGCACAAAAGACTGTAGGAATCACTGTGCTACACACGGCATCTGTGGTGATGCCTCCAAGGACAGGAAGGAGACTCACAAGGATCCAAGTCTGTTGTCCCAGGCTTCTCCACGGATGATGCAAACACTGGATTTTCTAAGAGCTGGAGCACGCTATGAGTCTCCAGTATGTAACGTGTTCCACTAATGTGCCAGCGACTAATGGCTTTGGGCCTCAACTGTTCAAAGCCGCATACTATGCAAACATACTCAAATCTTTTCTGATAAGTGACAGAGGAATACAGTGCTTAAGCCTGAACCGGTCCTATTCTAGAATATTTAAACAAGTTTTCAGAGAAAAATATTTACACTGGCTTTAGAGAAGTATTCAAAAGCAGAGCAATGCTAAAGTGAGGCACTGTCATGCTCTCAGTGCGAGACCGCAACGTGTCACAACATCATTGCTGGAGTGCAATATACACAGTCTCTCCTCCCAATTACATGGTTTATAATTTTTTTCCTCCATGTACTGATGAGGCACAGTTAATCATGTTTCAAAAACTGCACACAATTTATATTGCACTATATATAATTATTAGCTATAGYTAAAACAAAGCAATATAGAAAATGATGCAGACAAATACTGTTAATGTTGCAGCATAAGTGAATTAAAAATGGGATGTTTTCCTGCAAATGTGTAATTTCTGAAGCAGTATTTCCACGCCTTTTCTGGTTTCCTTTTTAAGAATAATCCATACAAAGAAGTGGAAACTCAGCAAGTTGCGGCTTTAAAGCATCCTATAAATTGCTCCTTCTGGGAGTGTGACTGTTCTTTGTTCAGGAAAAAGAAATCTGAGTTCCAGCTGAGTAATTATTAACGCTCACTCGTCTGTGTGCAGCCTGGTGCAAGTTGCTGTTAATCGATACAAACACTTACAGTCCCGATCCCTGTCTGACAGCTACAGAGTGCTGCGCTGCTCTTCCTCTCCTTTCCCTAAAGAAAGAAACTCCCTTCCTGCATTTTACGGCCGGGACAAACTCTGCGTTGCCAGAAGAACAAGAACATTTTGACAGCCGACCACATTCTTGGAAGGTGCCTCTAGCACCTCCAGGGCCAAAGGTGCCGTCTTACAACATGGTGGGCTTCCGTCAAAAGAGATGGTCCCTGTCCCCTGCTGTCAAATGGGCACCTGCTAGTCTAGATGATGAAGGGTCATTTTCTCTTGTCAGTCTTCTGCTGAGCTTCCTGGACTACCTCTCTGTGGAATCAGGTACCCGCAGAGTTACTGAGGGCAAGTCCAGGTGAAAAGGCTGGGAGCATGACAGCCCCTCTTTGCATCAGCCCACAGGTCCTCTACATCAGGAACCTGAAGTTACTCAAGTTAAACAGCCACAGGTGTAAACCCAACCAAAGCAAAACAAACTATCCTTTATGACAGGTTGTAAAGACGAAGGAGCTACAGCCCAGACAACAATGTCTATCTTCACATTTCCCAAAGTTTCACCATGCTAAAAAAAATAATTACTGCTGTTTCCAGCCGGAGTTAAAGAGCAACACTGTTGAGTGCTCTAGAAATGACTCTGTGGAGTACGACTCAAACCAGCCCCAAGCCACACGCTTTTCAAAAATACAATGATATTCAACAGAAACCTGATATTCCATTTACAAGCGAGACAACTGGATCCTGCGCACATTAAATTTAACATATATTTTGAGCCATTCAGACAGCATAATCACCACAGTCCTTGAAGTTCTCCCTGTTTAGCCACGGAGTAATTGCACCTGGCAATCCTTCCATCTTCCCATCTCCCTTTGCGCCTAATGTCAGCATTACCTTTTTTGACAGTTACAAGAGAAGATAATTTGTAAACTGGAAACCGCATGTGAAGGACTGAATACTTCAAGGAAAAGAAGAGATCTTCACTGACTCTCATCAGCCCAAAAGAGCTTAGACGGGAAAAAGAAACGCAGCTAATATTCCATTGCTTAACCAACGTCCCGCTCTATGAGAGCAGATGCCCACTCGGGGGACCTGCCTCGGATCACACCTGGCAATAAGACTCCCGCKATACGCGGACCAGAATTATCGTGGAGTTACAAATCTTCGATCTGGAAGTCTCCAGTCATGCATGGAAATCCCTGGGCATTGTGTAGATGCTAGGAAATCTGCTTATTTTCAAGGCTAGCCTGTGTAAGGAAGAGTAAATCTTCCTCACAATAGAAAGTGGGTTATTTAGGTTACTCCTCCAGGAGGACACAACGTCACCCCTCAAGACTAGGCTTTCTGCATTTGAGAAAACACAATTCTTCAACAAAGTATCTGACAAAACACCCAAATGCTACACAGTTCTCTCTATCTGAACAATTTCACTGAATAAAATGAGGACTTCTTTTATAATTCAGGGAAGAAGAATCTTGCTCTTTTGAGCAAATTCAATTTTCTTATGATCCAAAGTGGCAATTCTTTTAAATTCTTTTTTAGGAGATCAGCCAAGTACTGCCAGGAAGAATTAGTTCTACCTGCCATAAAAGCATGTTTTAAAACAAGCAGTTTGCTTCAATTTAGTGATTTAACTTATTTGCTGACTATTTTAACACTAAGGATGATAGTTGAAAGTATTTTAACATTTTCCTTTTTATGCTTTGAAGGGGTAAAATGGAGATTATGTTCCCCTTGCTTTTTAAAAGAATTAAAACAGCCTCCTACTTCAATGAGTTGGAATGCCTGTATCTTCATTGCTCTCAGTAGAATATATTTGCATGATAATAGTGGATAGTCAGAACCGCAATATATCAGAGTACACATGAACAATGTTTTTTCCAGCCCATTCATCGGTCCCRGCATCTCAACATAGCAAATATATATGCTCCCACTTAAACTTCAGCTTGAAAATCCTAGGTCTCTCAATTGCAATAAAAGAKAAATCTTAGAAGGCCAATATATCTGATTTTCCTCTGTAGCTGAACAATATTCTTTGTTACCTCTTTCGCCCAGCATTTATACCTTTTCATGGGGAACAAGCCCCATAATATATTCTTTGTCTCCTCTGTAATCTTTGTATATGAGTCGATGTGTTGTTCAACCATGGACCTAAAGCAACATTTCTTTCCCTGACGATAACTGGCATAATTTGCTCAGGCAACTAATCGAAAGCAAAAAGCAAGCCGGTTTTATTTTTTAAGGCTGTAATATGATACAATGGCTCCAAATAATTGAGAGGCCACTGTGTTCTCTATACATTTCTGCTGCCTTTGAGATTAGCTGATTTATTCATGCCTACAGTCCTCAAACCCAGCATCTGGAGTATGACAACCCATGGATGTGCAATTAATTTCTGCTATACATATTTGAAAGACCTGGAGTCTGCTGACCTCCTGGATGCCATGCAAGCCTGAAGAGGGAGTAATTTAGACTATGATTAACTGCTACCTTCTGTATCTGTTTTTCATAAAACAAGCCCATTTCTCCTGTTTCAATCTGGTAGAAGTCAGCTGGGATACTTGTATTTTTAAAATGGAAAGATAAATGGTCGTGCAAGGCACATACCTCTTGAAGCAAACTAATGGGATTCCACTGAGGTATTTCTAATATTACAATACGAGGGATGAAAGTACTATATGCCAACAACTTTTATTTGAATACAGGAAATTTTCATATAGAAAATGAAATCTTAATTACAAATTATATTTTGTTTTTAATTTAAATCATTATACAGAAGCCCACCACGGCAAGAGTACTCGTAACTACGGGTTCCCCATTCCTATTTTAGTATGTCCTGACAAAATTTTTATGTTCCTTCTATTCACTGGAAGAATAAGGGAGTATTTTCCACAAAAGTAAGAACTTTTTCTTTTCCACGACATAATCTGCAGTTGCCAGTTACCTGACAGCTGCCTTTGGCTGGCAGTCCTGTCCCCAGCCTCCACAGAGAGAACAAGGGACTCATAAAAAGGAGGACAAGGCTGCTACTGGTCAACACTACTGCAAGCTTAAGCCCGAAGTCCTCAAGGCATCAGGTGCAACTGTGTTAGTTGTTCTCAAAAAAAAAATTCCTGATGCATTATTTGGACATTGGCATACATAGCTTTGTCCTCTCTTAAATCTCCACCAAACCAGCATCAAATCATTACTCTCCAGTGAGAAACATGTCTATTAGAGGACACAAAATCCTCTTCTACTTTTGGACAAAGTCTGCTCCTTTTCATCTGCGACCGTATCATTCACCATGTTTTCAAACGAGAGAGATGACCCCCCCCCGAAACACGGGCGCTGGCCTCAGCCGTGTGCGTTGCTCGAGGAGAGCCACGACAAACCTCCCGCCGTTTCGTCACTCTCCTACGACCGGCACTGTTCCCCTTCCTTCCTTCAGGTATTAATCCTATGGTGACAACAGCACTGTTATCAGGAAGTAGAGAGCAGCAGACTAATTTTTAAATCTCTCTCTTAAATTATCAATAAACCGTTTTAAAGGGGGCTGCTAAGAAGGAGCAACGCTCAACGGGCCACTTCCACGGCCTGGATAGACATACAGACATGGGAAGCTCTGCCTAGACAGGCATGTCGAACAGTTGCCTCCAGGATAACAAACAACCGGTATTTAAATTACTTTGTTAGCATCACCCCACCTCCTTGGCTGACACCCCAGCTCCGCAGCAGCTCACGGCTACCATTTCGCCAGTTTGGCAGGGCCAAGCTTCCGCCCATGCTGACGGGAGCCAGCGAGCAGCTGACTGTGCAGGAAGCAAGTACAAAGTCATCCCCTTAGAACCAAGGCTACAGTTGAGTTAAGGACAACACCAAGTTTTTTAAAATAAGATTCTGGATCCCAGACAGATAAGCACTAAGAATTCCCCTCAAGATACTGACTAGAGCTGTGTGAATAATTGATTTTCTCAGCTGAATAGCTGAAGCAACCAACCAACCAAACCCCAACTTGAAAAAAAACCGCGTTGTTTGGGACTGCTGAATTGTTTCATTCAAACAGAAATTGTCTCTCTTCCATTTTAAACATTTTTTTTTCCCAGACAAAAAATATTTAAAAATGCAATACTAGATTCATGACAGGAAGAAACGGTATGCATCCCTTAAGGCAGGACATCTCTCAAGCAAGGTCACCTGAGATGTATGGTTCCTGCTTAGTGAAATCTGGAGAAACAGCCACCCTGCTTTAAAATCCAGCCCCTGGGAGACATGCTCGGGTTTGGGAATCTGGACCCAGGTTTCCCCGCATACAAGGGCTGAAAAGGAACGGAAAAGTGTTACCTCTTAATTTCTTTATTGCACACTTAAGTCTCCTTGTGGACATAACTCCCGAGTCAAATGTTTCACCTGTGAGGTGTCAGAATGACTTCTCTCAATTTTTCTTTTACTCTGCTAAAAGATCTGTGAAATACATTAAGAAATCTGAATTTCTCAATAATCTTGATTGCCCGAAAATGTATTTTCAGTGTTAGTTTCATCAGCGTTTTCATTTCGTCAAAAAAAAAAAAAAGTCACATACGTTCATAGGTTACTGTCAGTTCTAACAAAAACAACAGACCAAGAAGTGCTGCGTTTCCCTCTGAAGAAGGAAGAACCGGCAGAAAACAGCAGCGTTACAGTTAGAACGGCAAAACGGGACTGATGAGAAACGCTGCATGAAATCACCTCTGTTTTATCGCTCAAATTGCCAAAAGCAGGAACGTACGCTGGCGGGAAGTTCAGTCCTGCCTACTCACACCGGCGCCCATGCCGGCGAGGCGCGCTTTCGGGTGCGTCAYAGGCTCGAGTATTCACAATGATTTCATGCTAAATCATGGCGCCGCGAACCGGTGACATTTCTCTGGAAGGCCCCATTTACGCTGGCAGYGCCCCATCGCCCGCTCGGCCTCGTGGCTGCCGCCATTTGCTCGTGCGGGGTGGTTTTGAGGCGGTGGAGAACGGACCTCGCCCTTCCAGCCTTTCCGATTAATAGCAAGCCTGCTGAATATTTCATGCTATTGCAGGGTGCAGGCTGCTTACAGAAATTGCACAATTAACCTGGTGTAAGCCGTGGCTATCTGTTCAGGACGGCTCCTCGCAGGCACCGAGACTACCCACAGCGTGGAGAGAGTTACCCAAAACCAACCCCGCAGCTCTGGGAAATGCAGCGCCTCGGCTCTCCGCATTTCGGCGGCTCTATTTTAATTTAAAAAAAAATACAGTCAAAAGTAGATTACTTGTAAAACGAAAAGTGAAACGGGGATAGGGGAGTGCCTGCCGTATTTTGAGCCCTATTATGCAATGGAGTCGGCGTTACATAACGAGGGGAGCGCGATGACAGAAACGCGGCTCCCACGACACGGAGCCCGGCTACGATGACAGGCTGCCAACCCATCACGGACTGCACCTCTGTAACCCAGAAACTGAATCTATTGTATTAGCTATTAACATTTYCACTTGGAAGGCATGTTCTGAGACTTTGAAACGTGCATGTTACACCTACTTCACTACTAAGTTACTGGCAGCAATTTATTTCAGCCTTTCATTTTGTCCCACATGCATTCTCTTTTTTTATAATTAACTCTGTARACTTCTGGAAGAATGTTATGGAAACTCTTACACTTTAAATGTGTTTATTAATGATGCACACATAAACATCCTCTGCTATCAGAAATTACTACTACTTTCTGGAAATCTCTTATGTGGTTTAGGGAAGAAAACTATCAGATTATATAGCTTAATATTTATTACTAATAAAACAATTTAGTGTTTTTCTTCACTGAGCCATTTTACGATCCCAGTAAAACTTAATTTAACCAGTTTACATTCAACATTCCATACTGCAGAAAGATGCTGAATTGTTAAAAAAATGGAGAGAATTTAGCATTGTCCTTCTAAACCCTTGTTTAAAATAATGAGAAATATGATCACTATAAAAAGAGATGGGTTAACAAATAGTGAGATACAGTAAGAGTAGCCACACAACTTCAACATACCCCAGACTCAATGTAAATTAAGGCTCTTTTTTTCCTGGTACATGTTTTTTATATCCCAAGGTGACCTAGGAAACTTGACCTCTTCAAATGAAGTGCAGAGGAAAATACTATCTGGTTGAAAAACAGGAGCAGTAGGCACAAATCAAACAGGGAAAAAGGAGGAAAAGCCACTTACAAAAGAGTCTGTTAAATAATCAAAATTCATTTTCTGTCTTAAGAGAAACCAAGCCTTCACTTCTGCTCATGCAAGCAGTTCCATAGGGGCAAACAGGAGTAACCTCATTTTTAAGCAACTGAAAAATATGTTATATTTACTCTTTCCCCCTCTCCTTGCCAAGATATGAATTTAAGAAGTTACTTAGCATCATTTACTGACAGGCATGGAGCTGTGCATGTCCCCCGGGTTCAAGGGCATTCATGAATTGAACAGGAAAATCACCCTGCCACAGTCATGTGTACATTGCCCACTACAATAACCATGAAGAAGGACTGGCTACGAGTTTCACCAGCAATATTTACCCATTTATTAAAAACGTCTTATGAAATACTTCTCTTCTAAGCATATTCTGCAGGAGAGAAAGAAAAAAGGCATAATATGCATTGATTCAGCTCAGACAAGATCCTCTGCCAGGGGAACCAGGCACCTCCTCCGGAGAGCTGGCAGGAACAGTCTAGCTGCTCTAACTGCAGTACGTACCCAAAATTACTTGTTCCTTTCCGGCAGGGAGATTTTAAACTGGTACAACTTTGCCGGCAGCTCAGGCAGCAATTCCAGGTGTGACCCTGTGCCACACCTCTCCCCTGTGYGCCAAGCCCCAAACCAGGGAGCACGGGGGTCGCCTCTTCTCCCCCGAGGGATGCTATGCAGGACAGCACCAGACAAAGACCTGGGGGCAGCAGCTCCAGCGTCACACCCTACGCCAGCGGCAGCACTTCACGCAGGAGACCAGCAAGTATGGCCGACTAGTTGGTGAAGGGCAGGAGGCGAATCCCAAACCCCACTGGAGCCTGAAGAGCCCCTTTTGCTTTGGGGTGAGGGAGGTGCCCCTCGGGGGCAACGGGCATGACATCCTGGTGCCACATGCAGCAGAGCCAAGCACAGGGACAAGAGACATGCAGGAGGACACGCTGGGTGCATCTGCTTCTCGCCCCTCCAAGCTTCCCTGCACCTCYGCTGCACCAGCCTGAGAAGGGACCCCAGAGCAAAACACGTGTGGTCCCTGCTTCCTTCCCACCAGTGAYGCCAGGTCCTCGGGGGAGACCTGTCACCCAGGCTTGGCCAAGGTCAGCTGCAGGCAGGGCTGGACCAGCTGCCCTTTGGGGTTCTCATCCAAACACGCACAGACGCACCCCCCCTCCCACATGCACGCAGAGCGAGAGCCCATGGACCCCCTACCTGCCCCTTGACCAAGCTGGCCGCAAACTGCCTCATGACGGCCTCCACGGTGTAGGCGCTGGACCAGCCGCGGGGGGTRAGCAGCTCCATGCAGATGGCCCCGCCGTCGAGGACATAGCCGTTCTCCAGGCGGGGGCTGAGCACCCTCATGAAGGGCGGCGAGAAGGGGAAGTTGTCGGGGAAGGTGAGGTTGAGCAGGATGTACTCCGTGTTGGTCTCCTTCATGTCCTGCCACAGCACCGAGTCCTTGTCCACCTGGTGCAGCTTCACGTTCCAGTCGAAGAGGCTCTCGTCCACCAGCTCCACCGAGATGAAGCGGTCGCTGAGCCGCGCGATGTCCTGCAGCTCCTTCATCAGCCGCCGGGTCCGCACCTGCGTGCAGTGCTGCTGCCGGCCCGCGGGCGCCAGCGGCCCGGACCCCGACGGCAGCGGCACCAGCGGCGCCGGCCCCGACCCGCACCCGGAGCCGGGGCCGGGGCCGGGCCGCTGCGCCGCCTCCTTACCGGCGCCGGGCTCCCTGGCCGCCTCCCGCGGCTTCTCCCTGCCGCCGCCCGAGCGCGGCTGCGGGGGCTGCTTGGCGAGCTCCGGCGCCTTCTTGTTCTTGTGGCCCCCGGGGCTGCTCTCGCTGCTGCTGCTGCTGCAGCCGCCGCCACCGCCCCCGGGGGGGCCCTGCGGCTGCGGCTTGTTGCTGCTGTTCTTCTGGTTGCCCCTGCCCCTGAGCGAGGAGCCCTGCTGGCTGCTGCGGTGGTGGTGGTGGTGGTGCTTGGGGTCCTCCGTGTCCCGGTTGTGCAGCCGGATCAGCCCGATTTTCCGCAGCAGAGTGGCCATGTTGTGCGCGGCTCTGCTCTCCCTCTCGCCTTTATGGGTTGGCGGGGGTTTTATTATTAATTTAAAGCCCGGCTCGGCGGATTTGCTGTTCGGGGGACGGCGCTGGGCGGGCGGCGAGGCCCCTCTCCCGCCGGTCTGGGCGCACGGGGCGCGGGCGGCGGGGAGAGAAAGGCGGCGGCGGCGGCGGTGCCGCTGCCGCGGGGAGGATGTGCGGCCGCCGCTCAAACGCCTCCCCTCGCTAGGGCTGCGGCGGGCAGCATTGCAGCACTGGGGCTGCTCCTGGAGACATCACGGCCCCACCGCCGTGGCCGCGATCCCGTGAAAAAGGGGGGGGGGGCAGGGAAAAAAACGGGGAGGAAGAAAATATCCAAGCCACCCGCACGGGAGAGCCCCCCTTCCCCCACGCACAGCGGGCGAGCTCGCCTGCGCTGCAGATGGCTTCCCCCGGCACCTTCGGCTCGCACCCGGCCGAGCCAATCCCCGGCGGCTCCCCGGCGGGCCGGTCTCCGCGCCGCGCCGGGCGCCTCCCCCCGGGGCGGGGGGGAGAGGCCGGCGGCCGCGGCAGCCCCTGCCTCCGCGGCAGCCCCTGCTCCGCGCCCTCCCGCCGCGGCGCAGCGCGCTCCGGCCCTTTGTTCGGCGCCGCCCGCGGCTCCGGCGGGGGGAGAGGGGCCGCCCGGGGCACCCCTGCCGCACCTCCCGCCGCGCCGCGCACCCCGCGCTGCCTACGCGCCTGGCCGCACCGCCGCTGCGGGCCTCGGCGGGGCGGGGCGGCTGGCGGTGGGGTCCTGCCCTGCCCTGTCCTCTGCGCCTCCTCCCGGGCGCGCCGCCCCGTCCCGCCCCGCGCTGCGGCAGCCGGGGCAGCGCGGCCCTGCCGGCCAGGGGGGCCGCGGGCGGTGACAGCCGGGGGGGGCGGGCTGGGGCACTGGTAGCCACCAACCCGGGAAGGACCCACGGGTGCGTGCGTAGGTGTTGCAGACGTACATGTATGTATGTACGCGTATGTCATCGCTCACACGGCTAGGAAAGTGCATAGCGTCGTACTGAGAGCTTAGTGCACATGTATGCACATGTATATAGCACATATATAATGCAGATACATAAAAACTGTATGGTCATGTGCAAGGGCATAATTGCACTTAAATGCATCTGCATATATTTGCTGTGCGTACATCTACCCACCTAAACACCTATAATYGCACATATAAAGCACATACCTATAGTAAATGTGGTTGAAAAACAGAAACAAATACATACGTGTGCATGTATTTGTGTGTGTGGGTATTCCTCCATTTTTTGAATTGGGAATGACGTGACAATCTTTGTTTCTTCGGCACAGCAGACATACATATCCTGCGCCTCTTACACCAACTCACCTCCAGAGCGGGTAGATCCATTCTCCTGGGACTCCATGTAGCACAGGACAGAAAAGCTGATGCTGAAAATCTGTCCCCACAGCCCTCTTTACCTTCAGAGACTGGAAATGCAAGAAAAAAAATGCAACAAATGCTTTGAATTGAGGAGGAGTGAAGGCAAGGCCTAAAGCATGATTACATCTGTTGTGCGAAGGACGTAAAGCAATGGGCGGTGTGTACATATAGCAGCATTACATCCCAACCAAACTCCCCCTTCACCAGGAGTGGCCTAAAACACTGTCTTCTGTGGTTTTGAAGAGTGGCCTACGCTGGAAAAGGACTGCTGTGCTTCTGTAAAGACCTCCAGAGAAAACCGGTGGGGTTTCTGGAAAGCTGTCATCAAGGCACATTATGTTTTCATCAAAAAACGGATAACTGACTCACTTCCAAAAAAATGTTGGGTCAGTTCAYTTTTGAGCTTTTTTCCCCTTTCTTCTTCCTGTTACTTAAACCACTTAGTTTTATCAACGGGTACATATTCAGCAGGTCACCATTCACCAGTGACCATTATGTCAAACTAGATAGCATGAAATGTAGTCTCCTTGCCAGGCTTTACAGATGGACCCAAGTGATAGATCAGTCTGATTTACCACAGATTAAAAAGCTTGCTGTTTTTAAAATCAAGATCCTAGAAGTAGATGTATTTGTTTTTCAAACATGACATTATTGAAGGCTCAAAATCACCTTAGTAAAATTGTTGAGAAACCTTCTTACTACAAGGTTGTTCGTAATTTCATTTATTTTCTCAGTTTGTGCAATGCACACAAAGCACAGAAATAAGTATTTATTTATTTTAAAATCTTACCTAATAATGTCGCAAGAAAATTCACTGGACAGAATCTGTATTTGAGGAGATCACAACATATGTAAAGTGAATTACGGGCCACATGGCATAAACGAGGAGGAGGCACAGCACGACTCTGTGGCCCAGGCAGGGCCGCACTGCGTTGACTGCACCATGGTACGGTGGGACTGGCGGGATGGCGGCACTGTTCTTCAGCTCCTTGGGGGGAGCAGGGGGTGGGGGATTTGGAGGTGGAGGCCCTCTCCTCTTGCTCCCAGAAGGCTCTGTAGAGAAAGGTCAGGAGATACTAGCGGAGGTGACCCATGTGTGATAACTGGTGCATCTCTCATTTGCTTGCTTTGAACAGAAAGCAGACGAAGAGCTGCGAGCTAACTGTAAATGATGGCCCAGGAAGCACAGATGCCACAACGCTGTCCTTGTTTGCTCCTGCCCTCCATGCTATTGATCTGCCCAAGTCCAAAGGCCTGTCAGTGTGATAACCCTTGGGGTTGCTTTGATCCTTCTCTGTGTGCAGATAGCCGGGGTCTATTGCAGGACGTGTTTGCTAAATTTCCTACCCTGAGAAGAACTGCATGTGAAATACTGTTGACAGAGCGTTTCCCAGGAGGTCAGAAGTCCTGGGGAATGTGAGGTGGGTTGGCTGAAGCATCTGGGCATGTTCTGTCCATCTCATGTTCCTCTCCCACCTTCCTTCTAGGGCTCTCTCTAGCCCACCCTGCCTCAGCGAATGAGGAACCTCCAGTTTATAGGATATGGGAAAGTGTCCAAGCCTTCCCCTAGTAACCTTCTGGAGTGCCAGACACGCTCCCCCCGAGCTATTCATGGCTCATCCATGGAGCTGGGAAACTTCTGGAGTGCAGATGAACTGCATGCAGACATCACGTGGTGCGTGATGCTTCCAGGTAACAGGTGATCTGTGCTTTGATGGGCAAATGACTTGAGCAGGACTTGCAGGGGGAGAAGCTAAGGCACAGAAGAAAATGTCTGTTCCTCTTGTTAGCAGATGGAGCAGGGCACAGAGAAACATGATGGGAGAGGTCAGGAGGCTGCTCCTGCTCTGGTGCAAAAGCKTGAAGTCATAGAAACATCACCTGCGGCTTCAGTCCTGGCAGGCGGTCATGCAGAATAAGGCGTTCAGTGGTTATCCCTGGTTGAATATCTAGCGCAAGACAGGATGGTGGGGCACATGCGCTGAACTGAACCAGAATGCCAATTAGCAGCTTGAGCCTTTGGGTTTGCTACATTAATGTTTTAAACTGAAAGGTCTCTGCATGGTGTTCCTGTGACAGCTGGCAGCAGGAGCCGCTATCATAAATTTAACATGACRAAAGTTATTTACCTGTCTCATATAACTGCTGAGGTATCTACCCAGTGGTGAAGCCATAAAAAAGAGCAAGGCCTCTGCAAAGGGAGACCTGAGCCAAGCAGCCCCTCCGTGTCCTTGCGCCATTGTTTTGTAAAACGGTATGAGATTAATGATGGAAGTGATGAGAAAGCTGTTTCTGTGACGTGAAAGGTGTAATAGGTGTGCCCGGCCAAACAGTGTTCTGCTGTGACAGGGGACTGCTCTGATCGCGCTGGAAGTAGTGAAATTTGGTACGAGCTGTGTCCATACAGTCTGCAGGGTAAAAAAGCTGAAGGCTCTTTTTCATGCCCAGGCTTCCTCAGCAAGGGAATTAGTTGGTTAGTCCAACTAGTTAGGATGGACTCTGGATGGCTGCAAGTCTAGGGCCTTGAAGCAAAGCAGGGAATAAAACAGCTTGCAGGGGCGACGAGTCCTGTATCATCTAGAACTGTCCTTATCCATATATTCATTGACTGACAAAAAACTCTGAACAAATTTGGTCCATGATCTCTCTTTACAGATTCCTCATCAGTTCTTCTTCCATAGTATCTTACATAGTAGAAACATATCTATTACCTCTGTTCATTATTATACATTCTCACCAGTTTGCCAGGTGCAGGAGTTAAACTGAACTAGCCTGCAATCTCCCAGACACGGCCCTCCTCTCCTTGCCTTGGAGCAGGATGGGTTGATCCACTTACGGTACATAAAGACATCCTATAGTGATGCAATGACTTGAGAATCAGGGAGGTAAAAGGGCATCTGGATATGAAAAACAGACTGACCTCTGGCAAATATTTCTCCTACATATTTAGCTGGAGAGCTGCTTTCAGGCTCAGCCATTGTACACTGATGAGTGAAACAGGACAGTGTTCAAAGCTCAGGTCTAGCAGCAGCCCTCAGCTTCATATGGAGCAGGCTGCAGCTGATGAAGGGCATCTCAGACTCTTACAGTAGAGAGGCATCTGTCACTAGCTGGAGATTCAGAGCTCTGAACTATTGCAGTACAAATTTGGTGTTGTTTGGGGCTACAAGGAAGGTGTTTTTTGGATAATATTGGCCAGTGATGTTCTCATTTTTACTGAGTTTGCAAAAAAGTAGTTACCTGAGGCTCAGCGAAAAGCTCAGATGTGTATTGTTTGCTTCCACTTAAATGCAGCAGAATTTTAAGGCCTGAGTGTGTTAGAAAATGTTACTTAAATTGAACAAGTGCAAAGAAGCATTTCTAGGATGATTAGGGGAACCAAATGCACATCTTCTTAGGACAATTAGAAGATCTTGTCTTGTTTAGTATAGCCCAGCAAAGACTGAACAGGGGTGTGCTAACACTTTATAAATATATTGGAGAAGTAAATGTCAGAGAGGGATATTGACCTCATCACATGATCAAATAGCTGTACAGTGAGTAATCCTGAATACATTTGGACTGGAAATCTAAAGGCTTCCAGCTATCTGATGAATGAAGGGCTCAAATACTCCCCCGAGCACTGGAAGCAGTAGCTTTCAGTCTTGCAGGATGGAGCCTGAGAAGCTTATGGACATAATTGTACAAAACAATAGAATAGGAAAATGCCTGAAGATAGAAAATTAAGCTTATATTATGAGTCCCTGGGCATCTGATGTGTCAGTATCCCCAAATGTGTGAGAAAATAGATTAGATCACTGTCAATTTGCATTATACTTATAATAATTCCATGCCTCAGGGCTTCCACTGGAGTTGGGAGAGATTTTATTTTATTCCTCTTGATGCATGATTTGTCCTCTACTGGTCTTTTTTGCCTTCCTCTGCAGGTCTGCAGATAGATCGTTGTAGGTGGCATTAAAATCTTAGGGTTTATGTGTCCTGTTCATATACTCAGGATTAGGCCAGCCTCTAGAGCTGGGACTCTAAAAGAGTTATTTACCTAGATCAGCTTGGTAGGCACCATTGATTTCCTTTATAGCATGGGACACAGCCTCCTTCCTAGAATCAAATGGAGTTTTATTTAGCGAATTCTTTGTGTATCTGCAAACACACATTTTTTCAACAAGCAAGCTATTTATTCATTTCTTCCTCCTTTGCCTGACTGAGTTGTCCCAATGCTTAGTAGTATCTCACTGGCCACCTTTGATTATTCATTATTCGTCTGCCTCCTTTCATCCTCCAAAGTGACTACAACACTTATTTTTAAAAGGATATTCAGAGGAAAGGCGTTTCCAGCAAGAGACATCAAGAATGAAGAAAGACACAAAAATGTTCACTCCTGGAATGTAAAAGCCTGTAGAAGTACATGTGCAGTCCCTACGTTACTGTTGACACATCCTCTGAAGTCACCTTCCTCTCAGTGTCGGAAGTCCATCTGGCATTTCTGATCTCTTTCACTGAGTTAGATAAAATACTTGAGGTAACCTCCAATCCACAGACATGATAAGCCCAGGTAAATGCAAAGGATACTTGGGTAGATGAATAAATGAAGTAAATGAATAGCCATTATATCACAGCAACAGCTTTTGAGAATGAGCAAGGTAAACAATATCCCTGGAGAACATGATTGTCTGCTTTATAAGTCAGCATTGGAAATGTTCAGGAGAGGCTTTTTATGTTCATGGTGTTCACCTTCCTGTATTGCTACTTACTGACTAAAAGAGATTTGCATCCAGGAATTCTGAATCATGGAACTTCGTGTCAGAGGTGACCATCTCATATACACACAGGTATTTTTAAATTCTTGCACTCACACAGAAATGCAAGATATAGTCAGTAATCCTGACAAAAGTCTTAGTGTAAGGCACAGAAATCACTCATAAATTTCTCCTGAAATGAAGGTACAATGCATCCTTTACCTTCCACCTTCCTTTACCTTCCACCTTCAGCCTTGATGTCTTCTGGCCACATTTTCATCTTACAATATCACATTTACAGTCATTCTGTAGCTGCTCAATGAGGAAGCTGTATCTCATGGGATGGTTGGAGGAATGGCAACTATACAACATATACAATCATGCATCCGGAGTCACTCTACTCCCGATGCAAAAATTCTTGTTTGTCATTGCAGACAGTGACTTTCTGAATTTTCTGGCTAGAATTTCTAAAGGTCTGAGATCATGAACTTTTCTGGGCTCCTGCATATAACCAGAGAACCAGGGCTATCACTGAGGCCTTACAGCTCTCATGCTTTTAACTGAGGGCAAACAATATGCATCTGAGCCCTAGGTAGCTCCTTTTTTGCAGAGTCTCCAGCTAGTGACAGATGGCTCTTTACTCCAAGAAGAGTCTGAGGGGTGTCCTGCATCAGCTGCAGTCTGCTCCACATGAAGTTGAGGGCTGCTGCCAGACCTGTTTCACTAGTCAGTGCACAGCGGCTGAGCCTGAAAGCAGCACTCCAGGTGCTCCAGCACTCTGGTGCACAGCACCAAAAGGACACACAAATGTAGCTTGCTACCAGCTCAGAGCACCAGGTTAACCCCCAGCTAGATAAAGGCACTAAGACTCTAGGTCACCTAAGTAACAGATGGATGTCAGTGTGAACCACACAAAGTTAACACAGGGAGACAGTCAAACCCATTGAGTCCATCTTTAAAGGCAGAATGCTGGAATTCCAGTAATTTAGTCTGAAATACTTTATGGTGTCATCAAATAATTTTTGGCTCCCGAAGTTTTAGAACTGCATCACAGACCTCTTGCTCACCTGAAGTGACAGAACAGGATAAAGTTCAGTAGTACAAAGTCATGTGCTGAGGGGCTAATGATAAGGAATTTTTACATAAATCTGGAGGAGCAGGCAAAGAAAGAAGAGATAAAAAAAGAAGAGTGTGTTGGTAGGAGGGATGTGCTGCGAGAGTGATGCAGCTTAAAAAAAAAGGCTGATGTGACTGAAGATGGCACTCAGTGAGGTTCTTTTAGTAAAGATGGGGAAGTATTAGAACCTTTGTATAAGATGATGGTAAGATCACATTTGGATCCCAGAACAACACACTCTCATCTTTGATGCCTGGTAAGCACTTTTGCTTTGACTCCGGTCAATCCTTTATCTTCGTGATCCCTTAAATCTCACCATATTCTCTCATTTTCCTCTTTACAGCACACAGTCATAAGAAAGGTCAATTGTAACCCATTTATCAGTAATGATCTCTTCTTCCTTTTTCCTAAGATCTTAACATCAGCATTGTCATCACAATAGTAAGAGACATGCTTTAGCTTCCTGTTTCTCAATGCCAACTATAAATCCCAAGCTACTATGGAAAAAGTTCAAAAGGAGTGACAAAGGATTAGAGAAGCTAAATTCTTTTAAAAATAGTTAGATTAGTTGCAAGATTACTGGCGATGGCTCAGTTCCTTAAAAGTGTGTCTTTACATACAGTCATAAACTGATCTTGGGAAGCTGCTGCTGCCACCAGCTGGTAGTTCACTGGTCCTTGGCTGGAGAGATGAATACATAGCTTACTCAAAGAAGTCCCAGGAAGACAGGTAAGCCCTGAAGGAGGTCACATCTACAGAAAATTACAGAAACATTGCTCCAGCCCAAAGTACATTTTGGAATTTGACAAAAGACAAGACCTGTATTATGTTAGCAGGATCAACCAATGATAGCATTCACAGCCAGCAGTTATCCATGGGCATGGCTAGAACAGCAAGCGTACTAAAGTCACAGCATTAGACATGCAACACTGGTCCTTATTACGATTAGATGACATTCATGTGCTTCACCACTTAGGTTCCAGAAATACATTTTGAGGTGGCAGCTCCTTTGTACTCTGGAATTAGAAATGGCAGTTCCTTGCATGCTTCACTGCTGCTTCTGCAGAGCCAACGTAAGGAGGAATCTAGTAAGCACTGTGTTATATACCATGCAAAGAACAAATGGTTTGTTACTCTGTGGCTGCAGTCATAGATGTTGTAAGAGAAGAGCTTTTGTCCCAGCTATGGGATCAGTGCAGGTCAGTGGTCCTTTCCTGCCCACTCTGTGCACATGAAGATGTACACAGAGATCATGGATTATCAGAAGCTGTATACATAGTTGTAGATCGGCTGCTGGGTTTGTCATTAGCAAGCCAAAAGTTGGAGGCTTCTTTCTATTAGGTTTAGTAACAACATGCACTTTCTTCTGGAACATCCTCTACAAGAGGACAGTAGGAGCAAACCTGTGCTTGAGTCCTGGAAGCACCAGGAGGTACCACAGTCACTGGACTGCTGTGCACTTCAGAAGATGTTCACCAGGACTGGGATGGCTGTACTACAGAGCAAATCTCAGCTGTCTGTTTCATACTTGGTTGTTCCCCGAAAAGCTAGTATGTTGCAATTAACTATATTAGAAGAAATCAGTAACTTCTTTGGTTTCTAAAGAATACTGCTTTATCTGGATGTCTGAGACAGAATGGATGAGCCCTGACATCCTTTTTTCCAGACTAAGATATTTGGACAGAAAATCTTCCTGGGTTTAAGACATGCCTTCATAGCAGATTAAATTAGGCCTATTGTGGACCTAAACCACAAATACAACAGTGGTGATGGGCAGTGCTTGTTCTAAACACAACCACTGAGTCATAGCTGGCTATCACAGCAGAATCACATGCAACACTACTGACTTCACAGTTTGTCTGACTTATGATGCCTCAGACTTTCTTTCCCAGTGAGGCCAAGCTCTTYTTCTCACCCACTGACACCAGCCTTCATGACCTCTGATTGTATCTATGCTGTACCAGGTGTTGCTTACCTGCTCCAGCCATTTTCAGGTACTGATCTCTGTAGACTGATTTCTGAACATCTGCAATCTCTGTGGCATATTCATTTGCCCAGCCATTCGTGAGGTGGCGACGCCCAGCAAGCCCCCAATGTGCGCTTTATATTCACATTGCACCTTACGCAAAAATGTTAGTTGGCCATTTCTTTTTTTTTTTTTTTTTTTTGTTGCAAGGTCTGCTTCTGCCGCTTGTAATACCAAGCCTGGTACTACCATTGCTAGGGTTGCCAGATCCAGAGAGGCCACATGAGCACATCTGATGCCAACCAATGCTCAGCAGCATAGCAGCAATGATCCAGCATAGGATTGGCCTCCTTTTCCTTTTCTCTACTCTTAGACTCTGTCTCCATACCTCTATGACACCAACCACATACAAGATGCACAATCGTCCATGAACCCTTGTAAAACCGGTACCTTTCCTACGTAAGACACATAGTCTCTTGAAAACTGTCACTATAATTTCTGGATTTTACGTGCTTTCCCTCGGCCCAAACAACATTTTGCCTCAGCTTCCCATGCCAGCTTCTGAGAGGTGTCCACCCACGACCCACACAGCAGGATCTGAGAGCTAATGCCTAGCATGGGGCTTGGCTCACAAGGAGGTCCAGGCTGGGAGGGACATGGCAGGCCCAGCACTGTTGTGACTGCATGGGTGAGCTGGATGCTCAAATGTCATTCTCACTGTGACCACAGGAGATCAGGGGAAGGAGAAGGCAGGGGCTGCACCCTGAAGATAACTTCTTTCCTTCTTCAAGGCTGGACCACTCCGCCAGCTTCCCAGCTTGGTCTCCTCTCACCCACTGCCAAACATGGACAGACATTTTCTAGTGGGGAGGAGGGCTGCCAAGTGTAGGGTGATTACTTCACCTTCATGGCATATAGTCATAGCCACAGAGCTGGATAGTGGTTTAAACTGGGTCTTCATCTACCTGCACCCATCCTTACAAATCTTGCCACAAGAATCATACATATTCTTGGACTCTGAGCCAGCGGTGGCTTTTGTATATGAAATCCAAAAGCAGAAAAATATGTGAAAACCGGAAGAGGGTCTATCCAGGCTTTACCTAGGTAAGGTAATGTTTATTTTTAAAAAGTGTCTCCTGAGGCTCGGCCAAGGCCTCATCCCTTTATCCGTGGTACTCATCCAAGAAGACTGTAAGCAAGTCTGCCACTGTGGTGCTGGTGGCAAAGGGAAGACAGAGAGTGGAAAGGTTGATGTCAACCCAGTAGCACCAGGGTCTTGAGCAGGCAGGGGACCAAACAATTCCTGAATCAGTTTGTCTTACTTGATTTCCTCCTTTTCTGAGAACAGACAGTTCCTTCTTCTTCCCTCAGCCTTTTTCTGGCACCAGGGCAGGCTATTCCTCACCTATGCATGATCAGTCTTCTCTGTTATGGCGCCTAGGACACTCAATGTCTTCGGTTTCTCCATCCTCTGGCAAACAGTATGTGCCCGCCAAGGTGAGATCAGGCAGAGCTTGCAACTCCCTTTCAGAAGTGTCTGTGGAGGGAAGAGAATCAAGGACGATACTTTGGTCCTCAGCATTGACACACCACAGTGAACTGTTGCTCGTATTGATTTTCTCTGCCGACACCTCCATTTCCATGCCACGTTTTGTTTCAGAGGTGTTTTGCCTGAAATTACTGAAACCACATCCCAGAAGAACTGCTGGGGCAGGAGGGCCACCAGGCATTCCCCAGAGGGSTGGACATGGCAACGCTCTGAGGTTTTGTCTAAAGACCTGTGCTGGGGAGCAGAAGGGAAGCAGTAGGCACAGAGAAGAGCCAAGCTATATGGTTTGTGAGATGGTCATCACAAGAGAGGGCTTTTCCTGCTCTATCTTTTCAGCCTTCATGGTACAGAAAGCAGTCTGAGAGTCTGTGCTACTACTACAGCTGCCTTCTTGGAAAGTGAGGGACACTGAATGACCATGAAAAAGGTGTTTTTGTAATGAGATGGTAAGGGTGTACGTGGTATAGCCTGAGCCAGGGCTTGTGCAGACATGCAGGGACATGAGGCCTGTTGGGATAGTGTTGGACTAGTAGGCTGAGCAAGGCAAATCTGACACAATCTCATCCATACAGTTTGTAAAAAGAGGATCTTTTAGCAATCCCTTATGCCAGACTTCACCTGGAATTTATCTCACATCAGGCTGGTCCAATCACTCTGAAATCACTTTTGGGAGCAATGTGGCAATCCAGGTGATCTGCTCACGGAGCCGCTCCCGAGCAGGATTTTATTTGGCAATATTGCCAGCAGAGTTCCCCGGGGGACTGCTACTGGCATAATTTAATAGTTGTATTGATGATCTGGAGGTAAATACAAAATTGCAAATAAAGGAAAGAGCGTACAGAAAGGCCAGTGAAGTGATAAATAGCATGGAGGCAGACTAAATTGAATAGTTGTGTTTGTAAAATAAATGCATTTTAATAAAAACAATTTGCGAAGTCATCTTACTAGGAGCAAATCGTGCAAGTTGATGTAACTGGAGACTATATTCCCTGTAGCGGCAAACTTTAAAGGAAATTAGTAGTCATAATGTACTGGATCAGCACAAGTTTCCCGTGGAATCTTGTGGCAAAGAGGAAGTTTGCAATCCTCCAGTGCATCAGCGGAAAGGATACATGAGCAGCGCAAGGCATGGGAGAACAGGGACCAACACCTCTGCAGAGACCAATACCAGAGTTTGATGTGTGGGTCATCTTCCCTTTTCTGATGATATTGAAAAAATAGAAACACTGAAAAAGCTGAAAGTCATTGAAGAAAATGATGTAAAGTGTTCAGTGTGTTTAATTTATCATATAGAAGTCTGAGAGATTATTCAATTATTTGATTAAAGCACAGAATAAGTATCTGAGAACAAAACTAACTGGACAATAAAGCATTTCTTCATCAGGTAGACAGAGGTGTGGAAAGAATCAATAGCTATAAATTAGTCTTCTTCAGGCGACTTCTTTAAGTAAATCCTATTTAAAGACTGGATGCTGGGCATGAACAGTAAAGTATCTTTCCCAGTGATGCAGGCAGATTGTAAAGAGAGTGGCATACGAACACACAAGAGTGTGAAGAATGAGTTTAAAATTGGAGGGTTACTTGAAAGGCCCCCCCAAAGGAATAGTAGAAAGAGAGTCTTTAGCTCAATGCCTGCCTGTCTCATAGTGCCTTTCAGGAAGCAATGCCTACCTACGTGATAAGGTATACCAGAGAGCCAGCTGGCTAAATTGTGTCCAAAGCATCCGCATGACAAGATGGACTAAAGGAACTACACGTTCAAGCCTTTTGCCCCACTGTGTTTTGAAGTCCCCCACAGCCTGCAGCTGCCCGCGCACACATATGCTGTGATCGGTTTGAACCTGAGCAGTTCAGAAGTAGCTTGAAAGACCTGGTAGTCCCAGTTTGAACTGGAGGCAGCTTGCGGGCTCTTCTGGTGAAGATGAGACCCTTCATGTTGATCAGGCTGAACCCTGCAGTGCTCACTGATTCCAGCTTCTGCTGCACAACATCCGCACAAGCCCCAGGACTAGTCCCAGCCCCAAGGCGACGGTGCTGGTAGCTGCATGCTGGCTGTAACCATGGCTCTGCGCAACTTGGTTGTTTAAACGCTTTTCATCRCAGGGTATAACTGTGAATGCTAAGTAATTTTTCTGATTTTCTGATTTGTTCTGGTTTGAACCCATATGGGCATTACTTCCTTTTTCTTGTACACCATGGATAATAGATCTACCTTAGAAAAACAAAAAGTGCCAGGGAAGGGCACAAACACAGGACCACAGGCATCCACGCTGTTTAACTGTTACAAAGGTACCCAGCCATCTTTTTTATCTGGACGACTGAGATTCTTCCAGAATTGCTTTCAGGTATGTTTCAGGAGTTGGAATACAAATAAGGGCTGCTCCATGCCAGTTGGACTCAGTGCTGGAGAATGGTCCCAGGTCCCTTTCATTTGCTAGCGCACATGTGGTCTGGAGTCTTAGTAAATCTTACTGCCTGGGATATTCCTATGCCTTCTTTCATGCATCTCTGCTAATGAAAAAAGTTTCAGTTTTAAATACAGTGCACTAGTTATTCTGAGTTACAGAAGAAAAAAAAAAGTATCAGTAGGCAAATCAGCCTTACTTGTTGGTATTACATAATGAAAAGGATATTTTTCTAAGAGTACAATATATATATATGGATTTCTCACACCTGTGGAAAAAAATCACATGAATCTACTTGATAAATATTGAAAGCAACTCTGCATTTCAGAAGAACAGATCTTAATTTTGCTTTAAATGACATATGGCAATAATATGGATGCAATATAAACTGTCTGATGAATAAGATTAATACTCCAGCAGAAAAAAACAGATTATTCTATTGATTTCTCAGCATATTTTTAAAAAACAAAATTAAGAATTAATTCTTTATGGGATACTAAGGGTACGACGAAATAAAAGCTTTCAGTATTGCAGATCTAGATTAATTGTCATTACACTATGGAAATAATATTCCTGTTCTGAAACATACATATAAGTCCTTTGTTGTGTCTTGCTGACCTGCTCGGAGCCAGAGTTGTGAGAACAGACTCTGTCATCCAATATCCTTTACCATCCATAGAAAGAGTCTCACAGGGCTCAGCTATCTTTGGATCCAGTCCCAGAACATCTCAAGATCTACAGCATTTGGAAGAGCAATAATAATTGTATGAACAAAATCCTGATCCTGCTGCTTCGTAGATAAATAAATCTAGATGATTTCAATAAGACTGAGATCCAGCCATGATGTATAAATGCATCATCCTGCTAATTTGTGGTAAGATGAGTATTATTTCAAGTCATTAACGAGCAAGTTGCTAAATACCAAATCTGTATGGAAACTATAATTACATCTCTTATTCAGCTGAATAATGAGATTTTAAAAATTGTTTATTTTATTGTATCACATTATTTTTACACAGTAAAATGTGAAAATACAGCATGCTTCTGAGTGAGTTGAAAAACATCCTAAACATAAATACCATCAGCCTGATATATCAAGAGCAGGTAAATGGTATTCTCTGTGCTGCTTACATCTATCTTCCCTGCTTCTATTTTGCTTATCATCTTTTGTAATTAAAACAAAGAAGGGTAGCTGGCTCATAAAATGGAATTCTTAGGCAGGTGATGCTCCCAGTTAATGACCTGAAATTTCAACTTCCATTTCTGGGTCTGCAGAATGAGAAAGAACTGATCGGTGTGTTAAATACAATCATGCAGAAGAAAATAGTAACAAAGTCAAAAACAGAAAGTGAGAAAGACATAAGGAGAGAAAACATACATCATTGGAACTCAATGTGTTTTATTTTCTTTATTCACTTCTTCTACTTTATTGGCCAGCAGCAGAAAACAGGAGCTGGGAGGAGAATCACAGTTCCAGAGGTGGACAAACAGATTAATTATTTGTCGCTTTTTATATTTCTGAGAAGAAAAAGTGACTATACCAGCACTTTCAGTAATTAATCTTTAAACACCACATTATGCCATATTATACTGGAAAAGTCATTTATCTGGAGTATATATATCACCAAATAAGAAAACAGTGAGCTGAGCTTTTTCCAGACTGAAGGCTATATAAACAGTCTCAAATCAACCTTTTTATGCTCTGCTTGGTAAGAAACCACTATGCAATCTGTCTACATCCTACACGGCACAGGCCGTCTTTGACAATTCAGGCAGGCAGGACCTCATAACAGTAACCACACAGATTCAGATAAAAGCTCCATCTGGGCCAGTATCCTGTGCTCAGCAGTAACCAGAAGCAAATGCTAAAGGGTGAGGACAAGAAAAACACCTATGAGACCACTCCTGACTACTCTTCTGGGCTTGGACTACCTTCAGTTCACGGGATTTCCTAAGCCAAGTGTGGTTTATCTACCTCTCTCTGGCTCTTTCTAACAAGAATTTGTCTCATTTCCCCTTCAACCCAGCTAAGTTTTTGCTGTCCATAGCATCCATTGGCAAATAATTCTACAAGGTTGCTAAATCTTGCATGACAAAAATCACCTCTTTTTGCATGTTTTGAAGCTGTCTCCTGTAGGTCTTAATTTGATGGCCCCTAGTTTTTGTGCTGGAAGACAAGTCTAGGCTCCAGACCACTGATGGCTTTGTAGATACATCAAAGTATTGGTCATAGCTCTCATCAGTGGGCTCTCTCTCAAGCTGAAGAGTCCTTGTCTATTCATGTTTTCATAGTACAGAAGCCATTTCACATCTACAGTCATCTTGGCAGCCCTTCTCTGACTCTTTTCCAGGTCTACTCCAGGTAACCAGAACTGCACACAGTATTCGAGGTTGAGGTGAACTGTGGATTTATGCAGTAGCACAATGACATTTTCTACTTTGTTCTCAAATTCGTTTCCTAACAATTCGTACATCTCCATATGACTTCTGACCACTGCTGATCACTGAGCTGATGTTTTCATGGAACTTTCTCTTGCGATCCTCGAGTCTTGCTCCTGTATGGTAATGGTCAAAAGGCCATGAATCTTCATGTGAAACTAGGATTTTTTTGCTTGCTATGTGCATCGCTTTACTTTATCTGTCTGAATTTCTTCTGACCCTTTGTTGCCCAGCCACCAAGCCTTTTCAGGTCCTTCTACAGTTTCCTACAACCTCTATTCATCTTTACTCCGCCAAATAACTTTCTCATAAGCCAATTTTCTCATTGCACCATATGATCTCTTTTCTGGGTCATCTGTGAAAACATTGAATGGCACAATTTTCAGCCCAATTCCCTGTAGAACTCCTCTGGGAACAATTCTCTCCTGCAAGAATTAAACATTTGCCCCTATCCTGCATTTCCTATCTGGCAATCTTCTTTATTCAGTCTAGGATTTCTCCCCTTATTCCATTGCTTTAGTTCCTTAAAAGACTTTGTTTAAGGATTTCACCAAAAGCTGATGGGAAATTTAAGTAAATTGTATCAATCAGATCACTCTTAGCTACGTGCTTGCTAACCTCTTGAAAAATTCACTAGGGTTTACAAAACAGGATTTTCTTTTACGTAATCCGTGCTACTCTTCCCAAATGGGTCATATTGATCCACATGGCCTCTCATTCTATCCTTTATTACAAACCCTACTTAACTGCCCAGTGCAGATGTCCAGCTTACAATTGCCCGCTCTCTGCATGGAAATCAGGGTGGGAGTGCAATACGGTTACTTACATCATGAACCATGAAATTTTCTGTCTAAATCTTTCTGTCTCTATGTACCTATTGATCGATTGAGTTACTTGTCAGACTTCCTCTTTCTTTCTTTCTCCCTTTCTTCCTCTCTTTCTTTCTCTCTCTCACTTTCTCTCTCTCTCTCATTGGAACACAAGTTTCTTTGTTTTACTTTTTTTCCCCCCAAACAGGAAAACACTGCCCAAGTTGGTGATCATGAGAAAAATTTAACAACTGGTAATATATTTACAGCGATTTTTAATCTTAAAAGCACTGTACACATTTATCTAAGAAAATTCATTAATCTAACCTAACCAGCCTAGTAACTATAGATTTAACGTGAGCTGGATATCTTTACATTTGATGTTCAACTTCCATTATTTTCTTCTGTCAGATACTTTACCTGAGTTAGATGTAATGGACATCTATCAGATTTCAGTCATCACAAGCAAGCTAGAAGTCATGTTTGCTCAGTTCCAACAGCCAAAGGCTTTCCCACACAGAGGAAGGAGAGGAAGTTTTAACAGTACCTCAAAGCCCATTTTTGTTACTGAATTTAAAGCAAGTTATTATGCTCTGTACTTCTGCTGAATGTGTTTGCCCATAAGCAAAGATGGATATAAAGCAACTCTTTTGTCTGAATCTCAACCTCTTGTGCCTGCAGAGCCATGTCTGACACAATCGTATGTATTTAGACTGTTCTTTCAAAATTCGTGCCCCTTGTTCCTCATATTCAGATCTAATCTGGTAACTACACCATATTCTACATTCTTCCTTCCCAAATATTAGAAAGAGCTATTCTATTCCTCAGACCACGATCTCTCATGTGACCAGTGCAAAGTACTTGTATTAAAATCTCGTAATCCTGGGACTTCTGCTGTCCAGTGAATGTTCTGCCAACTATGGAAACAGGATAGTCAGCAACTGCTGATCAGTAGACAATGGATTTATTTTATCATAGAATGACAATACTTGTCAAGGCCTAGAACTGATTGATTGCTTTTTGCAGCCTAGGATTGTTTTTACAATTTCACATTTGTACAGTACTATATTTTCCTTAACAATTAGTGCTCTTTACAGTCTCTTGCTTTTGAATTTTGGGTTAGTGTACTTAATCTTATGAACTCCTGAACAGTGCTTTATATTTAGCAAAGACCCAACTTTCTGCTACTGAATTAGCATGGTAACCCAGAACAGAAACTGACCATTAGAAGGTTTTTTACATTTTTGTTGTTGTCATTGATATCATAAATGGAAAAAAATATAACTAATAAAAAGACACATCCAAGAAATTAAGGAGTGCTGATCTTGATGGTTCTCATTGTGGAAGAGAAATTGTCGCAAGTTATAGCAGTTGATTGAATTAAATCTGTTGATTGAATATCATATCTATGTTGGTTTAGTTCTTGTTTCAAATATTCATTCAAATCATTCATTGTGAATCAAAGCATCAGATTCTTATCTGCTATAAACTGACAGCAAATTCCTTTTAAATCAATGGTACTTTGGCAGACATGAAGGGCTGACTTTTAGTTTTAGTTGACATTACCTGACTGATCTCCTCAGATTCAACTAAAAACAGACATACTGGAAATAAGCTACTTATAAAACATACAGGTATTGTGATGTACCATGGGAATTTAAACATGTCAGATAATCTTCCCACAGGGAAAATGATAGCTGGATTATTTAATATAGRCTGATATTTTGTCATTCCCCATATAATTCTGTTGTTTTTTTTTACTAGCAAGTGAACTTCTGTCTGTTACCGCTTCTGTTTCTTACACAGTTTAGAAAAACACTCATAATTAGCAGMTGTAAGACAGGTGGGGAAGATAATGAGCCCTTATCGGATAATCAGTCACTGGTTCCTCATTTCTTTTTGTGTGGTATGCCAAACCCTTGTCTTCCCATTGCTCAAGCAATACTTAATTTCCGCACAAAGTAGAACAGCCACAGGGACTGAACGGACCCCGCTGCCAAATATATCCTAGCCTCTGGGGTCAAGGCTTTTTGTAGGCTCTGATCCTTGTGGGTAAAAAAGAGAGCTTGAAATCCAGGTATCCTGAACTCCGGGTGTGCATTTTCATTSCCAGATAAAAGGGAAGTCTGAGGGCTCCCTTTGTGAGTGGGATCAGGCGTGGGCTGAGCATATCTCCTGATCAGACACGGGGAGTGAGGCAGGCAGAAAAATATTTGCACTTTAGATCTGTGCAGTTACCCGTATCCCAGCTGCATGTATGACCTTTACCCCCGAGTTAGGTCCTTCTGTGCTGAGGACTTCTCAGAGATGATCCTTAACCCAGAGCCTGTACCAGCAGGCAGCAGCTTGCAGCTGTGGGTAGTGAGGCAAGTCATTTAATGAGGAATTTGACAGGACGCAGTGAAGTGATAGGATAGTCACAGGCTGCCCCACCTAACAGTAAAGGGCAGCGTGGGAAAAAGCATGAAGCCATCTGTTTGAAAAGGGAGTGGGCTCTACACTGCAAATAAGTCAAGACTTGAGTTCAACCTCTGGTACAGGGTTGGGAAGGGGGGTAAGCAAACTGGAGCCAGAGACAAGTTTTGAATGGGTCTGAAAATGAGGAATGGTTTTATGTCTCTGCAACACAGGAAGGGGAAGGGGAACCACTCAAAAACAGAGATATTCCAAATGATGGTCTAAAAATATAAGCAATGTGCTAATATTTGTTGAGGACAGAGAAAAGGATAATTTACAAAAAAACAATGAGAGTCAATTATAGCAGTTTTATAGGAGTGTACTGTCAGGAAAGACTATGTCTTTAAGAAGTCAAGCAGAGAGACACTTCAAGATCTAGATGCAGCAGTCCGTGTCTGGCAGGCCATAGCAATTAGTAGTACCCCATTTCAAAAGGGGTGCTGGCAATTTTTTCAAAGATGCTATTAATCACATTGTGTGTTTCCCGCTCCACTGGGATCTACCGAAAAATTCCTAGAGATGTTACGTGGTAACAAAAAGAAAGGAAAGCAGTGCCGAGGGCTAGTGAACGATCTATATTGTCAAACTCCAATTATCTGGCATTTATCAAAGATGCTAATTGTAATTGAGTATTGATTCCCTTCAGGGTAAAAGATATTTCTCATTATTTGCAATCACGTTATTTGATAAACCGGGAATGCCCAGAGCACAGACGGACTCGTGCAACTTCGGGTTCGTAGATCTTATTTTGGGTCTCGGATTTGCGCTCCTCCCSACCGCCCGCATCTCCCCTGCCGCCCCGCCCCCGCTCCCGCCGCCGAGCGGGGTCGGGGCGGGGCGGGGGTGATGAGGACGGGGGCGTGGCTTGCGRATGAGGGGGCGTGGTCTGACAGCGGGAGGGCGTGACATGAGGCGGGGCCAGTCCAAGCCCCTCCGCCTCCCTCCTTCCGCGCATGCGCGAGTAGCCGGAAGCGTGGAAGGTGGGGCGGGAAGGAGACGGCGGCGATGGCGATGGCGATGGCGGAGAAGTTCGATTCTCTGGAGGAGCACCTGGAGAAGTTCGTGGAGAACATCCGGCAGCTTGGCATTATCGTCAGCGACTTCCAGCCCAGCAGCCAGACTGGTCTCAACCAGAAATTGTGAGGGGCTCGAAGCTCCGCCATCCCTCTTCGTTACTACCGGGCCAGGCCGCGGGGCCTATTGCCGCCGCCCCCCCCACCCCCCGGCCTGGTGCCTCAGGGTTACCGGAGGCCCTGGCCGGCGGATCTGTCGCCCTTCCGCCGTAGCGAAACGTGGGAGGAGCGGCAGGGGGTATCGCCGGGGTCTCCCTCGCTGGGTTTCGTGTGGCCGGCCTCGCAGGCGGGGTCAGGGTTAGCGCAGTACGCCCCTTTTTGGCTAAAAACGACCCGTTTTCCTCTCACAGGAATTTCATGGTGACGGGCTTGCAGGATATCGACAAATGCCGGCAGCAGCTTCACGATATCAGCGTGCCCTTGGAAGTTTTTGAGTAAGTGACTTTGTACCTGCTGCTGTAGTCGGTGTGATTTGAGGTGGCGTGTCTTTGCAGCGTGGATGTGTTTCCTGAGGACTGCTTGTTTCTTAAACTCCACTTTCTGAATGCCTCACGAGAATGTGAGCAGGCAGAAGGTAACAAGTACCTTTAGCCTGTGAGAAGGTGGAAGGSTAAGAGAAGTGATAAATTATACACCAGCTTTCAGATCTCTTTTCTTTTTTTTTTTTTTTTTTTAATTAAGTTTACGTGTGTAGGTAGTGATACAGATTCTGCCGAATCTAGTGGTTTAGTAAGTAAGCTTTCATTTTTACACTTTCACTTTTACACTAGGTTAGAATCAGGATTTAAAGTTGCAGGTGAAAATAAATTAGGGCAGTACTTACGTGTTTAGTTTCAGTAGTGGCAGTCGTCTTGTTGGCAGAGAATTAGAACATTAAAAGCAAAATCGTGAATGTTAGAGGGAGAGCTATACAAGACAGCTTTTACAATATAGTTGACAATTTAATTTACTAGTCTTTCTTGTAAGTCCAAATGTCACTGGTTTGCTTTATTCTAGTGTATTACTGGCTATACAGGACTTTTTTCAGTTGTGCTTTCACTCTATCTATTAGTCTATGATGACAGTCTTAAATGTTGTTTTCTTTGTTCAGTGATGGAATTTCCCTTTGTCAGGCTCTTATATTGCAAAGCAAAAATACACTTATAGGTTTGCCGATACAGGTGTGTTAATTTTTACTCTTTACTATGGTATATGCACTTCCTTCTCATCCTTGAATTGCTGGGTGYCATATTCCTATGTGCTTATTGCTCACCATGTACTAAGCAAGCTACTTTGTGGTTAGTGGCCTTTCAATTGCTTGGTAAAGGACTGTCTTTCTTCATTCATGTGTACTTACTGCCTGTGAGGAGCTGGGTAGTTATATTTTTTTTGTTTGCTTTTAATACTTTTTTCAAAGCTCCAGGCTTTCTGGAAACAAAGATTTAAAACAGTGTACCAAGACAGCTGCTGGCCTAGTCCTTCTTGACCTGTCTTTTGAAAATGGCTGAGTTAAACTGTGCTTTTTAAAATGCACATTTCAGATAATAGTAGTAACAAAAAGACAGCAAGGTGAATAAATCTATCTTGGAAAACATCCTAGTAGGAATATGATCATTTAGGTAGTATCTTTTCTATTTTCAGATACATAGATCAAGGCCGCAATCCTCAGCTTTACACTAAAGAGTGTCTGGAGCGAGCTTTGGCTAAAAATGAGCAAGTGAAAGGAAAAATTGACACAATGAAGGTAAACCAGAAATAACGAAAGTACTAATGTAATAATGTATTTGATAAGTGTTTACTTTTCTGTAAATAGTTATGTAAATTCCCTTATTAGGTGATTTGTATTAGGAATTGCTCTGCATCTCTGTATCTTAATTGATGATAATGCAGCCTGTTCTGGAAAGGAAACTTGTAATTAATCCCACAGTTGGAGATGCAGATGTCGCTATGATTTTATTTTGGTTAAAGTTTTATGTAGCATTACAGATCTTTTTTTTGTTTTGTTTTCATTTTGAATATTAGTGAGTACCTGGCACTGTTATAGATCCGTAACTGTGATGTGTGTAAACTTAGAAACAAGCAAAACAGAAGGGGTATTTTTCCAGTCTTGAATGGATCTTAGAGTATTAAAATGTCAAACTGTTATATAAGCATGAGTTAATCTTTATAAAATTACTTAAAATGTATGCCAGTATTTAGAGTTTTCTGAACTTGTGCTTTCATCTAGTATGAACCTAAGCATTCTGCTATACTGTTTAACTGCTGTAATTACTGCTGAAAAATACAATCAGAAAAGGAAGTTTAGTGAGATTTGAGAAAGGGCTGTTTGTGTTTCAGAATGTTTTTTGGCTGAACTTAAAATTGGTGTGGAGGATGGCAGTTTGTCCTGCAGAATGTAGACATATCTCCATATGTTCTAAGCTTCTCTTTCTTTTGATATGCTCTGTGCTTGTAAAAGTTGTAGGAAGAATTACAGATTTGAGCCAGGTGTGAGTTCCTTTTTGGAGGTGGAGGGGATTCCATATAAAATCAAGAGGACACGTTCTTTATCAGCTTTGCTTAATAAGGTCAGACAGATACTGATGCACCAGAGTTTACCAGAGAGGTCAAAGTACTTCTTATTTCTTCGGTGAAAATGAAGTTAATTTATGGGAATCCAAAAGCACTTGTGCTTTCCTAGCAGATTTCACTGGAGCATTTTCTGTGAATTTTGTAAATGTAACTTACTGTGTTTCTGTGTGTGGTTTTGAGTTTTTTTTGGGTACCATTCTCTTAGGTCACTGAAATGTAGAACTGTGGTGTATACAAACACTTCTGTTCATCAGATAACGTTGCTTGATGAAATCTAAATAAACTGTGCAGGTGATGTATATACATTCTTTTTCTCTTTCCAGAAATTTAAAAGTCTGTTAATTCAAGAACTGACAAAGGTGTTCCCAGAAGACATGGCAAAGTACAAAGCTATTCGAGGGGAAGATCCTCCTCCTTAAGTTGGCCTTTGATAGCTCTAAAAATGTCAATTCCATAAACTGACACCACTCTATTAAAACATTGATTGGAGAGAGGGGGGAACCCAAGCCTTCATAACAACTGTACCAAAAATGGCGGTGATGGACTGTAAAGGAGCTTGATGATTGCTGGTCTGAAGTTACTGAATCTTCCTGAAGACTTTTACTTCAAGGTTGCAGTTGAAACTTCCTATGGTGATCTATTTCTCTTTCCTGAAAGGTTTTGGAGATATGATTGCCTGCAGGTCATCAATACATAACACTTCCCACAAAGTGCATTTCCAGAGCAGAAAATCATGGGATTTGTCTTCTGAAAAGTGTGCTCCAGGATTGTGGGCTCATCTGCTTTTGAGAGAAATGTATTTATTATACTTGATTATTTTTTCATTTGTAAACTGCTGCTTTTTTTTTTTTATTACAGTACAAACAATTGACTGCTTTCCTCTTGCCAAATTCTACTGAACAGGAGCCTGTCAGGGGCTGCAGTTCTTATGTGTCATAATGAATTGCAGCCAAGAAAACCTTCAGATATTTTTGTTTTGCTCTATGAGCTGCAGTGCAGATGGCTGGGGGTATAGAAAGTGAGCATATTTGGGAACTAGCTCCTCAACAATGTTAATATTTTGTATAGCATTTAGTGTAAGTTTTTGCTTAATTCTATTCATTTTCTGTAAGCAAGTTGTTCCATAAAAATTTGAAAAAATTTAAATTCTAACATTTTTCTATTGTATGCTACTCTGGAGAATGAACTGAAACGTGTGAAAGATAGCATATTCCTCAATTTCACAGTGATAGAAATAAAATGTATATCAAAACTTGGCTGTTGCAAATTTTTATCTGAAGATAATGTCAACTTGATATTTTGGCTTTGTGGGGAAATCTTCCCTTTTAGTACCTGAAGCAGGAGACTATGGGGATCAGCGATGGTCACCTGAAGCGTTTCTGATTAGCTGTGAGCTCATCTGTGAGATCTGTAACTGTTCATATGTAAAGTAGTCCCAACATAAACCAGTGTGTTTTATGGGTTCACTACCTGGGGCATAGTGCATGTGCAGAAGACCAGTTCTACAGTGGAAGTGAGAAGACCTCTTTCAGTCTTGGGGATTTGTGGAACTTGAACCATTTGTGCTTACATGTGTCCTTCCAGGTGTAACTTGACTTTTTTTGCATCAGCAAATGAGTTTATTATTTTGTTGACTTTCTTTTAGTTGCTCAACTTAGTGGTTTGGGGCAGGAGCTCCAAAATAGCATTCTATGTATGTGCTCCATAGCAGACCTACCTAGCCCCTTAAAGACCTTAATAGGGATTTAGGTATGTTCAAGCTGCTGGTGCCAGTTTCCACACCTGAAGTACCATCAAGCTGAAGCAAAGCCCATCTGTAATGCCAAGCAACACTATGCCTGACCAAGCTTTGGCATAAGGAAAGGAAAGGGGAAAAAAACCCAGAAAACTAGGTGTTCCTCTGCATTAGTTATTTAAGACTTGTTACCTGGCAGTCTAAATTAATCTAATTGCTGCCTGATACTATCCTGCCCTAGTCTGCACACTTGCTTTTCCTTGTGTTTGCTCTACCACTAATCACTCTCTTTCCCTTCACAATTTTACTGTACTAACTTGGCAGAAAACAGCGATAAAGAAAAAGTGCACCATGTTTGCGTTTTGCTCTGCCTGGATTGCGCTGAGTCCACAGGAGTCATTGAAGCAAGGCTTGTGACTGGCAAGTGGGATATATGCAGGGCATGAGCAAAGAAGGTAAGAGTATGGTTCCAACGCGTAGAAGGGGGTGGGAAGCGGAGCTTGAGAGCAAAAATGTCGGCAGCAGGCAGGTGAAACTGTTTAAATGGTAGCTGAGAGAGAACATTTGTGGGACAAGAGGCCAGTAGATACTGGTCTGGATACTGGAGTATTCTGGCTCCTTGCGCTGACACCAGTTTGTGTCTCAGACTTGGTGGAATAGCACACTTAAAAACTGGTGCTTCCAGGAAGTCTTATTTTTATGTCTACTTCTCATTCCAAAATGTATTACTCTGGTTGTGCAAATTCTCTTAGAAATTCATATTAAAAAAAAAAAAAGTAATCTAGACAGATGTTCTTGCCATTTGGATTTTTGGATCTGTAAACTTTACAGGACGAGTCTCCTAATGCTTTAGAGCATCCTTGGTAGCTTCAATTTTTGTAACACCAACTTAGGAAAAAAAATGAAAGCACTCTAAAAATTAAATGAAAACAAAACACGCAGGATTCCTCTGTACAGCAAGCTGGCATTTTGTTTGAATGTAGACAGATTCCCTGGGGAAACACTGGAACAAGCTGGCCAGGTGGTAGAATCTACCAGGTGGTAGAATCTCCAACCATCTTTGGAGGTTTCTAAGGCTCACCTGGATGAGGCCCTGAGCAGCCTGATCTAACTCAGCAGTTGGCTCTGCTTGGAGCAGGAGCCGGGCTAGGTGAACTCTAGAGGCTTTTTCCAATCAACATGATTCTGTGACTCGATTCAAATAATAAGAGTTTGTAAGTACAAAAAGGATAAAGGGTAGGGGCTAAAATTGCTGAAAGAGAAATTTGGATTAAAAAACAATCTTATTGTAAGGCTAGCAAAGCAATGGTAGTTTTATTGTTGAGGAGTTCTTGAAAAGAGAGCAGGGACGGAGAGCAAGGACAAGAGGCAGTGGAACTGAATTGTAATGAAGGAAATTTGATGGACAGAAGGAGTAAGTTCTTTATTCCAAGACTGGTTTAGCATTGGAACAGGTGCTCAGAGTGGCTGCAGAATTGCTGCCCTTGGAGATTTTCCCATCTTGCCTGTAAAAAGCCCTGCGTAATCAGACATAGATTAAAAGTTAGCCCTTCTTGGGGAAAGCAGCTGAACTAGAAAACCTGCAGAGGTCCCTTCCAACCAATTTTTTTTCTGTTTGATTCTATATTATATATCCTATAATATGATTCTATTATCTTACTTTATCACAGTGAAAGGTTTTTAACTAGTCAGTCTCAACACTGAATTTCTTTTGTTGCAGTATGCTGCAGATAATAGAAGGTGTTTAACCAGTGCAGGGACCTTTGCTTTTATGTAGTGCAAATTGTGATYAGCACCCATGCCTGTAGGTGAAGTACTGAAGAGATGCTGCAAGAAGCTTTTTCATTTGCTTTTCAAGGCATTGGGTTGTGAGCATAAATGGTTTTAAAGATGTTTGGGGTCAGAAACAGTTTATATGCGAAGTCAAGTTTACTTTGAAAGGTGAGGCCTCTGGAGGAACTGAACTCTTGAGGTAATTCTGTGTAGTGCATCTTCTCTGTTCAYTTCTAAGCCCACTGCATTGAGTGGGCATCTCTGTACCTGTTTCCAATTCCTCACATTAACTATGATTTCCCTCTTGGTAACTTAGGGACATTGATGTTGTTACATAAGAGTCAGGTTTTCAACCAGGAGAGACCTTATCTTTTTGATTCTTTAATAAAAAAATACTTAGTTTTACATTTTGTTTCCTCCTTTGATTCAACTCCTTTGCTGTGATGCCATTCAAAAACTTTTAGCTTATAATTTTTGCTTTAAACACCATATTCTAAAATGTAGTCCTCATTTTCAAATTAGTTTTTACACGTGTGGTTACTTTGAATTTTGAGACCAGTGTGTTAATTTATAACAGTATCACACAATGTTCGGCTGGTACTGTGAAAATACTATCACAGGATTTACTTTGTAGATGTTGTGTGGAGCTTAGCATCACATTTGTCTCCATCACTTTATATGCTGACCAGCTCTGTGTTGATTAGCTCAGAGCTAATGAGCTTTATATGGTATGGCTTTTTTGTAATGTGTTCTTTCCATATCTATATTCCATGCTATATATTCCATGGAAACTAATAATGGATTAGTAGAGCTTATAATGTATGGATTTACTCCTACTGCTGATAGGAAAAGAAGACGCGAGAAGGAAAGGGATACTCTCACAGATTCGCTGGAAAGAGGATTTGTTCCTTGAGTATAAAAACACTGAACAGAATTCAAAGTTTATCTTTCTGAATATTAAATATTTTTGTGTGTGCTGAAAATTTCCTTTCCTTAGCAGAAAATACCCAAGTTCTGTGTGTTGTTTCAGTGCGTCACAGCTGCCCTCTGCCTGATATGCAGCTGAATYGTTTCTCCACAACCCTGCTACTTTCCACCTCCTAAGAGCACCAGCAGGGTAGGGCGAGATGCGAGATGAGATTTTTTTTTTTGGCAGAGGATGGTGAAAGAGAAACTCTGTTCATAGAATCTGTGAATTTTTTATGCTTTGGTGGGTTTAGTGTGGGAAGCCCTTGAAATCAGTTGAATTGCCCAGTGATGAGCATCCTTTCTGTCTCAGCTACAGCCTTCATGTCCCTCCATAGGAATACCAATGTGCTTTTGCGTTAGGCGGTCTCCTGTACCTTGTGGAAAAGCCTGTTCATTTTGCTACCATTAAAACCCAATCATCCTTCTATAAACACTGTACCAAGGACTTAGACTAAATCTAATTTGTTTGTGAAGCATCGTTCAATTTTGACCATGTTTTGCTGATGTTGGCACCACATTATGGATTTGATTGTGCCAGCTACATGATGCCCCAGCAAGGCCTCGTGCATTCTCTCTTCTCACTGTTTTTAATGCTGTTACTGCAACATTATTAAAGTAGTAAAGTTGACTTTTGCAGAATAAACAGGAGTGGCAGAGGATTCTAACAAATAACAACTCTCACACTTCCAAAACCAAAATCACAGTAGCCTCTCGGGTCTATTTTATAAAAATGGAATAGGAATTTTTATTTTTAAATTTTATTCTACTGTTATCCCAATTAACAAAGATTCTTCTATTCTGAATTCCACTATTTAACAATTATTTTATGGCATAAAGGGTAATATTTTCCACAGGTTGTTCATTTCCTTCTGCATCTTGCTTTTCTCCTCCATCCCATAAGAATTAATTGTTACCCAATCATATTTAGTGGGCATTAATGAAGAATATGTTGCCAAAAAAATATAAAGTATTCTTTTCTTTCCACATTTTGTGATGAATGAGTGGACCTTTTTAAAAAATTGTTTTGTCCCTTTTGGTCAGTGTGTCTCTAACTGCTTTTAGCTGTAGAAGAGTATCTGCTTCTGACTTCTCCATGGGTTATGAGACTTACCTCCACAAGCTCCTCTTCTGCGAGGGAGGGCGAGTGAGGGAGATGGAGCGAAACGTAGCCAGGTTCCCGCAAGCACGTGGGTACGGTCCCAGCGGCACGCAGCTGGGCCCTCTCCAGAATGACACCCAGCTCTGACAGGCTGGCTCTGGGGCAGTTCAGCCCTGGCCAGCTCCTCTTCGAAGGCCTTGGTCAGCCCTAACCTTTGGTGGACAGTAAGGGCTTGGTTTTCCCATGCAGTTTCTGCAGCCAGGCTCATAAACTGAGTTGTGCCTGTCAGCACTGAGCTGAGCCCCCCGCCAGGGCTCCAGCAGCAGCCTCGGCAACAGCTGAGCAATTGTGTCCCCCACCCCAAACCAGCTCTAAATTGATGAATAAATCATCAGGATGTTGGAGCAGGGTTTTGGTCATGATGGTCCATACAGGGACCAYGCACTCAGAGGCTGTTGGTGAGAGCCAGGGTATTATAACTGCTGAAGAGCTAATGCCTGCTGGATTAGTCCCTGAGCAGGCAGTGGCGATTAGCTGCGTCTGGTTGATAAATCACCATATCCCCACCTGATCCCCACTGAAGGGTTTAGGGAGCTGGGGAGACAGCATGACTCTGGGTGCGGGAGATGTTAGGAAGGCTGAAGGTCTGCAGACTGCCTCTGTGTGCTGGCCATAGCTTCCTGCAGGATTTAGAGACCAGCCTGGAGCAGTGGGGGAACCCTGGGGGGCAAGCACCTCCACAGCCACAGGGCCCTAAAAATGTATGAGATGTGTGTGATATAAGTGTATAATTTGTTATTGTTGCTAGTTAATAAAATAAGTACCCAACACTGGCCACTATGAAGATGGTTACCACCATAACACTGATGTCCATGCTTGCTGATGGGAAGAAGGTCCTGGGCTTCCCTGGCTCAAAGAGAGGTCATTTACAGACAATGCATGGACCATATACTTGCCCTGGATATCTAGGTGGTCATGGTAAACATGGTGACTGGGATAGTTAGTGGAGATGGAGGATTAGGGAATAATATTCCTTATAGGTGACATCATCACGGGATTCCAGCAGCGTCTGTTTTGTGGGGAGTCTGTCTGTGTGAGAAAATGTTTTTTTTGGCTTGGGAGATATATACATCAGGAATAATAATTAAAAATCCAAACAAACAGAAAAAAATTACTAAACTATCAAGTTTCATGTTCTGCTCAGCTCCAGTTCTAAATTTGTGACATTTTCTTATTCTATTATTTTATGCTTGCTTCACTGACTGTTTCTAGGCTAGCCATGCAAACTATTGCTGCTATTGTAAAACTGCCCCAAACAGTCCATATTTAGCATAATATGGAAGAGAGGTAACTGTTTTAATTGATGCGTGTTTTAGGGAAGTAAGGGTAGCCAGAATAAGTGCATTTGAGTTCATAGTGTAGAACGAGAATTGCTAGAAACAATCGTGTTTTCCATTTCCAGTTGCATATGGAACACAAAAATCTAACCTAATTTTTCTCTAGTTTGTTAACTGGTTCTCTGAAAAGGAGCATATGTATGAATTACACTGATGCATGCCCTGGTTAGATGATAACTTTCAAGACATTTGTTAAAGGAAAATGTTACATCTTTGCTCTTTCCCACTCTGTTACCTGGATTGCATGGTTGGAGGTGATCTGGAATTTTATTTAAAAATAACATCAAAATAACATCAGTCAGGCAACAAAGCATCTAAAATAATTAAAAGGCAATACATATTTATCTAAAAGAAAGGTATGAAAGCCTATGAACATTCAGAATTTCAAGTGTATCTTTGAATTTTGGTAAGCTTTTGGAAATAATAGGGAATATGTAATTACAGGTAATTGCTTATTTTTTAAAGGATTATCCTTATTATATACACTATGAAATGAAGAGATATTAGATAATGCTGCTGGGCACACACTTCTTTAAGGTGGCGAGTGTGCTCTTGTACTCCATTTAGGATAAACAAAGACAGTATGACATTCTTTAGTTCAGGCTTGTAAAAGAAACTGATCAAGAAGGTGCAAAGGATTTTACTGCACTCTGTTAAGGTTCAGCATCCTCTTTGTCCCTTTTTCTGCTGGAAGTAGAAGCAGTTGGGTGCCCAGCCTTCCCCCATCCTTGAAACCTCTTTTTGCTTAAGCCTCCCTATGTAGAATGCCTAACTTAAAGCTGTGAAATCTAACAGGTAAAGACATACCCCTTGCAGGAGTTACCTGCTGCAGCTGATCAGCTGTTTGCATATCTAACCCATAGCTCTTGCTAGCTTTTTTCATGCAAATCAAGACACTGGTTGTTAGCCAGTTCTCAGAATAAGATGAAGCACCAGTGCACCTGAAGCAATCTGTTAGTCTCATACCATTCAGAAGAGTTTCTTGATGCAAAAAGTAATTCTAGGCAGAACAGTTTGGTTTTCATTGATTCACCTTTCTGATTCAGTTGGTTGATAAAGTACTGCTAAGTGGTGGTAATGGTTTGATGATTTCCCAAATATTTTACATTGTGAAGTTTTTATAAATTACTTTCTTTGATGAATGCATTTCCCAAGTGATTGAAATTGCTTATTGTATGATTCCAATAAAGTTATCCCAGGTACTCTATAATCTTATCTTTGTCTCTCCTATGATCAGAGAAATAGAGAAGATAAACCATCCAATCTATTTTTTTTTTTTTTTTTTTGCCCTGAGTGAGCTTTGAGATTTTAACTAAGTCAGTTAGAAACTACTAACTGAACTTGCAGTTTTTCTGAAACCTCTCTAAATCAATGTATTTAAAAGGTAAATTATATAACCAAAAACTTAAAAAATGTGTGAGAAGTGTTCCAAATACTGAGCTTAACGGCTATTTAATAAAAGAGAAATATCGCTGCCAAGAACATTTCTGGATTCTCAGGTTTCAACACAAAGTCATTTCTTACTTTACTGTGATTAACAGCTGTAGCGTTTCTGGGCAGTTGCCAGATGTCCTTCCAGCTGTGCAGAGCACAGAGTCAAGGTGACACGAGTATCTGCCCTGCTCTGAGAACACTGTGTTTACTGCATGTACTTCAATTACTTCCATATGCTTAAGATCCTTCTGTATATTTTCTTAATTAAAATAATGGAGGAGCACACATTGCAAGATACTTCTGTAACAGCTCTTTTAATACTCTTAAATCAGGAATCTGTATTGTGACATATTTCATACTGAGAACTAGACTGTATTTAGTCTCAACAAGACATAATGCAGACAGTAAAAAAGAAACATCCTTCTGCACAGTGTGAATATTTTCAAAACAATTCCTTCTTTTCTAAAAGAAAAGTCCCTAAGAAATAGCACATAATGTCCCCATTCCTAAAGATCTGATTTGAATCTAATTTACTTGGTATTTGTAATTTGGTCATTATATTAAACAAATTTCTCCAAATATTCCTCAAAGGAAGATGAAGCTACTTTTATACATAATCTAGGAAAAGGCAATTTGAAATTATTGTCATATTGCATTACTTAACAAGTTACTTTGTGGGAATCTGGGTCATATTTATATCACTTCTGCTGGAAAAATAGCATTTGCTCTTAATGTTAATTGTTGACATTCATAAACTTTTAATTGGAATGTTGCTAAGGATTCAAAATTCCTGTGATTATATAGATGTAATGATATATACCAAGCCACTTCTGTGCTATCATGGGAATTTTCAGTCCTCGTTGGTAAACAAAAAGAAGCTTATAGTTGTCTGTCACCAAAATCACTGGTAGGTGCCATTTTTATAGGGAAAATATTTTACCCACAGGCACCTTAGAAACACACTGCTGAAGTAAGAGATTATAATTTAAATATATAAGAAATTCCATCTTCAAGCTTATTATTTGTTTCAAAGTATTATAACCTTTTAARTAATAGACTATTATCTATTATTTTATTACATTTGACCAATACTTTTTTGAGAGATTCTCTTCTATGGTCAAAGCCCAAGGACCAAGAAGTTTCAGCAGACAAAAATGGCTTTGAATAGATATCTTTTCAAACATGAGATGTTACTTGGTCTAAGACTATTTATACAATTTCTGGTCATCACATATTAGGTTACAATACTTAAATGAATAATTGAATAGACATCTGGTACTCAATAAAACAAAAGATGAATTAAGTGATACAACAAATCTTATTTAAGAGAAGAATGTTAAAAAAAATCATCAAAATTTCTTCTTTCAGAGCTCTTCTTTCAAATTAAGAAACTTGAAAAACACCTAAATCAAGAAATGTTTTCAGAGTACAAGAAGCATAAATGATGTGACAACTTTTTTTATTGCTTTTTACTCAGCCTGGGAATTTCTTTTCTTAGGCCACACATTGCAGAAGATTCATCACTTCATAGATGCATTTTTCCTTGGACAGAAATTCTGCTTTTATGTAAATGAACTTCCTAAAGTTGCTCAGTGTACATGCAAGCTCTGTCATCTCTAGAGGTTGATAGTCATGGTTGCAGAGCATTAGGCTTGCAAGAAAAATCTAATTTGCTGCTCAGCAATGAAGCTCTGTTTTGATAAAGTGGAGAGGAAAGAACCATTTTGAGTGGAACTCACTGAGATTATGGTGAAAGCAAAAGAAAGGAAGCAATTAGTAAAAACATGTCTTTCATTTATTGGGCTCCAGATTTTACAAACCAATCAGTTACAAAGCTTATAATGGAAATATTGCTGTTGCTATTACTTTTATTATTATTTGAGGAACACAAACAACCTGAAGAAACATGATAGACCTGTGTGATGAGAGGATTCCCAGGCAGAGAAAACTGTGACTCAGAACAATGCAGCAGTACACAGGTGACTGTCTGTGTATGCTCCCCTAATCTCCATTGATTTAGGTTGCAGGGACATCCTCATTCTGATGTATATTACCTTTGAGCTTTATAAGTCCCAATGGATATTTTTTTCCTCCATGAATTTGTTAGGCTGCACTTCGAACCCCTTTAAACTTTAACGTCCATGAAATCTCGTGGCGAGGAATTCCACAGTTCATATTTGCTTTCTGTGAAGAAGTGTTTGCTTCCATTTGTTTCGAATCAGACATCCACTAATTTCATTCTTGGTTCTTGCACTAGAAGAGATAGGGAGCAGGCATCTCCTATCTCTCCTCTTCACAACACTTGTGGTTATGTAGATTACTGTAATATTCTCTTCCCAATCAACTTTTTTTCCGGGCTGAAGGCTACTTTGTTTAGCTGCTCCTCATACGGAAGCTGTTTTGTACTTCAGGTCATACTTGCCACTCTTCTCTGAACTGTTTCCAATTTTCATTTCTATCTTTTTAAAACCTGAGATTCTTTAAGATTCTTTAACAAGGGCTCTTGCTGAAGGCCATCAGGGAATCCAAACACAGTTCATCTGTGCATCATTGATGTCCAAAAACTCACATACACCTTTAGAGACCCCCCAACAGCCTCCCCTGTACCAAAAGCTGTGTTAGCTTTTCTCTAATACGTACTTTCCCTAATATATAATCTTGCTTTTGCTGTTCCTGCATGGTTGAAAAGTGCTTCTTTATCATTTCAGGATTAAAATTGTAGTTGGGCAAGTCAGATTCCTGCACACACTTTATTTATCCAGAACCATGCCATTTAAGGAAAAGACAATGTACACAGCTTTTAAACAAACATCTGCATAAAGTATATGCCAGTTCAGGGTTCATATATAAAATCCTCCAATATTTTTTCAGAGAATGAAATTATCTTTTGTCAACATTGATAGAATGTTTTAAAATCCTCTTTTATATATGATGGCAAAGGACAACAAGGAGCATTTTCTTCTTTGCTGCATCAGGTACGTCTGTTTTTTAAGAGTAAATATTAAACTGAGATATAAAGACATCCTCCTTGCCCAGGGATCCTCCAGCATAAAATCACACTGCTTTGCCTAAGTCCTCTTGCCACTGATAAAAAATTAAGTTTACTTTAAAAAAAGCTTAATAGACTAAGTTTTAATATTGTATCATGTTAACTCACCCCTGTAAACCACCTGGGAACTAGATCAAATGCATTTTGAAAAGGACAGAAAAAGGAATGTCTATCTCGCAGCTTTGACATTTCCTTTTCTTATCTATACTGCACTCTGGAGCTGTTCAGATAAACACAGACACATTTAAATTAATATGTAAAAGTTCAAACTGGCACAGTCTGTGGTTGTACAAACAATCATTTAAATAATCTCACATGCATGTTAGCAATTATATGTAAATACATATAAAATGGTATTTAAATATACAGGWATGCAGTCATCCAACTGCACACAACCAGGAACTGTGCATCTTTCAGATTCTGATGAATTAACTATCATACCATACTGTACATAYCATACCATACTGAAATTTTCTCATGTAAGAACCTGGGAGCTTTTTTTTGAACTATAATTCTATATTTTATAATAATTTATATTTTTATAAGTGAATACATATACTTTGTGCAGTAGTATTGCGCATTCATCAGAAAGCTGTGGTCATATTTTAGCTCCATTAGCTGTAACAGCTGCTTTCCTCACTCAGTGCTTTAGTAATTTCATACAGATTAAAGCTACAGCACAAGAGAGCTATTAAAAATTGAAGTGAATTATAACAATTTTCCTAGTCTGTTTTCTGCAAGTGATCTGGTGCACTGATGTGCTAGAAAACTGCAGAACACTTTCCATACAATTTTGTCCAGTCATCAGTAGAATAAGAGGGAGTTGAAGACAGTCCTAATAATCAAATACATGGTTAATCGGATATGCATTCCCTTCAAAGAAGGCATTCTCAAGACTAATCACTAATTACAAATTGCTGAAAATTACTGGAGCTGATTTATCTTCTGGGCATAGCCACAGAAAAAAGTATTGCACAGGCAGCAGTATTTTGGGAGAGGTGATATTAGCTTGAAGGACAGGCAAAAAGCTTACTCTCATCCATTTTTATAGTAGTCGTCTTTGCAACAGTTCTGAGGCAGCACCAGAAAGGGCGGAATGAAAGATTTACATTTGCCTGAAGAACTGACAATGTTTTCCCATTCTTCCATTGGTCTGAATTGACTCTGTACGGTAGAATAAAAATCTTGGTTAATTTTGCAGCTTTTGCAATAACTGTAGAGCCCAGGGACCTGAGTGCAGGCATTGATTTACTGCCTGTTTCTCATTTAGGTGCACAGACCAGCAGATTGCTTGCTAATTTCAAAGGACTAATGTGTCTTAAAGTAAGATGCTGCCCCATCGCTGCGGAGAGGATATGCAAATTGATTGGATTTTTTTATACAGTTGCAGCTCTTATACAACACCAGCATTTAGTTTTATTGTAACTAAGATAGAGAAATTACAAACCCAGAGTGACTACAAACATTAAACCAAAAGAATAAGAAAGAAGATAAAGAAGCTTTAAAAAAATGCTTACATGTAAGGCCAGGAGAGACTAGATCATCTTACCAGCCTTACTACATTCCTGCGAAATTTTTAATATTGGAGACCATAAAGTCTCACTCAGGCATTCTTAGACTAAGTTCTAAAACTTGAGCTAAGTTAAAACATTTCACTAAAAATCAGGCAAAGTCCAAAACTAGATACAGTGGTCTAAGATGTAACTTGAAAACTAAACCTTATGACCCCCAAATTTATGAGCAAGCTATATCAGTTTTGTACCTGATCTGAGCTACCACAGCAATGATTCACCGTACCCAATGTTTTCTCTCTGCAAGCAACTGATCCACATTGCTAAAGGAAGACAGGAACAAAGCCAAAACCGTAAGAGAAGTCGTCTTGTCAATGGCATGCTAGGAATAGCCTGTGAGGGACAGAAGTCCATCCTGATGTCCTTGTCAACATCCCGGGTAAACACTATCAGCTGCAAAACCTTCTACCTGCAGATATGCACATGTAAAGCCAAGGTGCTACGTGCAGGTATGTCAGGCTGCACGTTAACTGAAGGGCCCTGTAGTGCTCTTAAGGTCCTGCCTGCAGGTACGTGTTCCCACAACATCCCTACCCTGGATCAGGAAGAGGCCCTGGTGTGGTCCGAGTCTACCATATATACACCCTGCACAGTTTTTAAGAGTAAAAGTCTCCCTGGTGCTCATTTATGTGAAGCAGCATTTCAAAACTGAATCCTACTGCATAAATAAACTACYAGTCCACTGTCATCAAGAAAGTAACAGGAGTGAGGGTGGAGCATCTCCAAAGAGCAGTACAAACACTAATTTTCACAATATTCCTGTGGCAAGCGTGGTTCAAGTTGCAGAATTATAAAGTGAATCAGAAACAAACACAGGCCACAGGTGGAGGAAATGTAGGAACCAGGCTTCCGCTGCCTCCATACCTGTTCCTCAGGTAGACTAGAAATGCTTTATATGTACAGCACAGATGATCAAAAAACATGCCCGCCTTAAACTGAAAGAGTGCTGAACTGATCAAGATGACAAAATATTTTGAAGCAGCATTAGCTTGCAGAGCTGCTCAAATCCATTTCATTCAGGCTGTGTTAAAATTAATTTTAATTCATTTTAGCAAGTGTGTCAAAAGAATTCTGAGGGTAGAAGTCCACTGATACAAATCACTCACCAGACCCAGAGTGAACGGTTTTACCGTCTGGCTCATAAAAACAATTTTTGTCTATTTAGCAAGATGTCCCAGCGACCAATTTTCTAGAGCCACTGCAATTGCTTACCATGAAAATTACAGGTTGTGTTCAAGGAAGGGTAAACACCAGAAGAACCTTTGTGCATTTGCTCCACTTTCTGCTGAGCAGCTTTGGCCGCAGCTTTCTGAGCATCATATCTCATTTACAAGGTGACCCAGAACACAAAACCTTTTAATTAGCCTGAAAATCCAACCTGCTTTATATACATGCCTGTCAGCCCCCTTGCCTTCTGCCGTCCTTCGTTGCTATGGCAGCGCTCTCCCAACAAAGGAGGGTATCTTGCAGAAGGAGAAAAGCGTAGCCAAGATGCTCAGAGCTTTTGCATGTGGCCGGATAAATATTCATGATGCAACCGTCTGCTTAAGAGCTGCTCTTTGAGGAAGTTCTAGGGCTATTGTTCACCATCAAATAAACCCCAGAAGAAACTTTTCCTTATTAAAAAAATAAACAGATCCCCAGGTAGACTGCAAATGTTAAATCACCTTCCTTCCCCAAATAGCAGCTGGGAAGTGCCAAGTGGGGAGATTGCTGTACAAAGAAAAATGAATCAGGTGCTTGACCAGTGTAAATCGATCTGTTGAGATCTGTAAAACCTCTCCAGTTTTTACTACTTGACAATTATCATTTGGCCCATTGTATTGATGGTACAAACAAAAGCAGAATAATTTTAACTAATGAGAAGTTATGTAATGGTCTATGTATTACTATGAAGTATGTGGTTACAGATTTATTATATGATACAAATCACAAAAGAACATAAATAGGTACTTATATCTGAAAGTGTGTTAAGCCGTTGACCTTCTTTTAAATAATTTCCCCTCCTGTGTGGCTTTCTCTATGGCATCTTTCTTCATGTCACTAAATTCTTTTGTTTATCTTGAGGTGGTGGAACAACCTTCAAAATGTCTGAACACACTTTGTCATCTATTCCAGCGCTACAAACTGGGAATTGTAAATGATTTTAATATGTCATCATTTAAAAAAAAAAATAATATTCTGGGATGGTTTCAACAGCATTTTTTGAAATAGTTAACGTCTATGCTGACCAGGACTTGTTTTAGCTCATAAATCTCATACGCATCAAACAAGATGCTGTGCCTTCAGCAGAACACTGATTGCTATAATACGTCTTTCTGTCATATACCGACAGAGATGCAGATACAAAAAAAGGAGGACTGGAGTGGTAGAGATGAGCTTCAGGTTTGGCGACATTAAAACATCTCAAAGAAAGGGGAAAAACTGAGGAAAGAAGGCTGCCTCTATCCGGGTATCCAAATTTAGATTAAGGATTTTATATTTCTTAACCAGTGTATGAAAATGCTAGTGGCAGGCTACTGCTTTCGCTACAAGTGAAAGAGTAAGAAGTACTATATCACTACAAAGTAAATTTTGGGTTCCTCTAAATAATACAGAGAAGACTGGAATTCATTCTTTAAATGACAAAATTTACTTAATCTTGAAATGAATATCTATTATATAGTTGCTTAGCAACTCAGACAATACTAACATCCTTGGCCAGGTGGTATCGAGTTCCTTTTCTGAATTTCTGACAGTATCTTTCCATTTGTTTAAAGCTCTGTAATAGCTTCCCTGCCTCTTATGCATGCTTTAAATCCAAGACTGTCCCCTTCTGTTTCTCTGCACAAGAGAGATCCTTGATTTAGGGAAAGTGATTCCATAGAATTGAAAGCTGTAATGTATTTAATGTATCTCTATGTCCCTATAGTCTCTTAGAACCATTTATGGGGAAATGCAGCTGAATTCTGTTTTCATTAAGTAATTTGATTAATTTTCATTGACTTTTTTACCTGGTCTTTGTCCTGAACCAGACACATTGCTGACGTGAATGGGATAGGGAAAGGGGACTTCATATAGTACAGCAGTATACTTCCTTTTCATGCTGTGTTCCAGGAAGACATGAAGCCACTTGGAGTGAGCCTGGTGGAGGGCCACCAAGATGGYCACGTGGCTGGGGCTGGCCAGAGGGATGGATCTGGCTTATCCTGGAGAAGAAGAGGCTAAGAAGGAATCTAACTGCTGTCTTAGAGTAACTCAAACTGCACCAGACTGTGGTCGCTGTGCACAGCGAAAAGACAAGAAGAAACTTTTCGACAACAAGGTGCAACAAGAGAAACGCCAGTGACATGTAAGGAAGCAACTCTTCCACGGTGAGAATATTTAAGCACTGAAACAGGTTGCCCAAAGAGATAGTGAATTTCTTTCCTTGGCAATTCTCAAGACTCATCTGGATGACCTCCAGAAGTCCTTTCCAACCGGGCTTTCTGTGATTCCATGCAAAGGGCTYGTTATTTGTATTTTTCTGTGATTCCTGCACTGGGAAACATTATGGATTATGTTCCCCACTGAAATATGTAGGGACATGACTAGGCCCCATCCTGAGGCTGGAATAACAGAACAGACCATGAGAAAATACTGGACATAACAAGAGAAATTGCCAAACATAACAAATAGCAGAGTGAGCAGCTAACAAACATTACAGTGTAACACCATGAGAAATGGCTGGATTTCACAGTTTGTTATGGGGAACTATGCAAGAGACAGGCAAGCTCCACAGGTAACTGGAGGAGAATATTGGGGTCCTTTTAGAGAGTGCAATCTTGGAAGGAAAATAGTGTCCAGGTCACCGTATCAATAACACCATGCAAGGCCTAGATGTTATAGGTAGCAGTATCAGAAACATCAAATGTGGTTATGGATGTAACAAAACTGGGAGCAATGGGGGAAAAGTAACTAGAGTGGGCTGTTTATTTGGGAGGAGTCAAGGGTGGAAAAAGAGAGGGATCAAGATGGGTGGGGGGAATTGTAAGCATGGGAAAACAGAAGTGGGGATACAGGAGGACAGTCATGTATAAGCAAGCTGCTGGTTGATACGGTTGTCTGACTGAGCCCTGCACCAATTACAGTCTTTCTYACTTTCTTACTAAATCCTGTTCTTAACTATTTTTTCCTGTGTAATCTCACTCTCTAGCCTGTGCTTGTGTGGAGAGGTCTAAGTGTCAGCAACCGGAGAAGGGGCCGTGGGTCATAAGGGCCTAAAGTGCCAACAACTGGACAGCACGGCATGCAGACATTGCCAAGCTAATGTCAGCCCCATGTGTGTATGTGTGTGTGCACGCAGGTATGTGTAATTCACCTCAAGCTGGACTAGCTGGCAAGCAGAAGACCCACGTCTGGAAAGACTTAAGGCCTGAGCTGATGACKGGGTAAGGGGCCCCCGGCCCAAGTGTGGGTATCAGGCGACCTTAGAGCCTGTGCTGAGGTCTGAGTGACTGTGCTGTGCTTGTGAGCCTAGAGAGTGGTGGTGTGCGTATTCTTGCGGTGAACTTCAAGCCTGATAAGCTGGAGAGGAGGAAGAGGACCCAGCTACCCGTATTTACGTTTGTGTGAGTGCTGTTGTGTTCACACAGGTGCCAGTAAAGGCGCCGGTTGGTCTGCGTCAGTCTCTGGGGCTGGCCCTGTTCATGCTGTGCATGCTGCCTGGGCGTGTGCGCCGGCCTGACTGGAGCACACGGCCAGTCTCGCCCCTGGCCAGGCCTGCAAAGAGAAGAGCATCRGCCACAGCCATTATACTGGGACAGGAGAAACCTGGCAGGGAGGGGAATCTCCTGTGTCCCGGAGGCTACTGGGTGCCTCAACTCCCTTAGTAGTCCCTATTTTGGGTCATGTAATACCCACAAATTAAGGTAAAAGTGAGGTTGGTGTTAAGGGCTGTGGCTCAGGAGGGGCACRCACCTTCCGTCTCTGATGGAGCCCATCTCCCCGACATAGCTGGTTTTTGGCTCAATTAGCTCACGCAGCATGAGGGAGTCCCAGGTTTTGGAGGGAAGCCCAGCCCTGCACGGAGACACATGAGTCACTAGCTCTGTGATGAGGGAAACGAGATTAGGGCTGGGGCTGCAAGTGTGAAGTGAAAGACTTGGCAGACCTGCTTCTGGGACGAGCTGTTAGCTGATACCTGGTAGCTACAATGCTCAGTCCTTAGTTCCTCCTCATTCCAGATCAGACAGGATCAGGCTGAATAACTAGCTGCAGCARGAACAGGACTTTCAAGGGCTGGAGATAAAGTGCTTTGCACTGTTAGATAACATGACTCTTTTAACCTTGGCATTTTCTGATCCAGACATCATAGTGCATATTACTAGCAAACAACAGAAAACCAGGAAGAGGGCTGAGGGAAAGAATTATGCAGCAACAAGTTGTTTGCTTATTTTTCTCTAAATCGCTTAGCTGCCAAGGAGATAAGCATAGCACAGATACCAGGAGAAACTACTGTTATTCCCACACATGCCATTCTGTAGCASTGTGAACATTTATTAAGGTTTACAAATTTCTTAATCTTTAAAAATAAAGTATCTTAGGAGAGATTGAATTTAGGAATTCTGAGCCTCAGATCTGCAAATTGTGTTGCCTTTCAAGAGAAAAAGAAAACTGCAAAAAGCACAAGACTTGAGACCAAGGGCTGTCTCTCCATATTTGAGGTTTTGAAATGAAGCTTGGAGAACAGGAATCTTGACTGTGTGTTGCTATAATAATTTTATTTTATGGGTTTTGTTATGTGTTTTATTTTATTCTATTTCAGTAAGGTTTAAGCAGCTGAGCAAAAAAGGGAAGGTAGTGGCAAATTAATAACACTTTATTTGATATTTGATTATTCTTTCCATAGGGAACTCTTCCAGAAGGAAGATATCTACATTTGACATCTCTGGTCTGGTTCTACAGCTGGGAGGAGTATATCTGCACGTGTAGACTGCTGTTCTTGTTTGAGTTGGCACCTCCAAAAGCCTAAGTAGGAACATGTTTCTTTTGGAGACTGGACCTAGCATGGCTTCATAAAACCAGACACCCTTGTTCCCTACATGCCTTCTGTTCCCCACAGATAAGAGTGCAGAAAGCCCAGCACCTTGAGAGCCTCTCCAGTCCATAACAAATGTTGAGGAGAGGCATGTGCTTTAAGCGCTTCTCCCATAAAGTCTCTCATGACTTCACCCAGGTTGGAGAAAAATATCTAACCTGCAGTCAAGATTTGTAACTTTGAATCACCTCTGGCCAGTTTTGCTTAGGAAATACAAAACTACCTCTGGGGTGCATAGGATCTACTCTAGCTTCCCTTGTCTTCTTGAGAAAATCTGAACACCCTGCCAAAACAATACTATACTCCTCAGCTCCTGTCTATGTAATAGGTGAGACCATCCTCTACAGGTGTTTACAAAACGTAAAGTGTTAGCATATAAWGTTGGCACTTTTAGCCAAAATTTTTAGGGCTTAGGCATCAAGCAAACAGGACTTTTGAGAATCTAAAATTTCAATCTAGGCACCAGGAGGGATAATTGTACAACACTTAAATGCATAACTCTTGTAAATCTTTCTTCTTCAAGCTGTGTGGTTACCTTGAATGCCAGGAGCAGAATTGCTCAGAATTTTTTTTCTCTAAACCAATGAGAAGGGATAGATAAGCATCTTGTGTAGGGCCTTTCAAAGAGAGATGGTGGAGTGCAGACAGGAAGATTTAGACCCCCTCRTGTGGCATTACATTCAAGATCTTGTCTATGTGCAAAGAGGAAGTGCACCCTGTATATAAACACCAAGAAGTTATTGCTAGTAAAGCTGAAATCTTGACAGCCTAACTCAGGAATCATCAYTAGTCTAGATCTAATTATTACAGAAGAAAGAATAATAATGCAGGTGGAATACTATGTRCAAGTAAAAAGCCATAGCAACAGCAGTAATACAATTTTAATTGTAATGCACACATATTTTAGCTTCTGCCTTTTTCCTGGTGTTATCCTCACCCTTCCACTGCTCTTCTGGGTCCAGAGGTCAATGGTTTCATGCTGGTGTTGGCAGCAGAGTGAATATTACAGCAAGTGGACAACACCTGGAGTCCTTTACCAGAGAAATACAATGTTCGTGTTGACAGGTTTTTTTTCCTTCCTTTCTTCTTCCTTTTTTCTTCTGTCTCCTATCCTTTCACTTAGATTTTTTTTTTATACACACATATATGCATGTGTATAATATACATAATACTGTATCTACATATGTTGTATGTTTGCTAACATGCCTGTACACCTTTCTCTTTCTTCCTTGGTCTTCAGCTCCAGGTTACATAGCACCATACATACTAAATTTGGATTTCTGTATATTATATACTATTTCTTTGCTCTTCTTCCTAGCCCTAAACCCAGTTTTGTCCAGCTCCAGGTCTGCAGCTTAACTGACCATACTGTATTGCTTATAGCACGGGGTCACCAGTGCCCCATCTCTTCTCATCCCATACCTGTAATCCTCTATGCCACATCTTGTGTCTCCACATGTAAGCCTCTGCTATCATTGCAGACCTGTATTTCTCTACTTAATATCATTGTATTAGAGTCATAAAGGTCTCAATCTACCTGAAGAACTGCTTGTTACTTGCACCTATAGCGAACTGTGGTTGTATCATACAAAGATGAACAAAACAAATCAGATAGATACAGATATCTGGGCAGTTAGAAAAATTGCTGCCACATCCAAACCAAATAAAATAAAGCTGCAGGCACATCAAAAGAAATTAAGACATAGCAGACCTGACAAGCCTCAGTCCTGAGCCCTTACAACCCAATACAAGGCTTATGGCATGTTACTAGCAGTGACAATACCATATTACAGGGCTACAGTTACACTGGCATCATGCCCAAGTTAAAAAGTGACTAGACAAAAGCAAGGCAAAGGCATTACCTGAACTCCCAGCACAGTTATGACAGCTTCATGCACGTAGCCTCTTGATGGCAGGAGGATTGCCTTGTGCCACAAGGCAAGAAGTGCCAGGGAGCAGCAATAACAAGGCTTCTCCACAAGAGAGATGACCCAGGAGCTGAGGATGACCACAGCACAGGCAGGGACAGTGCTTTCTTTGATCAGGACACAGATCCACAGCATTCAGATGCAGCAGGTAGGATATGGTGCTGGTAACAGGCTCTTTTGGCATTCCCAGGAAAAGTGACAATCAAGTCCAGGGTGCACCAAGACAGCTGAGCCAGGAACAGCAGAAGATGAGGCTCAGAGGAAAAGCTACAAGTTAGATCTGTTGTCTACACAAGAGAGAGGGCAGAAGCAGAACTGGAGAGGAACTGCTTAGAACACAGGTCTAAGGTTCAGCCAAGAAATAAGTCCAGAGACCAGACTAGAGGCAGGCRCACCTACAACATAGCTCAAGCAAGAGTTAGTGGCCCAGGTCTGAGCTTAAATGGAGCTCCAGACAAATGGGTGGAGGGTGTGTTGATGGAGATCCCAGGTGAGGCTGATAAGGTCAATTTAGAACTATTAGCATCCTCAGGGCCCCTGACAAGAGAAATGCCAGAAGAGTGAGGAGCCTGTTTTCTTCTGCCTGCTCACATCCTGTCATGGTTAAAGCCTATTTCAAATGGGTACAGAGCAAAGACTGGGAAATAGTTGTAGATCTTGCATTGTTCTGGAAACTAGAAGAGGGACTCCTCACTGAGGCAGAAAGTGTTGAAAGTACTCCAAGTGAGAGTAAAAGAGCCTATCCCAACCAAGGTGAGCTTTCCTCTGGAAAAAAAAAAAAAAAAAAGTATATGGGATGGGTTTGTGAAGGGATGAAGAGAAGAAAGAGGCACATGGATGGTTACTCCAAGCATTTGGGAGAATTTTTTGTTGATGACAGAGTGCTTAAAAGAGAAGAGAGAAACTCTATAGCTTTGCAGAGCTCTGCCTAGTCCAAGTTGTCTCCTAAGTGCTGAGAAGTGGTTCTAAGGGTGGTAAAGCAGCTAGGAAAGCTGACAAATTTGAATCTAGCTGTAACRCTTGAAGTTGAGAACTCAAAAGTTGAGGATGAATAGTAGCTTTCCTCATCCCCAGGGGCCAACTTTGTTCTGTATTTGCTTTAGTGGTGGTTTTCCTTCTTACCAATGTCCTTTCCTTTTCAGGTCTTTTGCTTCTACTCCTTTGAAGCCATTCATTCTCCTGGTTTCATGAGCCTCTTGTTTGTGGGCAAGGACTGTCTGGTGTGCTTAGACTCTAGGAAGAATTTATCCTTTTYCTTAGGCTTGAGGAAGGTGTTAATAAAGGAAGGAATGCTAAAGAGGCAGAGGTCTAGAGACAGTGCTTTACTGTGAGCCTCCAAAGGACACCTTGCCCTTCTTCAAAATGGGTTGAAGTAGTGATGGAGAATGTCATGGCAGAAAGTTGATGAGGAAGTAGGTCAGCACTGGCATGCACAGGTGATAGAGTGAAAAGGGAAGGTGTGGATGGGCTGCCAGCATGGGGAGAGGGCTGCTCTGTGGTTATGTTTCCTGCTGTTGTCTTCAGGAGTCAGACAGCTGGGGAGCTTTTGCCCCAGATGAGGGAAGGATTTCCATATGCTGATGAAAGCGTAGGTCTTGCCATGTAGAAAGCAAGCACCTGTGCTCTATGCCCACATTCAGTGTCTCATTGCTATCAAAAAACACCCTGAAGTTGGTGGCTGTTTCTGGAGGAAACTACTCCACTGAAACAGGAATGGTCTGTTCAGGCCCATGTGAGTGTGTATGTGGGCAGAGTGGGGTGCCCCTCAGGGATGAACGTACTGTTTCACCTATAGAGATCCGTAGTAGAAAGCTTCAGATGAGTTCACTTGGACAGTGAAGACCSTAAAAGCAATGGTGAAGAAGGTCAAGAAGAAGAACGGTAAGTGTTGATGGCACCTGACTGAACAGGTTCTCAAGATGCCAGCACATCTCCTTGCAACGCCTTGAGGCACCCAGATGGGGAAAGTCCAAGAAAGACAAAAGGAAGAGGAACCTCCACTCAGCCAAAGAGCAAGGACAGACTGCAGTCTCCAGTCAGATGTTTCCAACCTGCAGGTGTGATGTTGTCGGTGATTCTAAAGATGTGTCCAGCTATTTTCAGGGTGAACAGAAGCTCAAAWAGTTTCTTCTGCAGCTACTGCTCTGATATCTTTAGTTTCTTGTCCTGTTCTTGACACTTTAATTGTGTTTTGCCTCTCCTCATTTGTGGTGTTACCCCAGGTGCTGGGCCAACCCATATCTACTCAGCATCTGCTTTTGCACTGCAGAAAACTTTCCCCTGCAGGACTGCAGACCTCCACCAAGAGACCTGGGTGCGTACCATTGCTTCTCTGCAGGAGATTAATCTGCCAATGCAATGCAAATCTGTATTGTTTTTTTCATGGAAGTAAATATGAGAATATCTTACCTATATCTGCAGCATGGCAAAGTTGTAAGTTGACACACATAACTATTTGTGTAAATTCTTCTTTTGCTTCAAGTCGCTGTGGTCAGAAGCCGCTGAGAACCCAGGTGCTAACTGGTAGAAATACTACAGAAATTTATCAGATGTAATTCTTATTCTTTAAGTCAAGAGAAGGAAGAGTGTTTTGAAAGGGCTGACAAGTGCTAAAGGCAAAGTCATCCACTGCTATCCCCTTGTCTACAAATCCAGTCATTTTATCATAGCGACCAATCAGATTGTTCAGGCATGACTGACCCTTGGTAAACCCATGTTGACTCTTCCTAATCACCTCCTTCTCCTGCATGGGCCCAGAAATGTGCTCCAAGGGGCCTTGGCCCGTGATTTTTGCAGGGGAAACAGTGAGGCTGGCCAGTCTGTAGTTCCTGATCCTCACTCGCAGATCCTCGTAGTTGCTCTTGACTCCCCTGATCTCCTCTGGCAGTATCACTGCGCCCATGTGGATAAACAGCAGGGAGTAATAGCCAGAAAGCCTTGGCGGTTTCTCTGCAACATCTTGCATCTGAGCCCCTGGCAAGCAACAAATCATTCTAGATAGCAAGCCAAGTAGGCAGATGGGGACTTCTGTCCTCCACAAATGGCAACCTACCACTACTATTCCCTGCCATTTCCTCCTGTTGCTAATATATGGTTCATGCTTGGACAACTCGATGATGCTTCCCCAGGTATGACGTTCTGCTTCTTGCCTGCTACTAGGGCACCGAACCTGTTCTGCAATTGTAGATCTGCAGGTGGAGAAGGAGCCATCTTCCATGTGCCAGAAGTCAGGTTAGGTGAGTCAATAATATTTAATTCAGTAAAGATTCTTTCTTAATTGTCTTTCCCTTTGATGTTTTGTATTACAAAGAATAAACTCATGCATTTATGCTACACTGCTACTTGTGGCTAGTCTTGATTCTTTGGTCAAATAATGACAGGAAAGTCAGTCTACAGTTTCCAAAAATACATGCAAATCTTTGAATGTTTTGCTGTCTCCAGCATTAGAATTGTGGAGGAGGAGGAGGAAGATTATTCCAGACAATACAGGGTCTAAACCTGATGGTTTGTTCTCTCTTGCAGTAAGAAGGCTCTGAATACTTGTCAGAGTGCAAGGAATCATCTTAAAGGCTAGTAAACCAAAAATACTAAGGATGCTGCATAGCGTGCTTCAAATCTGGTTGCTCTTGCAACTGTACTCTTCAATTAAAATCAGTTTGTGAAGTTTGGGGATTATTTTTATTGTTTACTTGCTTCTAATTTATTTGCTATAAACTAACTGCATAATAAATTCTCTGCAATGAAATATTTCTGCACTATTGTATTAATTTTATGTGTTATACTTGCTTTTAGGGGCTTTTCACACATTTGTGTTCTTCGCTAAATGAGTAAGACAGGAAGATTTTAATTTGGATCCCAGGATGTGGGGCTGGCCATGAATAAGTCTTGCAAGAAAATCTTTTGAATCTGGATAAACGCGAGAGAAACTTACAGTAAGTAGATTTGTTCCTGAAAATTCCTGGCTTGTTACATAAGTCTTATCTTCCCATTTTGTAGTACCACATGAACAAAAAAAATGCTGCAGAACTTATACAGAGTGTTTTATTATTTTTAAAACCACAAGACCGGATTTATGGACCTTAAACATAATTATTGTCTGATAGTGAAAACAAAGTGTACAAAAACCCAAATAGTTCTCTCCCCACTAGAGCAGACGCAATGTTTTTTGCTGAGGAAACGGGGCCGGTGCAGCCATGCCCCATCCACAGCAGCCACATCCAGTTCTGTTACTGGCTGTACACTGGCAACCTACAGATGCAGTGGCTAGCRTTGCAATTATGCTTTTGCAAGAGACCTTAGATAAGAAACAATGTTTACAGTGTGTTAGGTTCTGTGATAAAGCCAAAGTGCACCCTTTGGGAAGACTGAATGTGTGAAAATATTCAAGGCTGTGAGGAACTCAAATGTTACAATTATGCTTTGAATAGCAGACTAGAGAATCAGGGAATCACTCTCTGGCCTGTAAAATTCAAGTAATTCTTGTCTAACAACTAGAAAAAGGTCATATCATGCTACTGTAGTGATTTCTCTTCCTTCTCCTCTTTCCCTATTCCCTCCTCCCGCTGCCCCATCCCCAAAAGAATTCATCTTCTAACTGCATTTGCTCTCTAATCTTGAAGGAGGTGAATGGAACAAATCTATATATGTCTGTGTTGAAATTAGATTAGTGTTGTTTTGTGGTATATATGTAGCTGCTGAAGAAGCTGTTTTGCTGCTTCTTCAGGAAAATCCTTGTCTTTACGATTTATGTGTTTCTACCTTGCAAGGCAAGAAAGCAACTTTTTTTTTAAAGGGTGTTTACTAAGTTTTCAAAAGATTACACCATAAGATTGTCTGCAACAGAGCAGGTTATTGGGCTATGAGACTCTGTATCTTTAACCTTGTATTTCAAGAGAATGTCATGATTCAGAAATATGGAGAAAATGTAAATGCAAAGAATATTAACAACTTCAAATTTGTAATAACAGAGGTAGCAGCTGAGAAGGTTATACCTAAAATCATGAAGTATGAAATTGGCTTCATCCCATACAGTTCAGGTTCCTGTTTTCTTGCCTGTCTGTCTGTACTGTGGTTGTAAGTTACTATAACTTTCACACTTTAAAAATTCTGTAAGCTCTTCGAAGAAGTCACCCACAAATGCTTGATCAATAAAACTGCATATTCTGTTCAATAATGCTGCTCTGCTGAAGAAGATTTGCATTTCTGGAAAGAGCTAATTCTGCAGTGGATTAATTCTTTTTGAATTGCTGCTGAGAGGAAATGAACCTGCAGAGAGACAGCTGACTTGCAAATTTCTTGTCTAAGGTTACTTAAGGTCTCAACGTTCATTCCATGCAACTCGTCTATATTGAACAGATCAGTATATACTTAACTGAGCATACACTAAGCTAAATTACTATGATTTTACCAAAATGGCAATGCATTAATAAGCACAATAACCAAATTCAGGTAAAAATTTAAATATAATCCATAAATCAGAAGTTTCAGTTAATCAAACACCATATAAATGCAGAAAACAATTGACTCAACCAGTGAACCAGAGATTGCATTGTGCCAGTCTTGTCTTGGATAATTGTAGATACATTTCTTTCAGTACCTAGATGGAGTGTCTTGGTTGATTTATATCAGTAAATAGCTGTGCTACTGTCAAAAGTGTTTGGCTCACTTTCCTCCACTTCTGAAATCATGCTAGGTACAGGATTTAAGCACTAACCTTCAAGAAATAGTTTCTGCACACATAATGCTGGCATGATAGTCTGCACACAGTTTCTACACACATAATATAAGCATAACATACTGAAACAGCTTTCAAACAAAACTGCTTTTTGAATCAATGGCTACATTGTCTTTCTAAACACCAAATTTACCTTTAGAAAATTGATAAATGCTATGCCATTCCTCTACTTCTAATTTATTATCTTCAACAAGTGGAAAGCACTTCACTACAGCTTGCAAGGGAAACAATGTGGTCTGCCTTGTTGAGAGTCTGGTTGTTGAAGTGAGTCTTTCCAATAACTCGAGTCTTTCATCTCATCTTTCTTTGCCAGGCTTTCACAAGCAGGGAAAGGTTTTGGGCTTTATAGGTTTTTGAGGAAGAGAGAGAAAGCTACTTTTCTTCTGCAGGACCTTTGTTTCTTCTTTGAGTACCATTGTTAATTTTCATACTGTAATGATACCTCTATGCAAATGGTGTTAGAAATGTAACTTTTTACTTTAGTACTGCTATACACCAGCTCACCTTCTTAACCTTCAAAAAGGGGCTTAGAGTGTTCTTACCTCTCAACACTTCTTTTCAGCTTGTGCTCTCTTGGTGTCAAATTGCCTTGTATCAGATTTTTAAGTTGTCTTCTATGCTCTTTTTTGATACCTTTGCAAGCAATCTCTACAAATCCTTGACTTCAGTTCTAACACAGCCATTTAAGTTGTGTGCTGCTGATATGGCTTCAGTCTTCCTACCTGCTTTCAGAATGCTTACAACTAGATCACGTGGGGCAGCTTGGATAGGAAAACCATCCTAAAACTGTAAAAATGTTGTTTGGAAGGGACCTCTTGGGGTCTCTATTCCAACCTCCTGCATGAAACTGTGGCATGCACAGGACTGTGGCTGTGCCAGATTAGATCAGTCATGGTTTTGTGTAATGAAGTCTTGAAAACCTCCAAAATCAGAGATTCCAGCTGCTCTATGAATAACCTGTTTCAGTGCTGCACTACCCTCCTGGTGAACATATCTTTTTCTAATGTCCACCTTGAGCCTCCCAAGCTACAATTCAAGTCCATCACTCCTTGTTTTATCACCAGCTTCTGCAAAGAAGTGTGTGGTCCATCAGCTTTTAACTGCCATTTATATAGCTGTAGGCTGATGTTAGATCACCCCTTCACAAGACCAACAAAGTCCAGCTTCTCACATATGCTCTGGGTCCCAGACCATCTTTGCTGTTCTCTGCTGCAACCTCTCCAGTTTCTCCGTGGCCCTTTTAAACTTAGGGACCCATATCTGCACACAGATGGGGATTCATCATTTACCCAAGAGTACTGAGGGAGCTGGCGGAGGAGCTTGCCAAGCCATTCTCCATCATTTATCAGCGGTCCTGGTTAACGGGGGAGGTCCTGGATGACTGGAGGCTTGCCAATGTGACGCCTATCTATAAGAAGGGCCGGAGGGAGGATCCGGGGAACTACAGGCCTGTCAGCCCGACCTCGGTGCCGGGGAAGATCATGGAGCGGTTCATCTTGAGAGCGCTCACGAGGCAGGTGCGGGACAACCTGGGGATCGGACCCAGCCAGCATGGCTTCATGAAGGGCAGGTCCTGCTTAACCAACCTGATCTCCTTCTACGACCCGGTGACCTGCCTAGTGGATGAGGGGAAGGCTGTGGATGTGGTCTACCTGGACTTCAGCAAAGCCTTTGACACTGTCTCCCATAGCATCCTCCTAGAGAAGCTGGCGGCTCATGGCTTGGACGGGTGTACTCTTCGCTGGGTGAAAAACTGGCTGGCTGGCCRAGCCCAGAGAGTTGTGGTGAATGGAGTCAAATCCAGTTGGCGGCCGGTCACGAGCGGTGTTCCCCAGGGCTCAGTTTTGGGGCCGGTCTTGTTTAATATCTTTATCAATGATGTGGATGAGGGGATCGAGTGCTCCCTCAGTAAGTTTGCAGATGACACCAAGTTGGGTGGCAGTGTTGATCTGCCTGAGGGTAGGAAGGCTCTGCAGAGGGATCTGGACAGGCTGGATCGATGGGCCGAGGCCAATTGCATGCGGTTCAACAAGGCCAAGTGCCGGGTCCTGCACTTCGGTCACAACAACCCCAGGCAACGCTACAGGCTTGGGGWAGAGTGGCTGGAAAGCTGCCCGGCGGAAAAGGACCTGGGGGTGCTGGTCGACAGCCGGCTGAACATGAGCCAGCAGTGTGCCCAGGTGGCCAAGAAGACCAACAGCATCCTGGGCTGTATCAGGAATAGTGTGGCCAGCAGGCAGAGGGAGGTGATCGTGCCCCTGTACTCGGCACTGGTGAGGCCGCACCTCGAATACTGTGTTCAGTTTTGGGCCCCTCACTACAASAAGGACATTGAGGTGATGGAGCGTGTCCAGAGACGGGCGACAAGGCTGGTGAAGGGTCTGGAGAACAGGTCCTATGAGGAGTGGCTGAGGGAGCTGGGGTTGTTTAGTCTGGAGAAGAGGAGGCTGAGGGGAGACCTTATTGCTCTCTACAACTACCTGAAAGGAGGCTGTAGWGAGRYGGGTGTTGGTCTCTTCTCCCAAGTAACAAGTGATAGGACGAGAGGAAATGGCCTCAAGTTGCGCCAGGGGA